>CAIGQZ010032409.1:13529026-13544505 GCA_903798205.1 Danio tinwini
ATTTAATATATATTTATTTATATATGAGGTGTTAAGTAAAATGCTACATTTAACACAACAGACCTGATAAGACACCTCAAAAACAAATGTAGAACCTCGATTTTGAAATGCTGTCTTGCCACTATTTCACAGAAAAAGCTCTGCCAGCCCTTTATAAGAAGATTTCTGACAAATTACTTGTCCGGTTATAAAATCTACCCCATGTTTTGTTCACCACAGCATATGAAGTTCATCCTTAGCTTCCATGTCTCTACTAAGCCTTTATGTATTATGGAAGTATTGGATCGGGTTTCGGTATCGGTAGATACTCAGATTACTTGGACTAGGACTCGAGGGCAAAAAAATCTGATTGGGACATCCCTAATATATATCCTAATATATAATGTTTGTGTTATGATTGAGAAGATTTATCCTACAGTATTTATAAAAGCATCTGCAATATGCGAAAAACATCTTTAGTCAAAAATCGCCCATTTTGTCACCTAAAAGTACTTTATGGAGTATTTTAGAGTATTTTTCTTGAGCAGCTCCTTCAGTTACATATAATGTACCATTATGAAACACATTTACGTTTACATAAAAAGCATTACCTAATTATGTAATAAAGTGTTGCAAGCCAAATATAAGCCAAAAGCCAGAAATTTGTTAGAATTTTAGCACTTCATGGTCCATCGCCCATACAAGTCAATGCTTTTTTTAAAGAGTTTTAATTAAGTGCCTGAAATAAAGTAACAAAAAGGTTAAAGTAAACACAGGTTAAAGACATTTTTACATTTATAATCTACAAAATAAAATATTTTAGTAAGTATTCTAAAGGGATTTAAAAAAAAACTTTTAGTTATCAGAAAAAAGACAGATAGCTAAATGAGACAGCAAAGTCTGTTGATGTAATTAAAATCATCAAAACAAAGAGGAAAACCCATTAACATTTTACAGCCTCATACTGTTCATTATCATGCTCTTACAAACTATTCTAACTTTACTTTAAAGCTACTAAGTACTACCTAATCTAATATCTCCTTATCAAATCTAATCTTCTATTGTATTTTACTTAAGCAGCTCCTTAAGTTACAGATAATGTACCATAATGAGACCATTACCCAATATTGTAATAGACTGCTACAGGGATGCTGGCCACATTTTAATTCACAATATAAAATTCATTAGTAGTTATACCACTTTGCAAACGTTCTGCAGCTTTTAAAGTTTTAGCAAGTGGCTAAATGGGACTTCAGAAGATGCTGGTGAGATTAAGATATAGAAACATTGTTTAGCTTTTATTCGAGGTAACCAGAGTCATGCTAATTTCAGGGTTGACATGCTGTATATGGGTCACACATTATTTTAGACTTTTAGCTTAATAAACTTCTAATTTGCTGCTTTTTAATAGTAAGGTAGTAGTTGGGTTTAGGTATTGTGTAGGATTAGGGATGTAGAATATGATCATACTTTATAAGTACTAATAAAAAGCTAATATCTTAATAATAAGCAGGTAATAAGACAGTAGTTTATAGTGTAAATTAGTACTTAAACTAAAATTATACCAAAATATGTTAGAATTGCATCTATGCTTTGAAGTTAAAGAAATCGGGAACACTTTACATCCCAGCTGTGATAACATACATTAAAATGCTTAATGAATGCACTTATAATGTAAAGAACTAAACCATTTATTAATGATTACTGCATTAATAATTGGACAATAGATTGTTATTAGCGTGCATAAATGCCTTAATTTCCTAATAACATATTATATTAACTATTTATGTATATTTTTATGTTAGTTCACACAATAGTCAAAGATATGTACTTCAACGTCCAGTTGTCTGCTTTAGTTAAAGAGCCCATATAATGGGTTTTTGATAATTACGTTCCGTGTAACACAGCTCTAAGTAAACGAAAACATCCAGCTGAGGGTTAAATCTGAAAGTGAACTTGTTTAAAAATATAATTTTTTAAATAAAGTTTTGACTTAGAGTCTTTTAAATGATTCATCATTCGTCCAGATCTTTTGCCTGTTCGTATCAACGTAGACACAAAATAATTATGAAGTGCCGGATACGGTAAAACGTGAACGTGCCTTTCCCTTTAAACACTAGCAGAGTGCGGGTGTGTGTGGGGCTGAACATGACTGAAGATGAGTGAACATTAATTAGTGAATGTTCTGGTGTTTAATGCAATAATCTACGCTGCAACGGGGGATTCGCCAGCTGTTTGTTAAAGGAAAGATCGGAAAAGACTATTGATGTATGGGAGCTTGTTGTTGTTGTCAGAGCTTGACAGGAACTTTACAGTACACAGTTTCTTTCTCCATTTCACAAGTGTTTTCTCAAGCTTTCAAAATATGTATTTAATTGTGTTTTGTTACTTGTAGTCGCTCCACACAGCTTGTACTGTGTCTGATTAACTATTATATTCACATATCGCGTCTAAAGCCACGTTGAAAATGTGATGCTTGCTGATTTCTTTCCTCTGCCGTTTGTCGTTGTTATATGGTCACCGTCAGCTGTTCCTACACACGTGCGGCGGTCAAGTTTCAAAATAGTTCAGCTTTTGCCACTGTGTGGATTAATACTGAATGTGTGTCACTGTTTTTACTTATGGTTAAGAATAGAGTAATATGCTGGTGTTCAACTGCATTTCTTTAATGTACTCCTGCATTGAACTCACACATACACTCTGCACTCTGACTACTTCAACAATGTTGATAAGCTGTGCCACCATTTCTCTGTCTCACGCTGAACGCAGTCGACCAAACGCTACAGACTGTGTCATCGGATTAATCAGCGCAGATTAGCATCGCGATAAAGAGGGGTTTGGGAACAAATGAATAGATAAATAAATCATATAGAAGTCTTTGGCATAATAAGGTTAAAATAAATGCATATTATAAGACAATGACATTTTTGACCTTGTATGCATATCAGCCTGTTGTTGGAGACCCCCAAAACCAAAATATGGCATTTTTTATGCATAATAGGGGCTCTTTAATGATTAACTAAAGATTAGCAAAACTATGGTTTGACTACTTGTGAATGCACAGGACTGTTAACTAATTATTAATGTCATTGAGGTTATGGTTAGTTAGTTAGTCCTGCAATTCATTAGTGATTAATTAAACCAGTCAACTGGCAGTTGAAATGCATGGCTTCGACCCGCTTTGGTAATTAACACATGCATTGTTCATTCTATATGTTATTAGCAGGGCTTAATTTGTGCCGGAACACGCCAGATCTGGATCTGGCACCTCTGAAATCTGATCCAGCACCTCATTTTACCAATCCCCGTCCTCAACCAGCCTCCTACCCCATCCACTGTTCACTTTCACTTTCTTCGCCATCTCCCCAATCCTCTTCACCTTCGTCTGCAACACCCCCGCCCCGCTCTTTTTTTGTCCGTGACACAACTCCGCCATCCACCGCACCCCCCCACCCCTCCATCCTCTGGTAACATGCTGGATCCATTACCCCGATCTGTTCCGGGACCTCGCAATTCACAAATTAAGCACTGGTTATTAGGGAATTACGATACATTTAACTAATTACAGTTCATATATTACTTAATCCTATAAAACAATCATTACTTGTTGATGCAGTAATCATTAATGTATGATTTAATTAACTCACAATTATCTGTGCATTAGTTAAGTGTTATTTAAAGCATATTTGTGCTACAGCATTGTAAAATGTTACCCAGAAATCTCTTAGATCTTCAGAAAAATGTGGCAAATAATCTTTCACCTCAGTGACAGATCCCAGCAGAAAAAGACAAATCGTCCAGCAGCTCGCTGTCATCTTCTTTGGCATTTCCAATGACCCACTATCGATCTGCAAGGAAGGTAACATCAATGAAACACTGTGAACATTTCTAAGGGCTCTTATGCTGTTATTGGCACTAACAGGAGTACTTGTCTCCTTTTCTGTGCTACTGCAAGACTCTTGTCATCCATGAATAGCCATACAGACACATGAACAAATACGCATTCATAATATTTTAACTCATTTCCTTTGCTGGTTAAATTGGTACCTTGTAGCATTGATCAAAAATATAAGATATTGTAGGGTGACCAAAAAGGGAAGGTATTTTAGGCTGGTGCAATGTAACTAACACAATTATATGTTTAATAATTCCATGGTCTGTTAAAACTCTTAAAAGAAGCTATTAAATATGCCTGTGTCATTTACATGCGCACACACGTCTCTCTCATGTGCGTTACCTCTCTGTCAGTCTGTAACTAAATTACAGCAGGGACTAGGAGATATAACATGTCATCACTGTTGAAAATTCAGCAACATATTGCATTACAAAGAGTAATACTAGTTTTAATTTGTCTAGAACTTGGCAAATGGCCATGGAATAAGAAGTATAATGAATAGCTTGCCATGCATTAAAGGATTTTACCTCTGCTTTGCGTTGGTTTTTTGCCAAATTGAAAATCCTTTAACGCACATCACTTTGTTGATTTATCACTTACATAAATATTGTTTTTCTGTGATGTACATTTAAAAATTATGCCCTTGATGTCCTTTACATATCAGCAGGGTTTTGGAGTCTGAAAGTGCAAACTTTTAAATAATGATTTCAAAGTGCAAGTGTTTAATAACAGTATATTGTTACTATTGATTTTGTGAAAACAGATCACTATGCACAATATGTGTTGGGTCTTTAGACATGCTCAATTACTGCATGCCAACATAGCAATGGTGGACTATTAGGACTGTGTTTGTCAGCCTTAATGTAAATAGGTGGCTCAGCCTACATTTTATGCCAAAAATAAAATACAGTGTACAATACCATGTAAAAATACCATGGCTCCTTGTACATTTCGTTTTATGTTTCAGATAACAATGCGACTAGAGGATTCACTGTCTACTTTTCCAGATTCCTAATTATGTTAGTTAAGGTGCATTTTGTAATATTTTACAGATACACGTCCTTCTTGTAGATGTTTATGACAAGGCAGGGTTTGTCGTACAGACCACCTAGACCAGGGGTTCCCAAACTTTTCAGCCTGCAACCCCCAAAATTGCAAAGCCAGTGACTCGTGACCCCCAATATGCTCTGACGTGGTTAAAAATATATAAACCTTACACATGGGCGCACACAACAATAGGCCAAGTCTATTCATCATTTCATTTTGAAAAACGCCACTCGGAGGCCATCCTCTGGCCCAATCCCAATTCTACCCCTTAGTCCTTCCCTTTACCCCTACCCCTCGTTTTGGGCATTCACATGAAGGGGTAGTGGTGTCCCAATTCTCTTTAGCTTGAAGGTGTAGGGCTAAGGGCAAGGGGTATACACCCCTTCAACCAAAGATTTTTTAGGAGCACACTTAAAACCAAGGGGTAAGAAAAATTTCCCAGAATACATCTGCCACAACAACAGTATTGCTGAACCCGGAAGAAAGGAGAGCCACAAATTAGTATTTTTTGTCATTATTACACATTTTTACGACAAACAAACATATGTTTTAATATATTCATAACCACGTTTGTGTTTTATCGTCATGCTTTTATCAAAAAACCCAAAAAAATGCAAAATTTTGCGATCTATAATCCATAATCATAACTCCTGTACAGCAGTCCCACAACATTCTGACACTCAATGACACTCGAATACCCTGTCAAAAAAGTTTAGTGGCTGAAAAAGAGCCTTTTACAGTGTCTGCTATAATGTTAATGTTGTTTTCGTGTGTTTACATAGATGCATATGGCCACGGTGTAAATACACAGTACAGTTACGATCTTACTGCCACATTAGACCGTTATGATAACATAATATATGCTTTCAGTGATTTCTTGAAGATCAATACCAAAAAAAAACACAACTGGAATAACTACAGCAGTCGCGATCGTCTGATCTCATATGAAGCTAGAGATCACGATGACATTTGATGACGTGTGCAGGTGTTGAAGTGCTGTCCCAATTCTTAAGGTTAATTTTTGAAGTCCTTGCCTTGAACCCTCGGGGAAGGATAGGGGTACAAAAATAGAATTGGGATTGGGCCTCTTTGTTCAAGTGTGGCCTGTATTTATTTTTAATGTGCCATAAAGTTGTCAGAAAGATTAACGTAGTGCCATAAAATCAATGTGCTGTGTCTTTAATATAACGTAATCACCCCAGGGGTCGCAAAAAATGTAAAGGCAGATGGCGTTTTATTTGCATGTTGTTGTTTTTTATGTAACTATTTTTTTTCTTCTGTAGGTTATAGATAAAATATGGTAATTCTGATCATTTAATAAAATTTATTTAATTTTTGGAAATCACCAAATGACCCCCCATCCTTGTCCCGTGACTAAACCCAATCAATAGTGTTTTCAAATGCAACAGTAAGAGAAAAAATGCACTCCAACCATATAATTTGACCTTTATTTTACATCTCTTTTGTGGAGCTGGTGTTTACTCGAACTTGAGTACAACAATGTACAACGTGAACTACCAAACAAACTGACCACGCCAGAAAGGTTGTCCATATGGAGTCAGATCATAGACACCATTAAGTTGTTTTGTGGATTTATTTGGTGCTCTGCAAAGAACTGCAGAAAATAATAATTTATTCATTAGTAATATGTCACTGTAAATATTATTAAGTGAAAAGGAACAAAAGTGTTTTACACATACCCTTAATAAGGGAATCTAATGATATGGTCCTCTACTCCTCATATTTATAAATGGTTGGCTGTGCATATTACAAAATAATGCTCAAAAGCATGTACAGTATATACAATCTAAATGGGTGCTCAGCCAAACAGCAAAAAGTGTAAAAATATAATCAAAAAGGCGATTAAAAATGTTTAAAATTCGAGGCACGATTTCGTGCAAGACAGCTTACGTAATCTATATGTTGTGAAGATGCCCGTGTGGTTTGTAATATTGGCAAGAGGGGTAGGACTTTAAAATTGTGTATTTCTGACCATCAATGCGCTATTCGGCAGCGTGATCGTAGAAGTCCAGTTGCGCAGCATTTTTCAGTTATGAGACTCTCGCTGCATCATAAATCATCAGAAATCGCATAATTCCAAACTCTATAGTACACTAAAAACAGTAAGCAAGCCAAGTAGTATGTCCAAATTTATAGAATTCAAAAAACAGTATGCGAGAAGTACCTAGATGACCTAATACTACTTGATATTCTGAAGTGTGCATTCTATTCACGCTGCGGTATCCCATGATGCCCTGTGAGAGAATTCAGGAATGAGAGTGAAGCGACGCTACTCATATGGATAGGTCACGTGAAATGGCGGATGTAGTACGTCCAAGTTCCATTCATACTACTCACATTCATACTGTATAGAACATACTTTTTAACAGCTGAGTAGTATGTTTAAATATAAATGCAGCCTCTGTCTCCACTCCACAATATATAGGAACTGAAGTTGTTAAGTGTCCATGTCGGGGGCTTATCCTAATAAATTGCTGTTACAACGTGAAGCCTTTTGGATTTTTAATCTAGATATGTTGTTTCCAAGAGGTTTAAATAAGGAGTTTCTTTAATGGTTAATTAGGGTAATGTGTTTTTTTGTGTGTTTTTTTTTGGCTATAATTTATAATTTGTTGCTTTTTTATGTTATAATCTGTTCTGTTTTTCTCTATTTAGGATTTATTATTATGGGATTTTGTATTTTTGTTTTGAATATGTGAGTTATGTATTGTACTAATGTGTATTTCTTTATTTTTGTTGTGAGATAATGTATGGTGGTGAGAATGGTGGAAACGTTACATGCTTTGTGTTAACCTTTTTAATTTAATCAATTATATATATATATATATATATATATTGCCAACAAACTCCTTGTGAACATAGCTAATATGTTAATTTCTCAGCCCTACATAGAAGGGTTATATTTCACAGTTTGTCAGGTCAAGCACACACTTTAACCTAGATTGTGTTACTTTAAATCCCAATGGTGAAGAACAAACTCTCACAATACACTTTTCTATTGCGAAAAAGTGTAGCCGATGGGGAGAAAGTTCCTTGAAATTACAAAATAATGTCCCTTGACTACTCAAATAGAAGGTATAACATCTCTTCAGGTCTGTTTGGACTTACGCTACTCGTATTGGGTCACACTCTTGCAGGAGTATGGGGAAAGCAAATGGGGGTATTGCAAATTAGAAACAGATGCTGAAAACCAGTCGTAATGTTACCCACAATGCAGCATATCATGAAACAACACTGGCAGATCCCGAGGACCACTGCTTGTAGCTGCGTCACTGGCTGTAGCTGAAATAATTGTGTTTACTTTTCCATTTGAGGGAATAAACATGCAGGTTAAAGCCTGTGTGAGCCATTCTGAAGGCTGTCCTCTACTGATAGACACAGTGCTTTATCTTCTGTTGATTTCTGCACTTGAACAAACAACAGTTCTTCCCCTTACCAATGCAGCCTCTGAGTACAAACACATGGGTGGAAACTGGATGCGTGTTATGGTCATTTTAACAGCTTGAGCTTGACACAAATAAATCAGCTAAATGCTCAGGGGATGAGGCGAGATGAAGCAAGTTCAGTTTTTTTATTTATTTTTTTTATTAAAGTGTTTTGCACCATAGCTCTTTTTAAAATGCTGTGTCAACATAAAAACTGAATACAACAACATAATACTTTAAGAATTTAACAATCTCTAATGTCACTAGTACGAGTCCCGGCTGGGTCAGTTGGCATTTCTGTGTGGAGTAAGCATCTTATCCCTGTGTTGGTGTGGGTTTCCTCCGCGTGCTTCGGTTTCCCCCGCAGTCCAAAGACATGCGCTATTGGTGAATTGAATAAACTAAACTGACCATAGTGTATGTGTGTTAATGTGTGTATGGATGTTTTTCAGTACTGGGTTGCAGCTGGAAGGGCATCCACTGCGTAAAACATTTGCCGAATAGTTGATGGTTCATTCTGCTGTGAAGACCCCTGATAAACAAGAGACTAATCCAAATGAAGGAAATGAACAATCTCTACAACTGACATAGTTAAAACTCAATTATATGTATTGGATACAGTTACTGTATTAGTATTAGATGTTTGGGGGGAAATGCCAATTATTGTGTTAATTATCAGTACATCCAGATAACTCAGTTAGTCATGCCCATCCCTACAGGAAATGTAACCTGATGATGAATAAACCTAATTCAGAAAATGTTCTTAAATAATTTACATATAATTTGATTGCAATGATGGATTATAAAACAGCACTTTCTGTCCCATTTGAGAGTTGAGTACTTGAGTAAAGCTAGTTAAGAACTAAAATGGATCACTATTGAATGTATATGCTTTCTAGCTAGCCTGTAACTGACTTTTTAGGAAAGAAATCCATTTTTACTTTACTTTAATGTTCTTATATGTTTGCAGTTGTGCTTGTTATAAACAGTGTATCTGTGCAATTCATTATTTAGTCAAAATTTCCCCCCAGAATCTTTATTCAAATATCATAACTTTCTCTCCCCCCTTTAAATGACTTTTCTTAATTTCTGGTCACATGGAATGCTTTTTGGGAGTGGCCTTCAGGGCAAGTCTCGTTTCTTCTCTACCTCTATTCGTCAATCTTCTTTTATTTTGTTAGACCAGCAACACCCATCTTCCGACAATCCAATTGGTCATCATGCACCACCCTACATGTTTTTTCTCATTTCAGGAACATTTCAAGTGGATGTAGGACACAATAGAGGAAAAGAATTGCAGTCTTTACTTCAGTTTCATATCGACTTTAACACTGGGTCATTACCAACACCTGGTAAACAGAATTCTGGGTTTTTTATACATGTTGTGCTTATTGTACCCAGAGTTAACAGTATTTATAAACTGGCATGTTATAATATCCTTAAATGGTTTTAGTTTGTTTTAATAACCAATTAAAGTGTAGTATTTCTATATTAGAGCAATATTGAACCTGTATACGTTTATGAATTATATATAAAATTTGAATTATTTTTCAAATACTTCCCAAGTCATGTTACAGTTTTTCTCCATTGGTTTGGCTCATTTCTTGAAACTGGAATTACATTCTCAAAACAACATGGACAAACCTCCAAACCACTTGGCAATTGTTCACAACAGAATAGATTTTTCTCTTTTATTTCATTAAATTGCAAATGTCTAAGTACATCTATCCTACATTTAGCACAATTTCCAAGTGAATAGATCTAGTTGATCTCAACTGATTGTTAATTTTGAGTTCAACGGTTGTTTGCTCCAAAATGTGTCAGCGTCATTTCATTGTATAAGTCATTACATGCACAATAGTCTGTTCAGTTGTCAAAATTAATCAAGAACATAATACCATGTATGTCATATATGACTCCGTGGAACATTTGATACATTATTACAGCAACTGACAGTCAGGAGACACTAGAACTTGACTAACAAAGGAGGAATTTCACACATCTCAGATGACCAATCAAGCACTGTAGGCTGCATATCATTTTCATTGTTTTTTGTTTGTGTGTTTATATTACTGTATATTATGCTGTATATAGTACATTTTTTATTCTAATGTATGTTAATTACTTTATGTGTGATAATAGTTACAATTTTATTGGCAGTATGAGTGCAATGTACAGTATGATGTCAAACCTTGGAGGCTACTCTTAATCTAAAATCCCAACACTATCTCACGCCAATTCGAAACTTTTTAATTTAGTGGCTAATTCGAATGAATCTGTACTATCTCATTCATACAATTTAGTATGATTTGCTTATCCCCCAATGATGGTTGGGTTTAGGGGTGGGGTTGGGTGACCCACGCCTGCTTTTTAAAATTGTACATTTTGACTGAACACGTACAAATTAGCCACTGAACTGACAAAACGTAAAATAGTTATATTTCCATGTGAGATCAGACTGAAAATCCTTATTTCTTATAATTTTTTAAAATCTTATCAATTTATTTTATTTTGTCAAAAGATAAAAAAATGTTCAGTAACCATTTTCAAAAACTGGGCTAAGACTGAAAGGTGAACATGAGGGATATTTCAGTGGTCCTCTGTAATAGTGACAAAACATCTAAACATTTTGACTTGCAGTGCTTGTGCAAAGCCAAAGGGACAAGGATTTTGGGGGCACTGATTGTTTAAATGAGAAGAAAATTTTGTTTTGACACATAAACGAACAGTTTTGGGAAAGATATGAGCTTTTGCAAATGAGCTATAGTGTTGGGCTGAACTGTCTGTCTGTCTGTCTGTGGGAGTGTTGAGCGTTCTCACGCACACAGAACCAGCAATAAGAAGCGTGTGGTGCGAGAGAAGATTTTACACTGGTTAATTGATCACAAATGTTTGGCTTTCTTGGACGAAGTGTAATAGGATGATAATAATAGTATTATTCATGTGTCACCACCAAATATACTTGGGTGGTTGTTAACATACCTGGGCGACCCGCCCAAGTAAAGTCTATGTGTGGGAAGCACTGTAGGTTTAAGAGTGGGTTCAGGTGTAAGGGATGGTCAAGTGTAATCCTGTACTTACAGAAATGAATTACAGATGTAATTACATGCAGGTATTTAATCAAGCTTAACTGCAATTTAAAAACATGTACACTGTAATAAATTACTTTTTTTCAGTGTGAGTATATACTGTATTAGCTAAGGCCTTCAACTGTATTTGCTATAGTCTACAGCAGATGATTTTGCTAAACGAGTGCAAACTGTACAAAGGGATTAGCAGAGCATTAAAAACACAAGTTACAATGGTTTTAAAAACTGCAATATAAAGTTGATACGCATCTACATATATGTAGATATCTCTTGTAATAACTAATTTTCCCTGCTTTTCTGTCACAGCGGACTCCATACATGCTCTAAATGGCTGTAGGACAAACACTGCATTGAATGCATTCCTAACTTTGTCTCTGGTCTAAATACATTCGTGTGGTGGCCACTGAACAAGTTAAATGGTTCTCCCTCTGAATCTCTTCATGTGCCACATCAAGTGGAAAACAAATGAGAACGAGCAGGAATAATGGAGGGCTAAGAGCACGACACACACACGCACACTCCTCAGAGTAATGACCAATCGCCTCCATCCTTACTCTTCCAAACAGAAATCCAATAACGCTTTCTTTAATAACACTTGTTGGGGTCATTATTCTTAAGCCAAAATGACAGCATTTCTTGCAAACATGCAGGCTGATGAATGGCTGTTGTGTGAGCTTGTGTGTTGCCTTATTGCACTTGAAATCAATAGACAAAGAGGTCACTTGGCTGGTCAGCCAATCTCCTTTAATACCTCATTGGGTAATATATAAGACTTTGACTTGAGTGGTGCATCATGAAGCAGATCATGCATCATGCATTTATTGATCATGTCACTTTTATTTATATTCAAAACTCTATAGATTCAAGTCAAATAACAGTCTTCCAGGTTATTTTGTCCAACAAGAAAAGATAATGTAAACTGTAATTATATTTACAGTTGAAGGCAAAATTATTAGCACTCCTGTGATTTTTTTTTCTTTCTTTTTTTTTTAAGTATTTTCCAAGAGATGTTTTACAAAGCAAGTCATACTTCTTTGAGTCTGGCTGAAACAAAAGCATTTTTTACATAAAAATAAACTATCATATGCATTTGTTTATATGAAAAAACATGTATTTTTCACCAAGAAGGTTCATACAGATTCTAAAGGCAAATAATGATAAGATCAGAGTCTGTTTAATATGTGTGGGGACTTTGGGGGTTTTATGATGTGGTCACATGTTGATTGGTCAGTTTGTATATCTCAGTACTTGGGCTTTGGTCACATGGTCAAGGAAGATACAAAATAGGGGGTAAACTTTGTTCTGGTCTCTTTTTTTTCCTGCTCTACGCTTTTCCTGCTCTGGAGTATATCTTCTCTGACTCTGCTGCTATCAGGCTCTCTTTGAGGCCTACTATCTGTTAGTTGTCTCTCTCCCTCTCTCTTTCTCAGGTAACTTTATTTTACATTTAAGCTGGGTAGAGTTAATATCATATGTTTTTATCATTTCATGTTTTATCATTTGATACAGTTATTTGGTAATTAATTCAGTTGTAACCATAGCAAAGTATTGGCATTAAATTATCTTATTTTCAAGTATTTGTGAATTACTTTTGATTAAAATTGCTCCATATTGCAATACAATACAATCACATAGTATTAATGCTCTCCCACATTTGTAGCTATTATAACTGCCCTTATTTTTGTTTTTTGTATAAGATTGCAGAAGGATGGTTTGACTAGAAATGTACAGTTTTCACCACCATTCTAATATCTTTTTAGTCATTCAGCATAATTAGTTCAAACCGCTGTAGTAAAAAAAACATTTATATATATATTATATATACAAATATATTATATATATATATATATTTTTTTTTTTAGGTCAATATTATTAGCCTAAAAAAATTAGCCTTTTTTTTTTTTTTTTTTTTTTTTTTTTTTTTACAAAACTACTTCAAAACTGTTGTCAATGAGTAAGTTAACATGGACACCAATAATCTGTCTACCATGTAAACAGTGATTTTTGATTATTATTTTAATCTGACTAAAGTCATAATCTAATCAAACAGAAATAGGATTAAGACATGTGAAGTATGCCAATTTTTGTTGCATTATTGAAGTGCAGTACAGACATGTAAACACCTTAACTACACTATTACCGTTGTGTAAGATTTTTGCCAGGATAGTCTATACCTGGGATTAATTTGTGGCAAACTAAGCCGGATCTAGATCCAGCACCTCTAAAAACGTATCCGGCACCCTCCTCACACACACCCTCGCCCTGCCAAGCCTTCTTTACCTTCTTCCACACCTCCCCTACCCTATTCACTTTCCTCTGTGACAAACCAACTCTCCCCATGCCCCAACCCCCCTCTTTCACCTTTCATCATCGACAAAGCTTCCTCCTCTAGTAACATGCTGGATCCGTTACCCCGATCTGTTCTAGGACCTCACAATTTACAAATCAAGCACTGGTCTATACACACACGGCTGTTTGACACTATTCTCTTCACCTACCGAGTCAGTGAAGGACCACAGACACCTGCATTGCGAAATGCAGAGGGTTTTTTTTTCCCATACGGCATGCAGTATCAAATTCTATTAAAACAACAATCTTCCAGCAGTTCATAATTGCATCCAACATCTCGTTTATCATGGGGGCATGCATAAAATGTTCCTGAATGAAAGTGAAAGTGCTAAACTGTAATTAAAGTCAACAAATTAGAAATAAACACCCGGAATTACATGAAATGGTACTATTAAAATATTATATACTGTCATCATGGTAAAGACAAAAGAAATCAGTTATTAGAAGTTAGTTATTAAAAATATTGTCTCTCTTAAACAGCACTTGAGTATTTTGTTTTTAAATAGTTAAAATTGAACAGTAGGAGGGCTACTAATTCTGACTTCTACTGTATTTAAGAAAGCTTTAAATTGATTTAAAGTAAGTTATTTCATGTATAATAATTAATAAACTGCATTAAATAAAAAGCTTTTAATTGGATTGGATTATGATTTATTGAAAAAAAAACAGACATTCTGATATTCTGTAAGTATTAAATCATTAAGGAGCTCTACTCTTTTCAACACTGATAATGAGAAATATTTCAATGATTTCTACAGAATCATGAATTTGAAGAGTGGAGTAATGATGAAGATAAAAAAAATTACACCACAAAGTAAAAAATATTTTGATTAAATCTATCCCTTGGAGAACATGTACAAGTTTTTATAAACCCGAAATCTAGACTGGAAGGGATTTAAAGAGTTTAAAGAATTTAAAGACTCTTTCGTTCAGCTTATCTGCACTATTGTTTTGCATCCAGTTGTAAACATCCTATAGTGACCAGAGGATGTTTGCTTGCTGTCCAAGTTCCTCCCGAGGTCTCACAATTGCCTTTTCCTATTTGTAGAAAAATTCCTACTCAATGTGATTGGTGGCGATTAGACTTATCGCTCAACTTAAGTACATGCTCAACACAGATCCTTGGGCAAATGGAAATATGCCTGCAAACTATCTGAACTAATCTCAATTCCATTAGAGATGCTTTTATAAACAAAGCAACTGTGAACTCAAGATAAACACTTCTTTAAATATATTGAACTGAATTCCAAGAAAGTTTGTCATTATTTACTTGTTATCAGGGCTTTACATTAACACCCGCCAACCGGCCAAATGCGGGTAGATTTCAGCAGTGGCGGATTAGACAGACACTCTCAATAGCCATTGAAGATCATTTTTAAATTAAAGTTATCCTAAAGGCAGGGTTCGACAATAGAGAAGGCCCAATATGTGTGCAAATGTCATCTTAGAATTGAGAAGCAGCATGACTGACAAAAATAGCTTTTGCGCGAGCAAAGGAAAGCAAGTGAATACCGAATGAGAGGATGATCACTCGCGCGCACAGGTGATGTGATGTGCACGGCTGTTTTAAAAGGCATGCTCGCTCCCGTTTCCTGTCGCAAAACAACCGTGCCTAGAGAAAACATTGCTGCGATCGGTTCTCTTTCAAATAGACTGGACAAAAAGTGATGCTCG
>CAIGQZ010032409.1:13580932-13593426 GCA_903798205.1 Danio tinwini
GATGATGATGATGATGATGATGATGATGATGATGATGATGATGATGATATACAGTACTGTAGCTGCTTCATCAGTGAATTCCTACCTGCTAGTATAAATGTTCGGGAGCAATGTCTGTTCTGCATGTCATCAGATATTTATGAGAACTGAAGGGTCTCATGCTGGGAGTTCAACTTTCTACAGAGGAAGCTTTGGCTGCCAGATGTTTCCTTTGACATGCCACAGTACAGCATTAAATTGAGAACATATGAGCTTCACCATATTGGACAGCATTAGTGAACGGGGCATGTAGCAGACTCACACTGAAAACAACTGTAAAAGATATGGATGACATAATGAGATATGAAAAAAGACACCATCCTTGGAGACATGAATGGGGCCATCAGTACAATTCAGTCTGAAATATCATATTTCTGAGGCCATTTACTGTTAGCTTGAACTTGATTTCCATGCTGTGAAGTTAATAAAAACATATGACTGATTCAAATCTTATAGAGGCTCTAAAATCACGTTTTTAAGTTAATTTATTTAACAAACTAGCTGTGGACACTGAATAACTTGCTTAATAAATGTACGTATATTTTAACTCAAACCCATATCTGATCATTGGTCTATTTTTAACACTTTATAACTAAAAACAACAGGTTACAAAACACATATGAAGTCTTTTAGCTAATAAACCATTGAATAACTTGTAAAAAAATACTGTTGAAAATAGCAACATATTCACTTTAATAATAATTTTTTTTAAGGGGTGGTCCACTACAATAACATATTTTAAACTTTAGTTCATATGTAAGGTAGCTCTATGAACATAAACAACATCTCTGAATGTAAGACACTCAAAGTTCAATGTAAAGGGAAACATTGGCTTTTTAAGAGTTAGCTTAGAATAGCCTAGAGCGAACAAAGTTTGGGGACTACAAAAAAAATAAATCCGGGCTAGTGAGATCACAAACGCTTCAGGTTATGTATTTGGGCTTCCAAAAGACAGCACTACCTACACTTCCAAAAGACACGACACAAAGAGTAAAGTGCTTACGATTTGATTTTAATTATGTTCCAGAGAATTTAAAAAAAGATATAGCTAGCATTTGACAATGGACCGCTTACAGAATCTCTCCCAGTTCAGTGCTGGATTTGCCTAAAAACTCCTTAAAGGAGGAGCAGCTCCAACCATAATAGAAGAAGCTGTGGATTGTGAGCCACAACCTGTAAGTACTTTATTTGTTCAAATTTATCTATTACATGCAGTTTCTAGCGTTAACTGTATGTTGTAGCGAGGACATAAACAACTGGAAATGCTGTTTGGCACCACTAATAATATTTATCCATCAAACGGCTATAAACACCCATAATCTTCACCAGCGCTGCAGTGTCTCTCTATGCAGATGCTTTCTCAGCGTTCTACATCTCAATTAACTCACAAAAGATATATGCACGTTTCATATTACTTACACATGCTTATTCTGAATATATGTGAAAGACACTTCTCAGATTTTATTTTAGAGAGCAGGCGTGAGGTTCAGCTGTGTGCTCTTCATTTTCTGTCTGATTCGGGCACAAACTGATATGGCTAACAGTTACTCCGACAAACAGTGTTTACACAGCGCAAAAGCGCATGCTTGTAAGGGTGTGATGCTTTTCCTGGTGACATAGAGCCGATCCGTAAATCAGCACATTATGTTAGCTGACCAATGAGAGCCTCTTGAGGGCAGGCTTTTAGGAAATATGACAGTCATCTTCATGTTAGCTGAGCAGCAGTATATAAACAAAGTGAGATATATGAACAAATAAAGTGATTTATTTATTTTTTTATTTTTTTTACAAACGAAGCATGAGCACACATTGTTGCATCATATAGACACAACCAAGCCTTAAATACACTCTAGACCACCCCTTTAATAATATAATTTCTCCAGCGTCTAGACTGCAGCTCTGCACAAGAAGTTTGGCCAGAGGAGAAATGGTCGTGTCCAACTGAGCCTGGATCTCTCAAGGTTTTTTTCCTTCACTTTCATCAATTGGTGAAGTTTGTTCCTCGCCATTGTCGCCACTGGCTTGCTTGGTTGGGACTTGTGGAGCTGTGCATCGATGGATTTGCTCTTCAGTGTTTGGACTTTCAGAAGTGAAAATTAAACCACACTGAACTCAACTAAACTGAACTTCAACTCTGAAAACTGGACTGTCAATCTACTAGAACTTCTATGTTAAGCAACTTTGACACAATCAACATTGTAAAAGCGCTACAGAAATAAAGATGAATTGAATATATGTTGTTTTCTCGTAAACATATGTTGTTTTCTCTTTTACTTTTTTCCATTTTATTCCAATTTATATTTGATCAAATAAATGCAGCAAAAACTAATGTTTGGATATTATATAATATTACAATTTAAAAGAACTGTTACAGCAATTTAAAAGAACTGCAAAATATGTTTAAAATGGTCTACATATTTAAATAATTTTGTGCAGGTCAAATTGACGTTCTGCTAATACTTCCAAAATGTTCAGTAAAAAGCCATATGAAACTTAGATTTGACAGTGTGGAGCCTTAAGATGGGGTATGTATACTGTATATACACAGTGATTTGTCATGGCACACCAAAGACAATCAAATCAGCATTTATTGTTTGAAATTCCAGATGAAACGGATTAAATTTGAAAGATGAAAACATATTAAAGTTAGTGAATGGGAAGATTTTTATTAATACATCATCTTGTTTTATCTTGTGATTTTAAGAATCATTCATTCATTTATTCATTGTCCTTTGGCTTAGTCCTTTAATCAGTGGTCGCCACAGCAGAATGAACCCGCCAACTTATCCAGCATATGTATAACACAGCGGATGCCCTTCCAGCAGCAACCCAGCACTGGGAAACACCATACACTCTCACATTCACACACATACACTACGACCAAAAAGGTTTATTCAATTCATCTATAGAGCATGTCTTTGGACTGTGGGGGAAACCGGAGCACCCGGAGGAAACCCACACCAACACAGGGAGAACATGCACTTTCAAATGTAATTAACACAACTCATTTTGTTAAGGAAATATGCCCAAAATCTTTAGCATGATTGTGCATACACCTCAAGGAAGTATGAATGAAATCTGTAAATACTACATCCTGCATCACTTCATTGCTTTTCACAAATCTTTTCCCATTGGACAGTGAAGTGTCCATTGGAAGCACACTTCAAAATCTCATCTCTCACACACATGGGTACTTTTTATCTATGAAAGACTTTACTTAGCTTACATTATATAGTAACGTATGTTGCGATGCATGTATTGTATTTATATGAACAAGGTGTTTCGCTTTTTTCTGAACCTACAGAAAATGTCAAGTGTTCGAACTAACAGCATCTCTCTCAACACACTGTCTACTCAGAGGGAAAGTCCACTGAAACAGGTGGGCTGACATATAAAAGCACTTGACAAACAGGAGATAAGCATTCAATCCTCTGCCCACATTCATGTGTTTTTGCCATATGTTCTGCTTTATCTACAACTTTCAACAGTGCCCTAAAGTACGTCATTGCCTTAAACAAACAACACTCATCTGTATTTATGGAGGAATGATGATGAGACAGATGTGCCAGGCAGGGAAGGCAATCATGATGCAGGAATCCAAAAGGTTGAGAAAAAATGGTTAAAAAATGGTAACACTTTCTATTAAAATTATTTTTGCTGCTGGTTCAAAATACTAACTTAAAGGACCACGAACCCCCCTGTCTCAGCAGTGGATATGTCCAGCTCTCCGAACAAGAGGAAGCACAACTGGTCATGCTGCTGTCAAGAGCTCAAGATAAAAAAAACAAAAAAAAAAAACATACACATATACTTTTGTAAGCAGCATCAGTCACTGCTTTCATTTTAATTATTCTTTGTACAGATTATTAACAGGTCTATATTAACTGTGTGCGCATGATTATCCTTTCATTATCAAACACGGTATGTTTCACCTGCTTTCTTTTGCTTACAGCTATTTTTGTTAATATGGTTTTATTTTTTTACAATAATATTGCTTTAATGGGAGATTACTTCCCGTTTATGTGTAGTTAACTGGTGATCTGGGACTTTTAGCCAGGACAGATTACTGTGCATATTTTAGATACATGACAATAATTCTTTTTTTTCCTTGTTTTGACACATTAAAATTGTGGCTAAAAAATACTTATTTGGTGTGGTCAGGGATAAATTTGGTAAATCCTTCATTTTGAGCCCTGACAAGTCATGTGAAATAAAAACTGATTGTATTGCAACACAACCCATTTGTTCATGCACACTGAGCAAGCTAATACACAATACACAATACACACAAGAAGTTAAATGAATGAGAAGGCATGTGGACATAACACAACATCTAAATGAAGTAATTTTAGCATGTTAAATTTATGCATATAAAATATATTTTCCCTGCAAGAAAAGTGTGGCTAGTGAAAATGGCGAGTGGCTAGTAATGTTGGAAATCTACTAGCCACAGTGGCTGGTGATCAAATAAGGTAATGTCAAGCTCTGATTACAACTATTATTTATAATTATAAAAAAAACTACTATAATTATAATTAATACAAGCATCATGACTGACTAATACTTATAAGTCATGAATAATGTGTTATGAACCTGCATTGAAACATTACTTGAGAATCACTAGTAAGTATTAGTAACACCACTATAAATGTAGCTATACAGTAACTGTCATTATAATACAGTATAAGTGTTGGTGTGTCTTTATAGATTCATTTTGTTGGGAAAAAATAATGCTTTTTTATTATGGTTGTCTCTTATTCTTTATTAGAAATATGTTTTGCCTACTGATAAACTTCTTTAAGTGTGATACAGTTTGCATACTAATGAGGCCTTTTTGCAGAAGTGGATACAGCTGAATAGAAAGACACAGCACATCCCTATCTGAAAATAATTTTGGGGCTTTCTGTAAAGAGAACTAAATGCGCCTAAAGTCTCTAAGAACTGAATGTTTGTAGTGTTTACCATTGGGGTCGATTAAGGCCTCAAAGCAGGTGCATTTCACTGTTCAGTACTGGTGTTTGGAAAAGGCTTGCAGGAAGAGGAAGTGTGTTTGGGTGCAGCCACCAGAGTACTGCAGAATGACTGACCAGTGACAAATTTCACCAAAACTCCGCCTTTTAATATCAGCAATACTGTACTCAGTGAAATGCAGAGTTGTTGCAAACCTCTGAAGGACTCTCAGACCATAAGAAACAAAATTCTCTGGTCTGACGAAACTAAAATTTAACTCTTTGGAGTGAATGCCAGGCATTACGTTTGGAGAAAACCAGGCATCACAGTGAAGCATGGTGGTGGATGATGTTTTTCATCAGCAGGAACTGGAAGACTAATCAGGATAGAGGAAAAGATGAATGCAGCAATGTACAGAGACATCCTGAATAAAAAATCTGCTTCAGAGTGCTCTTGACCTCAGACTGGGGCAACGGTTCATCTTTCAGCAGGACAATGATCCAAAACACACAGCCAAATGGAGTGGCTTCACAACAACTCGGTGAATGTCCTTAAGTGGTCCAGCTAGAGCCCTGACCTAAATCCTATTGAACATCTCTGGAGAGATCTGAAAATGGCTGTAAACCATCATTTCCCATCCAATTTGATAAAGCTTGAGAGGTACTGCACAGAAGAATGGGCAAAAATTCCCAAAGACAAGTGTGCGAAGCTTGTGGCATCATATTCAAAAAGACTTGAGGCTGTAATTGCTGCCAAAGGTGCATCAACAAAGTATTGAGCAAAGGCTGTGAAAACTTATGTACATGCGATTTTTTCAGGTTATTTTTTTTTTATTTGCATCAATTTAAAAAAATATTTTTTCACAATATCATTATGGCGTATTGTGTGGAGAATTTTGAGGAAATAAATTAACTTAATCCATTCTGGAATAAGGCTGTGACATAAAAAATTGTGGAAAAAGTGAAGCGTTATGAATACTTTCCGGATGCACTGTATGTGTGCGCTTCATAGAAAGTGTTACTAAATAGATAAATGTTGTAATAATCATGAAATGGTTTACCTTAAATACCATTAAATGGCAGTAAATCACCATCAACTTAACATGTATAGAAAGAAAAGCTCTCCTAGTTTTCAATAGAAATCAGTTAGTTGTAATTACTTAATCACAATGTCAGTCATGTTTTTTTTCTGTCCTTAATCACACTCTGTTCCCAATGCCTTTTGCAGATGATTTCTGAAATCAATGGCAGAGACAAGGACATTTAGGAAATGTCAGATTGAAAGGAATAAATAATGAAAGACGAGTTCTCTCAGGAGAGCTATCACACACTGCACATCACACACTGACTGCAAATGATGTTGTTTTAGTACATAGGGACTGATTATAGAAGCTGCTTTAATGTTGTCACAGTTTTATATTGTTCAAAAACTACAGTGTAAAAAACTATTCATCAGATTTATGTTTATTTACAGTTATAAAGTCCATAATGGGAATCTCTTTTCTCTTTTTGATTTTTGATAATTAATAAATATATATCCTGTATATATATATATATATATATATATATATATATATATATAGAGAGAGAGAGAGAGAGAGAGAGAGAGAGAGAGAGAGAGAGTACTGCAAAGTACTGGCAGTTTGTTATTAGGATATTTTGTTTTGTAATTTAGAACATCAATAAAAACAATATATAACTTAGGCTCATTCTGTAAATGTAGCACTATAAACATTTCTGGAGATCGCAAATTATGTAGCCAGTGGAAAGTATGGATGAATTTCGCTAAGGGGCGGTATGACACCGTTCCTTTTCATGCTTTTCCAGTTTCCAGTTTGTCCAGTGGCTTTCCATGTTCGTCAGCGGATTTGAGATGTACAGCGGAATTGACCGTGACAACGGAGTTCGAGTCCGGCAAAGAACAGTTTCAGAAAGTAGGTCATACAAAAAACAAAAGCCAAAAAAATCAATCAAACAAGTAAATAACAGAGTGAGATTGTGTTAAAATCTAAAATGTGGTAAAAAATCAGGCTGCCGCGAGGGTTTGTCGGTTGAGTTTAGGGAAGTTGGTGGGCGATGGTCAATCAGTGCTTTTTAAAACACTATAGGTTGGGTTTAGGGAAGGGGGTAGGTCAGGGGATTGGTCGGTCAGTCAGTTGACAGCGGTCGCTGGTGGATTTATGCAAGAAGAGCAGGAGCAAGTGGCACTCGCGAGAGAAATCTGAGATCTCAAAAAGCGTAAACAGTGGCCTCTGGCAGATTCACGAAAACAAAAACTGCAACAAAACAAAAACAAACAAACAAAAAAACTCCTGGGACGTATTTGGCGCTCTCCCTTATTGTATATAGAGGTATGTAAACAGAATGGGCCTGGACAACTTCAGACTCTTCAAAATGTCAATAAAAAAATCACTTTTTCAAACTTTTTAATAACAAAAGTTGTCGAAAGATCAATGTATCATGGTGAATTGCAGAGTAATTAGAAATAATTAGTAATAAGAAAATGCATTAAGAATATATATATATATATATATATATATGAAATGAATATTGACTTTTTGCTGGTAGGACTACAACTACTACTTTATGAAAGAAATGTAATGTGGTAAGTATGGGCTTGAAATGTGAAGTATGGGCTTAAAACATGAAAAAATATATGTGCTTAAATGTCAATAAAACAATGCATACTGTTTACAGTCCTGTAAACATTCTATAGAAATATTTTTACAATTTATAGTTTATTTACATTTACTTAAATATAAATTGGTTTATAATAGTCAATCTTTGGACATTTTTGGACATTGTGAGATTCACCAATTAAACAGACTATGTTTTATGTTTTTAATATTAGTTTATATTTTTATTGTATTATTTTTTAAAATACTGCTCTGCTTTCCTGCATCCTGAGATTTAAATCCATAAAACAACAGAAAAAGTACTGTCAGCTCATTACCCGATCCATAGCTTCATATGCCACAGGGGATGATCCAGGCTGTCCTTTATTTTATATATATGTCAAGGCTTGTATGTTTGAATGTTTATAATTATAACAGAGAAATCAAGCGGTAGTAATAAATGAAGTCAACAGCATTTTTTTTATCAAGTATTTTTCAAATATACTAAATGTCTGTTTTAATGGAAATTCAGGCTGTGGATTTAGTCTAATAATATTGCAAGTAATGTTCTGTTTTCTACACAGACTGATCCTTTGCTTCACAAAACATCAGTGTGTCGCCAGGAGCTATGGCTATTGATTTGCACTTTTTTTATAGTTTATTGTTAGTTTGAAACAACTGATAACCATTCACATATTCCTCGTTATATGAACTGCCAAGGCCCAGAGGTTCAGCTAAAAATATTTTTATGTTCTACTGAAGGAAAAGGTCAGCTACATTTTGGATGACCTGAGGGTGAATTTGCATCTTCAGTTTCTTTATCTTTTATTTTGCTGCGTTGATCTATTGAATTATTTACAGTTTTTTTCAGTCGCTAACAAGCGTTTGTCCAACCGGTTGTCACATTTTCAAAACTCTAAACACAATAAACACAGCATCTGTCTTTTGTGGCTAAACCATTCACACATTTCATGTCGTTTTTCACCAAATATGCAGTCAGTGATCACATTTCTACAATGCTTATATTTTCAGTCAAGCTATATACCTTCCAACAAAATGATGGATTGTTTTTGTAGTATTTATGAATGTTAACACACAACATCCCACAACAGCAAAAACAATATTCCAAACCTCAGATACAGTATAAAAACCTCTGCTTCTGTAATGATATCAGTTCAAAAGCAATATCAATATCACAAATATATCTCAGCTGATAATAAACAAACTATTGAATAATTGACACACAGCTGATTTATGTTGGGTAAATTGGGCCAACCACAGCTGATTCCAGTGGCAGAGGTTATTTTTTTCTATTATATTTACACTTATAGAGTAAAAGGAGGACATTGAGAAGTGATGTTGACTGAAGATTGCAGAGATTATTGTGTGGGTTTTTTTTAGATCCCCCTCCCCCTGGGCTTTTTGCTGTTGTTTTTTGTTGTTGTTGTTGTTGTTGTTCAGAATGCTATTGTGTGTTTCATGGATATTTTGTTCACTGTAAGCAATACTGTAAAACATTTTCTGTTCTATCATATTGTGTTTTTACTGTACCTCCTGTAGTAAACAGTAAAGGAAAATAAAATTACTTTCTTTTTACAGGAATACTTTTTGAATTAAATTTAGGGCCCTATCGTACACCTGGCACAATAAGGCGCAAGGCATGTTTGCCACGATGTGTTTCATTGCTATTTACATTGTCTCAATAGCAAATCCATTTGGGGCACTTTGTAAACTAAAAGGTGTTCCGGTCTAGAAAAAAGTTGTGTTAAGGCACATTGTTGGCGTGTTGCTATTTTGAGGAACTAAAATACTGTAGACTGTGCAATTGACCAGCTAAAAGCAGGTCTAAAGTCCAGCGCAGAGCACGTTAGTTGTGCGCCTCACTTACACAATGCTTAATTCACACAGGATGTACAGCAATACACAAATATCCTTGCATATGAAAAATAATTAAAGGATTATAATGTTACAAAAATTATTATTTTCTACATAAATATAAAAACCAGTACCTCCATGGCTTCTTTATCTTGGGGGGCTTTTTTTAGTTTATTCACAACATTTAGTATAATATTATTATTATTATTATCAGTATTATTATTTATTCTATGTGTATTTATATTAGTTTTATTAAAAACAAGCTTAGATTTATCTACCTGTCATGTTTTGGACCATATAGGGCATAGGACGTGTGTTTGAATATAACTTAGTTTTTTGACCACACATCGTTATTGTTGCTCATTTATTCGTTTGCTGGAAATTAATACTGAATTTAGAAACCGTTTAGAAACAAATCTTTGTGCTTAACAAACTAAATTAAATATGTTGGCTAATGGATGTCTTTAGTAGAGTGAGTTTCCACCGTTTCCTTACTCTACGAAAGAGAAAAAAGAAAGAGGCCGATTGGAGGAGGCTCGTTCTTTATCATCGTACTGCAGATGGTCTGTTTAACTGTTTTCCCACTAGTGAAGCGTTCATTTTTTCCACTTACAAAGTCCACCAAGTAAATAGCAAATTTGCCATGGCACAACACAACTGACTCATAAAGACAATGGGAGATGAGGCTCTGATTGGTTTATTCTCAAAACACACCCATAACTCAATGAGAGAATGAGCACAACCCTGTTAGACCATGTGCCGCGGCGCAGACCATATTTTTCCATCCTTAAAATAGCAAAAGAGGATTCGGACATGCCCTTAATGCTTATTTGCCATGCGCTTTAGACTTTGCAATTAGATATTTAAAACAGAGCCCTTAGTGTCAAAACAGTGGATTGCATGTTTTGCATGCAAATACCTGTAAAACTGAAACGTAAAAGTCTCTGCAGTTTTGTAATGTCAACAATAGCCAGTATTTTGAAACCTGGTGTACTGTGATTGAATGCATGTACCTTGTAAAGAAAAACGAGTGTTATTCTTTGACAGAATCATTTCATTTTGAGCCAGATTTCCAGTGTTTTGGTAAAGTAAGTGTGAGCAGAGAAAGATGTGCTTTATTTTAAAATGAAGAGTTAGCATACATTTAACAAAATGTATCTTAGAGGAAAAATTATTCACTTGGCTAATTGTGTTTTGTAGGTGTGGATAAACGCTTGTCAATGATTGAAAACAAACTGTAATAAACAGAACTGTGATCTACACAGAGTAGTCTACTTGTATCATTTACCTTCAGTAGGAAAAGACACAAACTTTTCAGCTTGAGGTACGCTTCCCCATTCCTCTCAAGTCTTTCCCCAGTAACGAATGTAAAACAAAACAAAATGAGAAGACTCTTCCCTCATGAGTGCAGATAATAATTTATCATATTAAATTATTTAACTATCCCCTTAAGGAATATGTAACCATAAAAAGAGTATTTTTGGTGCTTAACCATTTCTTTACCATTTACTATACTTTCATTCCTTTGAAGTAGCACATTTTTGCTCCACCAGAAAATATTCCAATGACATTTTTTAAACTGAGCGGCATGATGGCTCAGTGGTTAGCATTGCCGCCTCACAGCAAGAAGGTTGCTGGTTCAAGTCCCATCTGGGCAAGTTGCCATTTCTGTGTGGAGTTTGCATGTTCTCTCCATGTAGGCATGGGTTTCCTCCCTTTTCTCACACAATCCAAAAGACATGTTCTAAAGCTAAAGGTGTGTTAAATAAACTAAATTGGTCATAGTGTATGAGTGTCAATGGGTGTTTCCCAGTGCTGGGTTGCAGCTGTATATATAACATATAAAACTTGGTGGTTCTTTCTGCTGTTGCAACCTCAGAAATAAAGACTAAGCCAAATGAAAACGAATGATTAAAATAAAAAAAAAAACTCTAAATGTTGACCTCTTAAAGCCTTGATGAATATATAAAATTCTTTTGATTTTAATGTCTCCACTCTCTTGCAGGTGAGACACAACAACATTAGTATCCATGTTTAAAGATCACAGTTAGTCCAAAATGACCTAAATGGCACACAGGCCATGCTAATGGAATATAACACAGGGTGGATTCTGCCCAAGGCCAACGTCACCTGCATTTAGCTTCAAAATCTGATGAAAACATGCTTTATCCCAATTCACACATGGGTGAGGAACACATTCAGGCGCCGGGGGCAAGACATGACCGAATGGAGCATAAAAAATAAAAATAAAACCACACCAGAATGTCATGTTGTTAAAATAACACCATTTTTACTGATGAGCATATGAGCATTAAACAACGTGTAGTTGAATAAATAAATAAAGTTGAGGATTTAGTATTACATATAGCTTTCATAGTTTAATTAAATCATTTTAAAACATTATTTCACAGGGAAATTATCTCATTGATGGTGCAACTTTCACTGTGTCATATTGTAACTGTACTAGACTGTACAATAAAACTTGCTTTGAATAAAACTGATCCATTCATTCATTAATTTTCTTTTTGGCTTAGTCCCTTTATTAATCAGGGGTCGCCAGAGTGGAATGAACCACCAATTTATCCAGCATATTTTTTATGCAGCATATGCCCTTCCAGTTGCAACCCAACACTGGGAAACACCCATACACACTCATTCACTACGGCCAATTTAGCTTATTTAATTCACCTGTACCGCATGTCTTTGGATTGTGGGGGAAACCGGAGCACTCGGAGGAAGCCCACACGAACAAGAGGAGAACATGCAAACTCCACACAAATACAGTATGCCAATTGACCCAGCCGGGCTCGAACCAGCGACCTTCTTGCTGTGAGGCAATCATGCTACCCACTGCATCAATGTGACGCCCATAAAACTGATCACTTTAATAAAAAATATAAATTTGACATTTCTTCACCTTGGAATTATAAGGTTCTCTCTGTGCTCTAAATGATTTTGAGATATTGAGCTTCAAAGTTTTTGCATTCCATATAGCAAACAATATGTGTGTAACAGT
>CAIGQZ010032409.1:13602855-13626084 GCA_903798205.1 Danio tinwini
ATTCATTCATTCATTCATTCATTCATTCATTCATTCATTCATTCATTTTCCTTAGGCTTAGTCTCTCATTTATCAGAGGTTGCCACAGAGGAATAAGCCATCTTACTCCAACTACTCCAGTATATGCTTTACGCAGCGTATGCCCTTCCAGTCACAACCCAGTACTGGGAAACTGTAAATGTATGTGTGATTTCTAAATGTATTTTTTTGGAATACAGTGGTCCCTTGCCATAATGCGGATCACATTTCGTGGTCTCGCAGTTTCGCAGATTTTAAGTGCAATTTGACATGCTTTTTTTTTTTCTTTTTTTTTAACAGCGCATTGTGTTCTGCGTCCTGATTAAAGCATTGTGTTCTGCGTCCTGATTAAAGCATTGTGTTCTGCGTCCTGATTAAAGCATTGTGTTCTGCGTCCTGATTGGCTGTAGACCATAGTAAATCAATCTTCTTTTGTGCCGTGTCTCCTGTACAGTACAGAATGCGTTCAGCTTGCCAAATTGACATAAATCTTTGATTGCTAACAGTGTGACTCTAAAGTACTGTGTTGTACTGTATGTTCGTTAGTTTTCTCCCCAACAAACTCCATAACGTCAACGAAACATTCTGCACCATCAAAGGCACCTATAGTAGAACCCAAAAGGCAGAGGAAGATGCTAACCATTGCACAAAAAGTTGGACTTCTGGACATGCTAAAGGAAGGTATGTGAGTGTTTAAACAAAAGTGAAAAGTGTGAAAATGTTAATGCCTATATGAGAAAATAGTGTAGCGAAGGGTTTTACAGCCTTCAAACATCTATAATAATTGTAAAAAAAAAAAAGCGGACTACCTCATGGATTTCACTGTGAGTATAGCAAAGAATTGGTTGTTTGTTATTCCACCAAATATTGTGTCCTTAACTCCTCTGTACTTAAAATACTAGTATTGTGTTTGAAAACATGTCCCTTTTTGTTTTATGCACATATACACAAATTAGGAGTGTAAAACTTAATCGTTTCTTCTGCGCACTGTGATGCAGATGAGGATAATTAGGTATCGGTTCAGTAATACATCCTAACCGGTTATTACGTACTGACATCATTTATCTCATATGCACTATATTGCGGTATCTTACTATGGCAGGAGAGGTGAATGCAAGTAATAAAATTGCTCAATCTACTTAAAAAAAACGCAAAAACTCTGCACCCGTTTCCTCTTCTCTCGGCTGTTACAGTGATACTTGTGGATCCAGACACGAGCGTGTCTGCTAAGCAAGTTTTCTCCACAACTTTTCTTTTGTTTAATACATTCAAAAAGAGTGTTTTCTTTGAGCAGGTAAATTTAAAAGTACATATATCTGACTGCTTGGATTAAAGGACAAAATTGTATTACAAATACACAGAAAATGTATACATAAATTATATATTTTAATAGAAGAATTCTTGTGCTGTGAATTAAAAAATAAAATTGTGTATGGAAAACATTGTTTCCTCAATTCAAGAAGCAGGAAACATGTTTCCACACATCACAACTTAACAAGCAGATAAAGCCAGAGTTGATGCTGTTGTCAGATATTTGACCTGTGCATTCAGAGAAAGCATGCCTCTCTCTCACACTTCTCAGCAGTATCTGTAGTGGACAGAGAGAAGACAGGTGCTGTTATTTGAGAGTTTAGGTTGAACAGGCCACAGCTGTGAGGGACAGAGACCAGTGAGCATGAAATGCCTCTGGGACCATCCTGACTGAGTTGTCTGGACGCAG
The DNA here is from genome assembly GCA_903798205.1 of Danio tinwini. Taxonomy (NCBI): domain Eukaryota; kingdom Metazoa; phylum Chordata; class Actinopteri; order Cypriniformes; family Danionidae; genus Danio; species Danio tinwini. The sequence goes on from CAIGQZ010032409.1 coordinate 13,604,594, forward strand.
CAGGAGCCAAATTAAACTCAGACAGCCACTGTGCTAGCTGTATTACACATGCATTGCAGTGTAAATACAGTCAATCAAAAAAATTAAAAAAAACTGTATCAAAACTACACTCTAAAAAAGCTGGCTTAGTTGAAATTCTGGTCAAATTTCGACCAATCAAACAATTCAGTGCATTTTAAAACAATGATCTTGTTCATTTTATACACATTTGGTAAAGTGTTTTGCAGAGTGGACAACGCTAATATTTTTGATACTTACAGTTTAAGAAATACTGTTAATGTTAATGCTAATATTAATGTTGTTAATAAACCCTAGGCTTATTGGTTGCATTATCAATCACCTTTGTTGAAATATTGGCTGTTTTATGTATACTGTGTGGTTTTATTGTTTTGTTTATCTTTGGGACTATTGGGCCCATTGTCTGGAATAAAGAGAATAAATACAATAAATATCAATACAAATTAATAATATAAATCTAGATAGGATTTTGAATAATAACACAAAATAAATGTAAAAATAATATAATTATAAATAATAATAATAATAAAAAGGTATTATATTTATTATTACTTGTCAACAGTGTTTATTATAGTAATTGTCATAATAATAATAATAAATTAATAATATTAAATAATAATAAATTATTGAATAAATTAATGAATATGCACAAGCTTATGGCATTTTATATTTGTTAAGAAATATAGCTACTCATACTGAACACATCTACATGTAAAATAGGTAAAAAATATCAACATATTTGTCAATAAAATAAGTCAATAAACTTATAACAATAAATCTCACAAAATAATTATTTAGTATAAAAAAACTAGTATATGGCAACACAAAAACTGTGTCATTCAAATGTCAAACTTGGAAACATAACTAAACAATTTGCCGGCAGCTAACTCTCAGTCTGCTGGCAGCTAGTAACTTTCACATGGTTAACCATTAAAACTAAGCAAGGCTGCGTCCGTTCAGTACCTGGATGGGAGACCACATGGGAAAGCTAGGTTGCTGCAGGAAGTGGTGTTAGTGAGACCAGCAGGGGCGGTTAACTTACAGTCTGTGTGGGTCCTAACGCCCCAGTATATTGTTGGGGACTCTATACTGCTCAGTGAGTGCCGTCTTTCAGACAAGACGTTAAACTGAGGTCTGTCTCTGTGTTTGTAAAAAATCCCAGGATGTCCTTCAAAAAAAAATAAAAAAAAAGTAGGGGTTTAACCCCGGTATCCTGGCCAAATTTGTCCACTGGCTTCTGTCCATCATGGCCTCCTAACTATCCACATATCTTAATTGGCTTCATCACTCTGTCTCCTCTCCACCAATCAGCTTGTGTGTGGTGTGCAGTCTGATGTAATATGGCAACCGTCGCGTCATCCAGGTGGATGCTGCACACTAGTGGTGGATGTGAGATTCCTCCCAAAAATGTGTAAAGTGCTTTGAGTGTCCAGAAAAGCTCTATATAAATGTAAGGCATTATTATTCCTGTGACGCTCCAAGGACAGACGAGTTTTCGCTGAGGTCCAGCATTCTCCAGCTTCTGGCGCCTTGTCTGCAGCTCTGCACAAGACGTTTGGCCATAGGAGAAATGGTGGTGCCCAACTGAGCCTGGTCTCTCTCAAGGTTTTTTACATTCTTCACTTTTGCCAATTGGTGAAGTTTTTTCCTCATGTTTGGACTCTCAGTAGTGATTATTAACCCACACTGACCTGAGCTAAACTGATCAGTTTCAGAACTGCACTGATCTAAAACTCTGAAAATCAAACTGACACTGTTGCAATTTACTATAGTTTTGAATGTGAAGCTGCTTTGACACAATCTACATTGTATAAGTGCTATACAAATAAACGTGAATTGAATTGAATTATTATTATTATTATTGTTATTATTATTTATTAATAAAACTATGGATTTTTTATTAAAAAATAGATACTGCTTGGAATAAATAATGGAATTCAGAAAGAACTAAAAAACTAAGCAAATGTTAAAATATATTTTAGAAAAAAATATACACAATTGTATTTGCATTTCAAATAAAAAAAATTTAAATGTATAAAATGAATGCTTCAAATTAATTAAAGCAAATACATATAAGCACTTACAGAGTCTCACAAAGAAAGCAATGTCTAATTTTAAAAATAGCAGCTGAGACCAAACACAGCTATACATTAATAGTAATGCAAAGAGAGAGAGAGAGAGGGTCACTCAGCTGTCACATTTACATGGAAAGTGGTTCCATCAGCAGTGCCAACATGCGTCAGCCAATGATCTTAGTGACGACTGCTGGGGTTAAAGCCTGCAGAGAGACAGGTGTATCGTATTTGACACTCTCTAACGGGAAGTGAAAATTCCAGGATAAAGCCAGGACATAACTGTGGCTGTATGTAACCAGAGCTTCTCTCCTACAGTATGTGTGATTCAGTATGGTCACCACAGCCTTTGTGCAGGAGATGCATTATAATACCCTGCCTGGTGAATTAAAAAGGCTGTTGGGAAACAGACACAGTAAGAACAATCTTCTACGAGGTCCTTGAGAATAGCCAGAAATACATAAATGCGACTCTAAAATAAACCTGTCAACCATCCACCCACTGAGAGGAACCCATGCTAGTGTTTCCTGCAAAGTCAATCTATTAAAATGGACAAAATGATGCATTCAAAAACACACCAAAATTACTGGGCGCTCTGATCAAATGCAGTCATAGGACTCACTGTGGCAGATTTCATTTTTTCATGGTGTAAGACCTCGCTTAATAGCGCTCAAAAAACAAAGCAGGATAATATTTAAATTAGTGTATTTGCTATAAATGCTCATGTTGTTCTATTTATGTAATGGAGTTTTGTTTGATACATTCAAAAAGAGTGTTTTCTTTAATCAGGTACAGTTAAAGGTACAGTTCATATATCTGACTGCTTGTTTTAAAGGACAAAATTGTATTACAAATACTATTCATTCATTCTTTTTCTTTTCGGCTTAGTCCATTTATTAATCTGGGGTCGCCACAGATAAATAAATGCCCTTCCAGCTGCAACCCATCACTGGGAAACACCCATACACACTCATTCACACTCATACACTACGGGCAATTTAGCCTTCCCAATTCACCTGTACTGCATGTCTTTGGACCGTGGGGGAAACCGGAGCACCCGGAGGAAAACCACGCAAACACAGGAAGAACATGCAAACTCCAAACAGAAACCTCAACTGACCCAGCCGAGGCTTGAACCAGCGACCTTCTTGCTGTGAGGCGACAGCACTACCTACTGCTCCACTGCGTCACCTACAAATAAATATATAAAATATATATAAAAAATCTCAATGCATCTCAATCTCAGATCTCAATCGTCAATGCATCGTGATGAACCGAGATATCGAATTGAACTAAATCAATGCATGGCAAATCGTAACCAAACTGAACTGAGAGACCAGTGTAGGTTCACACCCCAGTGGTAGCTACAATTCACATTATGTATACATCTATACAAAATAACTTACATTATTTTTAATATAGATTATTTTTTAATCTAGATTAATCTCACTGTAATCTTGGAATTAATCTAGATTAATCCTTCATTTGAATTCTGCCGAAGGCATTTAGAATGTGCGCTACCCAAATAATAACTAAAAGACTTTTTGCCCTATTTTCCAACAAGATCCACATACTCGGCTGTCAATAAAGGACCGCACACGCGCACAAACACACACACACACACACACACACATCGTGAAATGCTGAAGTTTTTTTCTTTCTATTTGGCATGCGTTTTTAAATTCCATAACACTCTCACCGTCCTTACTCCTTATTTGCATCTAATACCCCAGTTTGTAACAGGGGCATGAATTAAATTTTCATGAGTGAAGCTGAAACTGCCGAGTTAAAGTCACCTAAAATTATAGGAAACTCTTACATGAAAGCACTTCACCTAAACCCCTTTTATTGTTTATTAAGGCAAATAACAAGATTACATATATCCATGTAAGCATAGTCAGTAGTGTCTTCGAAGTAAGTGCAAGATCTTGAAAGGCATCCTGCTGATTTGATTTAGAAGGGCACTTTTTTGTAAGACGGCTCACCGGTTTGACTTTTATTCACCGTCATTCATTTTAAAATCACCTGGTCTATTTTATTGTATATGTTTTACTCGAATGCATAACTTTACAGAGGCCTGATAGTTAGATGTGGAGCTAACATTAATCAGATTCACTCTAGTGAACTGCATCCATGATAGCATGAATTTTGTCATTTATAGGTATCTTTAAGAATAATCTACTTTGCAAATGTTTATATAGTTTTTATAATTTAAAATTATTAATTACAGATCCATTTGGATCATCATTTAAAGTCCTAGTGCAGCCTTTTGTAATGTTGTAATGTAATCATCATCTTCTTTATTTATGATGAAAATATGTCTACACTAAAATACAGTATCCAAAGGTTCTACAGTGAAGTGGTGTACAAATATTTAGCGAACCAATTCATGGGAATCACTTTAAAAAAACCACTTCTTTTTTTCCAATGTCAATATACTTGATCCACAATGATAATATTTTTTATTAAAATACACTCTCCAAAGTTTCTACAGGTTACCAAAGGTTCTAAAATAAAGTGATTCACAAGTATTTTGTGAATCAGTAAACGAGTATCTTTCCAATAAAAAAGAGAGAACAAAAAAGGTTCACGAATCACCAGACTACAAACAACTAAATGGATTTGAGTTGGATCAGCCAAAGCAATCAGATTGTTGCCACTTGTCTGAACTAAGCCATAGTCTCCAGTTGTTCAGACCCTAATGCACATCAGTGTCTGGATGCTGAGGCGAGAAATGGGATGCCTGTGGGGATCCTTGCGTAACTGAGAGCTGGAAAGTTGTCAAGTACATTAGAGTGCTAGCTCTCTCATTCTCTCTCTCCTCCTACATGGTGAATGAAACAGAAGTGTAAACTGTGCTCTAGATTAGTGCATGAATCCTTGAATCTTCTCTTTTTATAATGTGTGCTCTCTGACTTGACCTGTGTTGTAATGGTATCAGGGGTAAAAGGTGGTAACCATTTTCATTCAGGGTGGGCTTCAAAGAAATTTGCCCATTCTATTTTTAAAAACAGTTAAGTGGCCTAAAGTAATTAACAAAAAGAGGCTCTGAATTCCTAGTTATTTTAAGAATAGACTCTTAAATTTTTAGATATCACAAATCCCATATATTATCTCTGTATAGTATAACAACAGATTCACTTTGATTTCAACCAAAAAACTACTAAACTGTTTTTGTAAATCTTGTACAATAGTCATTGTGTCAGATTTTCTTCATTGTGTCAGATTCTTGTCATGTTGTGAACAAGAAATGGTGAAACTCCATGTTGCACTTGCCACTTTTCATATTGCACATGGCAGCACCTCAATGCATTTAGGCATGTACAGTAGACATGGTCAAGACGATCTGTTGCAGTTCAAACCAAGTGTCAGAATGGGGAAGAAAGGTGATTTAAGTGACTTCGAACATGTCATGGTTGTTGGTGCCACACGGGTTGGTCTGAGTATTTCAGAAACTGCTGATCTACTGGGATTTTCACGCACAACCATCTCTAGGGTTTACAGAGAACGGTCCAAAAAAGAAAAAATATCTAGTGAGCGGCAGTTCTGTGGGCACAAATGCCTTATTGATGCCAGAGGTCAGAGGAGAATGGCCAGAATGGTTTGAGCTGAAAGAAAAGTCAACAGTAACGCAAATAACCACTCGTTACAAGTGAGGTATGCAGAAGAGCATCTCTGAATGCACAACACTTCCAACCTTAAGGTGGATGGGCTACAGTAGCAGAAGACCACACCGGGTGCCACTCCTGTCAGCTAAGAACAGGAAACTGAGGCTACAATTTGCACAGGCTCACCAAAATTGAATATAGAAAAATGGAAAAGCGTTGACTGGTCTGATTAGTCTCGATTTTTGCTGTGACATTTGGATGGTAGGGTAAGAATTTGGCATTAACAACATGAAAGCATGGATCCATCCTGCCTTGTAAAAATGGTTCAGGCTGCTGGTGGTGGTGTAATGGTGTGGGATATATTTTCTTGGCATACTTTGGGCCAAGAAAATATCTTGGTAAATATCTTGAGTATTGTTGCTGACCATGTCCATCCCCCATCTTCTGATGGCTACTTCCAGCAGGATAACGTGCCATGTAAAAGCGCAAATCATCTCAGACTTGTTGCTTGAACATGATAATGAGTTCACTGTACTGAAATGGCCTCCACAGTCACCAGATCTCAATCCAATAGAGCACATTCGGGATGTGGTGGAACGGGAGATTTGCATCATGGATGTGCAGCCGACAAATCTGCAGCAACTGCGTGATGCTATCATGTCAATATGGACCACAATATCTGAGTAATACTGTATTTCCAGTACCTTGTTGAATCTATGCCACAAAGAATTAAGGCAGTTCTGAAGGCAAAAGGGGGTGTGACCCAGTACTAGTAAGGTGTATCTAATAAAGTGGCCGGTGAGCATATTTCCTCCACAAAGACAACAGTAATAATATTACACATGTTGTACCTAAAGTGATTTTTAAATACTTATTTTGCTCTTCAAATGAAAGTTTGGAACTAAGCTAAGAGTCAGACTCTATTGGTTCTTACGCAATATTCTTGGTAAACAAGCATATTCTGAGAAAATACTGATTAATGTAATGCACAAAAACGTACAGACAGATGGTTCTTTTTCTTTACTTTTTGAGTGTGACATGTTGACAGCCTTAATGTATTTTGCTGGACTTTTCACTTCCATGTATAGAAGGATTGTTTTTTCAGTGGTATCTAATGAACTTGCCGACCCACCCTACTTAATTGATCATACACAGGGTCTTGTGTCCACACAATCTTGTGTAAAGAAACAATTTATCACACTTTAGATATTTAAAAAATATTTACTATGGCACTGTATGGTGGGATCATGGTGGGGTTGTATTCTTAACAAGAGCCTAAAAGCAACAGACTGTCACAATAAGGAGGTCCAGATCAAAAGGAGGAAACTTCTGTGCAGTTCAGCAGAGAGTCAGAAGGGAAAAGGCATTGCAGTTTTCCTGCTATTGTGTGAAGTCACTAGTAAGGATATTTTCTTCCTACTTGTGATGATTGAAGTCCAGAAATACTCCAACCCCTACCAGAGCAGTTTACTTTAATTCAACAAAATAAAGGTGTCACAACAGTTTAATCAGAATGCTGTGTTTTTTCTCTTTCTTTGAAGAATATGCAAGAATAGTCTTGCAACAAGAAGCAAACCTAAAATCCAAACAAAGCAAATGCAGTAAGACTCATTCCCTGTTTATATATTTTGACAAACTCTATCTGGTAAAAGTAATGCAAGACTTATATAATAAAAGCTTTTTAAAGATGAACTGTTCAGGACAGTCATATAAAATTCCCTAGAGCTGAGCAATAATCAAAGTGCACAGCTGTCTATACATTCAAGCTAAAGGGAAGTAGAGCATATTTAGTAAACCTCAAGCTCCCTTGGGAGAAAATTTGAAGAAAAAAAGATTTTCATTTCCAATATTAGTGCTTTTTAATCCTTTTCGGTCTGTCTGGTGGGAATGTATGCATGGGAATGCTTGACAGTCTGGAACAGGACAATAAGGACGCAAGGGGTCTTAAGAAAATGATAAAACTTTGGGGAAACAAGAAACATTTTATAATTAACATGTCTGACCCAGCAACTCCTGAGAAACAGTCTTCCCAGAATTGTTCTCGGACATTTTTATTTGTATTTTTTTGACAATTTATCTATTGCATGTGAGTTGATATTTTTAATTCCCAAGACTATATGTAGGATTGAGCCCCAATTATAACAACTATTTATGTACTGTTAGAAAAGTGACTAATTCATATAAATTGAAGAGGATGGAAGACATTCGGGTGGATGGATGAAAACTTGATGGTTAGGTGACAGATTGATGGATGAAGATTGAATGTATGGATGACAATTGAATCAGTGGATGTATGGATGACGTTTGGGTGAATGACGATTGGATGAATAACGATTGGATGAATGACGATTGGGTGAATGCTGATTGGATGGATGGATGGATGGATGGATGGACAGATGGATGGATGACAGATGGATGATGGATTGAAGGAGGGTTGATGGATGGATGGATGGATGGACAGACAAACGGATGGATGGATCACAATTGGATAGATGACAATTAGATGAATAATGGGTGGATGGATGACAAATGAATCAATGGATAAACAAATTAATAGATTACAACTGAATAGATAGATGAAAGGATGGATGGATGACAATTGGATTGATGGATGGACGATTGGATGAATGACGATTGAATTGATGGATGTGTGAATGGATGAATGACAAGTGGATGAATGACGATTGGATGAATGACTAGATGGATGGATGGATGACAATTGGATGGGTGGATGGATGCGTAGATGGAAGACAATTGCATGGATGGATGTGTGGCTGGATGGATGACAACTGCATGGATGGATGACAACTGCATGAATGGATGGCAGATGGGCAGATAGACAGACAAACAGATGACGATTGAAAAGATGGACAGACGAACAGATGGACGGATGAATGACAATTTGAAGCATGGATAACGGATGAATCAATGGATGGACAGATTAACAGATGACAATTAAATCAATGGACGGAAAGAAGGATGGATGGATGACAATTGAATCAATGGACACACTGATGGATGCATGACAAGGGAATCCATGGATGGACAGATAGATGGATGACGACTGAATCCATGGATGGATGACAATTGAATTGATGCATGTATGGATGGATGAATGACGATTGGATAAATGACGATTGGATAAATGATGATTAGATGAATGACAAGTGGATGGATAGATGGATGGATGGATGGATAAATGGATAGATGACAACTGGATGGATGAATGGCAGATGGACAAACAGACAGACAGACAGATGACAATTGGATAGATGGACAGACGAACAGATGGATGGATGACAATTAGATGAATGATGATGGATGACAAATTAATCAATGGATGGACATTAATAGATGACATTTAAATCAATGGACGGAAGGAAGGATGGATGGATGACAATTGAATCGATGGACACATAGATGGATGGATGCATGACAAGTGAATCCATGGATGGACAGATAGATGGATGACAACTGAATCCATGGATGGATGACAATTGAATTGATGCATGTATGGATGGATGAATGACAACTGGATGAATGACGATTGGATAATTGACGATTGGATGAATGACGATTGGATAAATGATGATTGGATGAATGACAAGTGGATGGATGGATAGATAGATGGATGGATAGATGACAACCGTATGGGTGGATGGATGGGTAGATGGATGACAATTGGATGGATAGATGACAACTGGATGGATGGATGACAGACGGACAGACAGACGGACAGACGACAATTGTATAGATAGACAGACGAACAAATGGATGGATAAATGACAATTGGATGGATGGATGACAATTAGATGAATGATGATTGGATGGCTGGATGGATGACAAATGAATCAATGGATGGACAGATTGATAGATGACAATAGAATTAATGGACAGAAGAAAGGATGGATGGATGACAATTGAATTAATGGACACAGATGGATGACAAGTGAATGTATGGATGGACAGATAGATGGATGATAATTGATTCGATGGATGTATGGATAACAATTGATTTGATGGATGTATGGATGGATAAATGACAATTGGATGAATGACGATTGGATGAATGACAAGTGGATGGATGGATGGATGGCAACTGGATGGGTGGATAGATAGATATCAATTGGATGGATGGATGGCTGGATGGATGACAATTGGATGGATGGATGAATGGATGGATGGATGACAATTGGACGGATGGATGGATGAATGGATAGACGGATGGATGACAATTGGTGAATGAATAGATTAATTGGATGGATGGATAGATGGATGGATGGATGAATGGATGGATGAATGGACGGATGAATGGATGACAATTGGATTGATGGATAGATGGATAAAAATTGGATGGATGAATGGATGGATGGTGATGTATCTTTGGACAAATAGACAAACTGATAGGGGCTGATTTGGATAAGTGGATGAATTGGAATGATTGTATGGACTGGAATAGGGCTGGACATGGGTGGGATAGAGTAAAATTATAGATGCACAATCTGCAAAATAAAAGATGACACCTATAGAAACCACACAGCTTATCACAGTCTCCCAAGTACCAAAAAGTCCCAGTCCACCTCATGTCCAAACAACTAAACTTCAGAGTTCAAAATTTAATTTTCAGATATACATATTTCAACAGATATGAACAAACAAACATTTAAATATTAAAAAAAAAAATTTTTTAGCTATATGTTGTTGTTTTTTTTACTGAACCTGTGAATTTTTGGCTCAGGTGGGTGTTCAAGTCCATTTGGGACAGAATTAATGCAGCCTTGGTCTTATTATGTATCAGGAGGGAACATGTGATGCGCAGTGAAGAGGATGAATCACAGCAGCAGTGACTAACCTGGCCTCTAAAACACTTCAAGCCTCGGGGTGGGACACACGTGGGTTTAGTTTGAAGAGTCTAGAAAAATAAATAAATAAATTATGCACTGCCTACATTAACAACTGCTCTATACAGTGACCTACACTGAGGTCCAAAAGTCTGAGACATCTACATCATTCACTCTTAAAAAAAAAAACTTAAACAATGAAAAGCTACAAAAATTAGTAAACAAGTAAAACCTTGTGTCATTATTTAGTTTATTTAGTTAGACACTTTATTTAGTGTCATTGTTATACAGTTCATGAACTTACTAGGCCAATAACAATAAATTATGCAGAAATACACACAACTAACCCTAAACCTAACCCTATAGTGAGTATTGTATGTAGTTAATTCATATTATTCAGCGTTTAAAATGTAGAGTATTGTTAGACCGTAAAATATGATTGTTAAAAAAGTGTAACCTATATTAGATTCAAAATATTTACCATTTAAATAACTTTTTCTTTAAAGGGGTGGTCCAGAGTGTATTTTTAAGGCTTGGTTGTGTTTATAAGATGCAAAGAGATGTGTGCTCATGCTTCATTAGTAGAAAATCAAGTTATTCTTTCATATATCTTACTTCCCCTCAAGAGGCTCTGATTGGTCAGCTAACAGAATGTTCTGAGATTCGTGGATTGGCTCCACGTCACCAGGAAGCATCATGTCTCTACTAGCATGTGCTATGCCGTTGTGTAAATACTATCAGTCAGTTTAACAAGCCGTAACACAGCACTAAGTGGATGAAAACATCCAGCTAAGGTTTAAATCCAAAAGTGTACGGTGTTTAAAACTACTGATTCTTTAACAAAATAGTCGACTCTGAGTCAAATCGAGCTGGGTTAGAATCTTTTGCTTTAATGCATCGAGGTCGATACGGTTTATCACCAAATATGTTGTTCCAGATCCGGTAAAATGTGAACGCGCCTTTCCCTTCAGACACTAGTGGAGCGCAGGGGATCATGTGACTGATCATGACGCGAAAATGACGATCACTGACAGATGGAGATTCGGCTGCAGATAGTAAAGGGTTCAAGTTCATTTTCAGAACAATCCTACAGTATAGCCAACCTAGTGCTGTGTTTGTTCCTGTCAGTTTTCTGATTTGATACAATAACCTATGCTGCAACGTGGGATTCGCCGGCATTTGCTATTAAAGGAAAGTGCAGCAGAGACTATTATTTATGGGATTTTATCAGACTTTATCAGTAACTGTTATAGTTCATATGGACCAGTTTCTTCTTCCTCCGGATCATAACATGTAAGTGTTGCCTTGTTTTGTGCAGTTTGCAAAATATGTGTTTGTGTGTTGTAACTTGTAATTGCTCCGCGCAGCTTGTAATCACTTATCTATTATAGATCCGTGCTTGTACTCTTTCAGATTAAACCTTCAAGGTTAGACCCCCAAAACCAAAATATGACCTTTTTTAATGCATAATAGGGGCTCTTTAAATCATGACTTGGCAAACAAATGACATAACAACCTGAATAACGCTCATTACGTAAACCTTGTTTGGAGCAAGCTTTATGTCATTTTGATGACAAAGCTTCATTCTGGCACAAAGAACAAAATCCACTTGACTGTAAAGCCCACTTCCAATGCCATACGCTGACCTTTATTTTAATTCTGCTCATCATTTCCAGTCCAATTACATTAATATCTGTAAATGTCACGCCTTTTGGTTCCAGCAATGAAAGCACAATTTTTAACCTAATGGGAAAATTGACCCAAAAATAAAAATGTACAGTTCGCCCCCTCAAGTGTTTCCAAACCTTTATGAGTTTCTTTTTTCTGAACACAAAAGCAGATAATTTGAAGAATGTTTTAAACCTTTAACCACTGAATTCCATAGTAGGAAAAACAAATACTATAGATGTTAAGGGTTACTACTCCTCTTTTGTGTCTAACAGAAGAAAGAATCTCAATCAGGTTTGGAATAATGAGTAAATGATGACAAAATGTGTATTTCTGAGTAAACTTTCACGCCAAGTATTGCACTTGTCTGCACACACTAAAACAACAAAACCGATCATACACTACGAACCATTTACTTTTACCCATTTGTCAGCATGATTTAAATAAAGATTGTACAGATTTCAATAAGCACAAGTCAGAATAACTGGCACTATATCAATACTGTATATCACAGTAAATAAATCCTAATTGCCTTGAATTTTTAAACTGAATCATATCAACCTTATGAGTACATTGATCTTACTGTATATTATGTTAAAGTGACTTAAAACAGCTTGTGTAACTTATTCAACTAAATTAATCATGTTCTAACCTAATTTTAGAAGTTGCAATGTACTAAAATTTATGCTGTCATGACCAATTAATCATATAATTTGGTAACATTTTATTTTGATGGTCCATTTGAGTATTAGTAGACTGTCTGTTTGATATCTGTTAATACTGCTGCTAAACAGACATTTAACAGACTATAAAAAACTTTGCAAGTGCATTTCAACTTACACTAACCCTAACCACAACCTACCAGTCTACTTATAATCTAATGAGAATTAGTTGGCATAGATGCAATGTAACTAAAATTCAACAAACGGACCATCAAAATAAAGTGTGACCAAATTTTTTACAGTGTGGGTCAATAATCAATGTATGAAACATGACCCAATATGCCACTCATATTTTGATATTTTCTTTTCACAGGAGTTATTTAAAATAATCAGTGTATAATTGAATGCAATTAAAGTGCAGATAACATGTAAAATATAATAGGATACAGACACCAAATAGGATGTATCTGGTAAATATAACAGGTAGAGTTGAAGTCCAAATTATTACTAGCCCCCAGTTAAATTTCAAATATTTTTCAAATATTTGCTCTGTTAAACATGATATAAGCTGTGTTTAACAGAGCAATAAACTTTTCACAGTATTTCGTAATTTTTTTTTCTCTTTTGGATAAAGACTTTTCCTTTAGTTTGGCTGGAAGACTATACAAAAGTCTTGCTGTGTAATTTTTTTTAGTTGAAACAAATACATTTTTCCAATCATCTCAACTTCAGTCAAACCGACTAAAAATATTAAGATAAACATTGTATTCGCTTGCTAAGTGTGACGTCACACAAAGCGGCTTCCAGGTCCAAGCGCTCTATCAAACTGTATGGGGAGACTCAACAAATAGTAATAATAAATGTTTACAAAGCAATGTAATACTTTCAAAAATCATGATCTCAAAATCGGATAATATATATCCATGTCTAATATCTGATGGCCAGAAAGTGATTCATTTTTTATAAGTTGTTAAAATATGGGTGTCTGTGATGCAGCAAATCTGTTGTGTACACCATGATTTTTATATCAAGTTTGTTTTAATGTGGGATATGAGTGGTCATAAATGAGTAATTGCTTAATTTAAATGAGTAATGGCTTGGACCCGGACACAATATCCCATACGTCACGACTTGACGTAATTTTTTTTTTTTTGTTGAAACCTGATAAACCAGTAAAAGAAATAAGGTAGAGTATCATAAAAACTTTTATATTTTTATACATTTAAACTTTTTGTCATATAATTTTTATATTCTTTAAGTAAATTATAGCAGTTAAATTAAATATAAAAAGAGTTATTAAATGTATTATGTTTAAAATGTGTTAAAAAAATCTCTCCATCAAACTGCATTTGAGAAATATTTCAAAAAGAATTACAATTTTATAGAAGAGCTAACATTTTTAACTTTAAAGGGCACCTATGGGGAAAATCATCTTTCTGAAGCTGTTTGGACAGAACTGTGTGTAGGTATAGTGTGTCCACAGTCATACTGAAGTGATATAAAGACAATAAGTCTCTTTTTTTTTTTAAATGTCCTGATGTTAAAATAGGATCCAAATTCCTCCCATTCTGAGGCCCACCGCAACATGACGTAGGAGTGCAGTTTCCCCTCCTAACGAATTGATTGACAGCCACATATTAAAGGTGCTGTATGTAAGTTTTTGACTCTTCTAAAGCATAACAATACCATAATATGTGTGCAGATATTTAAGAAACAAACTAAGTGAACATACTTGTTTAACTGAAAAACAATGCTGAAGTCAGATATTCTGCTTTGAAAATGTTTTTTTCGTATTGGAACGCTGTCTTTGTTTAGGTAAATTTAACCTGCACAATGCCAGTTTAGCCAATTATAATTCAGCACCCCAGGTTGCCTTGTTGGAAAACAGCGTATTATATTTATTCATTCAGAAAGACTGAAAGCATGCATCAGTGCCCGAAATAGACAGTATCAGACATCAAAATGAGACCGATTCAGTTCCACATGAGGTTATTAATTAGCAAATGATATAAATATTACAAACGTAAACTTCAGGTGAGCAGATTACATTGTAACCGCATGTCCTAACAACACACTTTGTGACGAGATACGCAGTAATGAGCAGTTTGGCTGTTTGGACCAAACGAAACACAACAGAAATGTAAATACAGCCATTCATAAGCACAGAATAAGCACTCCCTCATGAAACGGTAAGGTTTAGAATCTATTCAAACTTACATTGTTAGCATATAGCACTGAATAAAGCACACAAGATTTACCTAAGGTGATCACTGTCATAGGTTTTCACATGTTGAGCTGTGAGAAATAGAAGCCATTTCTAATATATCAATTTGAGGTGCTTGTTAGAACCAAAATTACTTTTAATATGGAAAATATTCCCTCTGTTGCGTGTCGTTGCTTTTATTTAGAACACAGAGTAAATCACTCGCTCCTGTACTCAATCTGGCATCCCTCGTTTGCGTCTATTTTGATCCAGGAGTGCAATACCTAGTTCAACCACTGGGTGTCAAACTTACATACTGCACCTTTAACCTATCTCCGTAATTATATCAACAAGACAGGACCTGCGCAAAGCAACTGGGATTAATAGATCTGTTTGGCTCATTGTGATCATCAATCAACGTCAAATGTGTTCAAGAATGAGTTTCACAAGTTTAAAACCTTTTTAAAACAGTGTATGTTTGTAATGAATTACAGCAATTTTTGTTTTTATCACAACAGCCACATGTCAGTACAAATATAAAAGAAGATGCTTCAATCCTGCTTTGTGGACGTTAAATCAGGTTTATTTTGAACATTACCATAACGGCTATCCATACAGCAGTGAATATTAACGTGCATCCTGTCACATTTGCCGTGCAAAAACAGTGCAAAATTAAACGCATGCATTGTGTGTGTGTGTGTGTGTGTGTGTGTATGTGTGTGTGTGTGTGTGTGTGTGTGTGTGTGAACTTTGTAATGACATGGTGTGTGACTCATTATTGCAGAAAGGCTTGAATTATCTCCACAACAAATTCATCAAATAATCATTGGGAAAGTTCTTACTGTAGTATTTATCACAAACGTTACATAAGATCTGCTTCCTACATGTCTGTCACTGTGCTGTTTATCTGATATAGCCGGCTGTTGAGGCAGACTCTGACAGGCATGTAGGAACAGTGGGCAGGGAGAACTAGCCTTAAAGGCACAGGCAACAAAAACGGCTACATTGTGTTCAGAGCAGAAAAAATCCAATACTCTGAAAGGTATAATAAATAATCTGATGTGAGTTTTAAGCTGAAACTTTACAGACACATTTAGGAGCCACAAAATACTTACATCTTGAAAAGGGGTAAAATAGGGGCCCTTTAATTATATACAGTTGCAATCAGAATTATTGAACCACCTTTGAATTTTTTTTCTTTTTTAAATATTTCCCAAATGATGTTTAACAGAACAAGGAAATTTTCACAGTATGTCTGATAATATTTTTTTCTTCTGGAGAAAGTCTTATTTGTTTTATTTTGGCTAGAATAAAATCAGTTTTTTAATTTTTAAAACCCATTTTAAGGTCAAAATTAGTAACCCCTTTAAGCTATTTATTTTTTCCATAGTCTACAGAACAAACCTTCATCATACAATAACTTGCCTAATTACCCTAACCTGCCTAGTTAACCTAGTTAAGCCTTTAAATGTCACTTTAAGCTGTATAGAAGTGTCTTGAAAAATATCTAGTCAAATATTATTTACTGTCATCATGTCAAAGATAAAATAAATCAGTTATTAGAGATAAATTATTACAACTATTATGTTTAGAAATGTGTTAAAAAAATCTTCTCCCTGTTAAACAGAAATTGGGAAAAAAATAAACAGAGGGGGGGGGCAAATAAATCAGGGGGTTGATTAATTCTGATTGCAACTGTACCTGAGATCGTTTTTTTAAGATTTTACCAATTTTCAGAGCTGCAAAGGTTTTAAAAAAATGCAGATTTTATGTGCATTCATTATGATTACCTGAATTCTTTAAGGGGGAGTTATAAAAGGTAGGTTATAGATGTAACCATCAATCATAAACTACAGCAAACTCTGTGTACAGAACAGGGCTCCGGACTCAGTATTCAGTTGCAATGTGTTTGTAGCCATGGTGACTTGATGACAGTGAGGCATGTAATGATGAGCTTGCTCAAGTATCACATATTTCTATCTTAGTCTGTCGCAGATAATGCAAACTGAACCGGTCCATGTCCGTTAACACCAGAAAGATTTGTATGCCAGAGACACCAAACCTCTGTTCAAGAGCAATAAAACAAATCAACAGGAATCTAAAGAAAGGAAGCACAACTCATTAGTCAAACCATGTCTGAAGTTTTAGCACTGCAGAAAACAACTTAGGAACTTTTTGGGCTGAATTAAGAGGCGTGAAGCTCTTGAATTAATGCAGATCTGCGAATAGGTGGAGCTGAAGCAAGCAGCAATTCATTGAACTATAAATTTCAGTACTCCCATTACAACGTGTGACGTCAGTGTCCCTTGTCTTGGCAGAAGCGCTCTGCAGAGCCAGTGCCAGAGTTAAGACTGATGAAGCGACTGTAATCCCACTATTACAGGTTAAAGCCAAAGAGCTACTCTAGAGAGCTACAGTTTCTGCTGTAAGTAATGACTCTTTAATGGATTTGAACGATCAAAACATTCAGCAATACTCCCTTCATGTGTTGAGTGATTATCACAGTTTTTGGAGACCCTTTTTTAATGGTATAACTTAAAAGTACATTAAATGACGTTAATAGTTTTGGGTGGTGACTTCCCTCCTGACAATTAACCATGGTTTTATTGTAGTAACGATAGTTAAACTGTGATTTTTGTAGTTAAAACAGTTAACGCAAAATGAACTATAATTTTACTATGGTATTTAAAGTAAAGCCTTAGTAACAGCAAATTTAACCATGCTTTTAGTATGCCATTTGTATTAAATTATAGTACAGTCTCTACAAAATTAACCATGGTTTTACTATGGCATTTGAAAAACCATATTAACTACAAAATTAACCATAATTTTACTATGCATTTGAAGTAAAACCATAGTAACTACGAAATTAACCACGGTTTTAGTATGGCATTCAAATTAAAGTATAGTACAGTACCTACAAAATGACACATGACAGATTTGAAGTAAAACTGTAGTAACTATAAAACGAAACATATTTTTTACTATGGTGGATTAGTTTTTAGTTTTTTTTAGAGTTAATTAGTTTTTTTTTTACATAAATATTTAATTGAAAGCCTTTTTACTGCATTGCATTACGTAATCGCCATTTTTTTTACAAAATACTGGCACACATAATACTGCTACAATGACAATTTACATTCTCTTCCAAAAAATTTGAATAAAACCTGTATCATAGACTTTAACTTAACTGTTTTTGTCTTTTGTTGTTGTTGTAGATGTTATTGCAACCTGCTTTGGCTCTGTGGTTCCTACAGTTTACTATAGCTTTACTGCAGTAGTAATACTTTAATATTACTATAGTAAAACTATGGTATTTAAAATCAGGGTTTGCACTAAAAACACATAGTTACTACAGTCATGGTTCCTACAGTTTTATCATAGTATTGTTACAATATTACCACAAGTAAAACCATGATTTTTAAAATCACAGTACCAAAAAACATGGTTAGTGCACTCATATTTACTATCATTTTACTATAGTAAAACGATAGATTATTTTTGTAAGAGTTGCAAAGAACTTGTATTAGAGTGACAGCAATGTTTTGTCAGCTTGTTATCCTCTAAGAAAACGGTTGATGGTTGCCCCCCACCAGGTCCGCTGTAAAATTGTCAAGCTTTGACTGGTCCGTGGTGATAAAAAGTTTGAGGACCACTGACTTAGAGCTCAGTGAATGAGAGAGTACAACAAATACTTTCTTTTTTTGCTATTCTATTTGCAGAAAATTTGAAAATGTGTGAGACTGATAACAGTAGCCAGAAGAGAGAACAATGTTAAATCGTCATTTGTTATTGTCCTGCCCATACACTCTGAAATACAAAAACCTTGCTCAAGCGACATTTTGTTTTTTTGTAATTATATGCAAAGTTGATGTAATGCATACATAAACACATATAAATGTTCATATGTTTTTAAAAAAATATAAATAAATAAATAAAATAAATCAAACTATATATAAAAAACTATATAAAAATCTCCAAGGATTTAAGATGCTGATGACCGTTAAATGTGTATTAACAGTCTTGTGAAAAGAATCCATTTCCTAAGGGCCTGAGCACATCTTATTTAGTACCAACAAGAGTACTATGTAACAATGCATAGTTCTTCTCTATGTTAATGGTAATATGGTACCCCAAGATATTTGTCAGTCCAATAGAGAACACATTTTAAGCTTTTGACAAGTCCAGTCTTTTATTAAATAATTTGATAATTTCTGTGGCCATAAAACCACACCAACTCACAGGTGAATGAACATATCCCATATCACATATATGAATGGAAATATCCCTACCGATAGGTAGCATTCTTTTGGATCCTTCAAAAGCTCAACTGGGCTGAGAATTGTAATCTAGATGTATGGGCAACGCCAGGAACTTTTCATTAGGTTGTTCAAACCATTGCTAGAAAATGTGATCAGGGTGTCTGCAAGAGGCCACTGGAAATGATGGCTGTGCCTTGTTGGAAAATGTTTTAGCTATAGGCAACATGTTTCAAATTAAAGCACACATGAATGGTTGCAGTCTGAGATTCCCAGCAGAACACTGACCAGAGCATAACATTCCTTCCAACAATACATTCTAGTGCCATTACTTTCAGAGTTAAATGGTACACAAATATTACAAGGCCACTCACGTAAACATTGTAAATTTAAAAACAAAAACAGAACTCAACGGATCAGGCCATGCTCTTTCACTACAAGGTTCAGTTTTAGCTCTCTCATGCCCACTGTTAGGTTTGAGGGTTGTTTGAGAGTGAAGTGTTATGAGTTTGACTCCTAGCGATAGCAAGAACTAATTAAAAAATACTTTCAATGCAATGTAAATTACTGTGTTTAAACTAATCTGCCAATTGCAGAAAAGCCAATGTATTATCATTCAGGTAGTTTCAATGGTGAAACTATCTAACTAATTTCAGCAATGAAAATTAAACCACACTGGACTGAACTAAACTGAATTTCAAAGTTGTAAACTGGGCTGACAAGTTCAAATTATTAAAACTTCTATGTGAAGCTGCTTTGACACAATCTACATTGTAAAAGCGCTACAGAAATAAAGATGAATTACATTGAAAGGTGAACAGTGGTCATGATTGGTTTTGATTGGACTGCTGCTATACAGCATAACCATCCCTCAATTACGATCATTAAAATGTGTGTGTGACCCCAGTATAGACCTTCTGTTGGCTCTGGACAGATGGGATTCATTTGACATTGTGTATCAATGAGCCTTAAGTGCCCAACACTCTGTCACTGAAAAATCTATGAATGGATCTTCATTGCCGTGATTACATTGTTTCTGGCTTATTCTTGGGAACAATTCTTTTAATCATACCCGATGCATTGTGGTGCACTTCCTGAACGTCCAGTTTAAAAGATGCATCCTATAGAATATTTACAGGATTACAATTAAAGATTCAGCAAGCTAAAATGTGTGAAAAGAGTTAGAATTTTGCCCCACCAATTGATCTGAACCCAACTGAAAGTCTTTGTGATGTCAGTGGTTTGTAATCATGGCTTAGATCAGTAAAGGCACAAAACCTATCACCATTAAGAGATTAATTGATTTTTTACCAAATATTGTTTTGATATTTGACAGAAATCTACAAAAAAAAAAATGGGCCAATCATATTATACAAATCTAAAATAAGCCTTTGGATGGGAATTTCTGTACTACATCATAACACTGGAAAATTCATGTATCCTAATAATCAGTGTTAGGTGTAATTAGCGACAAAACGACTAGTTGTTGTAACAAGTTTATCCACTAAAAAAGAAAAAAGTAAGAGATTACCTTTTATTTTAGGTAACTTAATTACTGGTACTTTTAATGCCCTTGCCTACAATGCTGTAAATAAATACAACAGTTCTGAATAAATGAATTCATAGCAACAGAATAATTGTATTTTTTGCTATACAAATGTATTTTGCAGAATATTTCTATTTTTCCACTAAAGGTTGCCTTTATAAAGATGATTGCAAATGCTAAACAATGAGTTGAGTAAGAAATTAGTAATGACAATATACAGTATAGAATAAATTCAGAAAAGCAGATGTTTTACAGCTTGATTTTTTTTAAATAAAGGTTGCATCTGTCCGCCAATTGCCTATGCTTAAGGAGATGGATGGAGTAAGACATTAATGACAATATATGGTTTACAAAATAAGTTGTCCTATGCCATGATGACAGTAAATAATATTTTACTAGATATTTTTCAAGACACTTCTATACAGCTTAAAGTGGCATTTAAAGGCTTAACTAATTAGGTTAACTAGACAGGTTAGACTAATTAGGCAAGTTATTGTATAACTTATATAATTTGTTCTGTAGACAATTGCAAAACAAATTTGCTTAAAGGGGCTAATAATTTTGACTTCAACTGTGTGTGTGTATATATAGAACCGACTATGTCCGCACCGACG
>CAIGQZ010032409.1:13641598-13658260 GCA_903798205.1 Danio tinwini
TATATATATATATATTTCTGGAGTACACCAATTAAGCTATGTTTTTTTTTGCCTGTTATTCTCACGTAAATCCACCAGAGGGCGCTGTCACCTGACTGTATGACCGATCAACTGACCCACCATCCTGCTTCCCTAAACCCAACCAATAGTATTGTCAAAAGCACAGATTGACCAGCAGTAGAAAAGGAGCAGCGTCATTTCGCCCCTTAGTATTCATTTTAAAAACTAAATGCAGCCACTTACTACTAACTTCTGGCTACGTAACTTGCAATCTCCAGAAATGTATATTACAGGGATGCTCAACCCTATTCCTGGCGATCGACCTTCCTGCAGTTTTCAGTTGAAGCCCATATCAAACACAACTGGCTGTAATTATCAAGTGCTCCTCAGGCTCTAATTAATTGGTTCAGGTGTGTTTGATCAGGGTTGGAGCTGAAATCTGCAGGAAGGTCGATCGCCAGGAACAGGGTTGGTCACCTATGGTATATACTGAAGGCCTATATTTTCAGGATGAGCCTTTGTTGAGTAAATCCAATTATTTATTTATTTATTTATTTATTTATTTATTTATTTATTTATTTATTTATTTATTTAAAGTCTCATCTTAAAACTCACTTGTTTTCTGAATGCACAATCATTAAGTTCTGTAGCTGTTGTTTCGTTACCTTTCTGCTATTTGTTCTCTTGTCTTTTTGGATTATGTATTATTAGTCTGCTATTTTCTTTTTTTTCTCCCTACTTTTGTTGTGAAGCGTCCTTGAGCACTGGAAAGACGCTATATAACATAAACTTATTATTGTTATTATTATTATTATTATTATTATTATTATTATTATTATTAAAAAAGCAAATAGAAACAGAAAACAAGTCAACAGAGGAATGGAGTGGTGTGACTTCCTCCTCCTCCTCTAGAACTCTCTTGATTTTCATTATATATGTCGGCAGCATTTGTTTCTCTCTTTGATACTCCTCTTCACATAGGGAAGGGGCTGAATTTTTTAAAGGATAAGAATCCAGGGGAAAAATTCAAGTGCTTATTTGGATGCCCACACAATCTGTCAGCATCTCTCCTCCAAAGAGATTTTCAACCCTAAACAAACAGCATTGTTAATATGCTAAGGCGGCTGCTGTCAAACTAAAAGAACTGAATAGAGAATGATACAATAAGACAGAGAGCAGCACAGACTCTTTAACTTACTGCATCAAAAAGACACGCATTCTTGCAAATAATAAACACAAATTGTATCAATCATCTGGTAAAATACCACTCAACTGTGATGATATGTGTGTCTGTGACTTTTAATAACATTACGTCATCCCTTTTAAAGAGATGAAATGTATTTATAATGGCTTTAAATTATGTAACAAAAGTTGAGTGAGCTGCAACTCAGAGCTGTTTTCCATGTGCTGTAACGGTTATATAATCAAACAACAGATCAAATCAATGCAGGGCTTTAAAAAAAGAACTTGTAGAGAACATATGGAACACTTCATATAAAACCTGTGAATGAGCTGTACCCTTTTTTGCTCTAAATGGGACATGTCAGAAGCCACAAAACATGAGGGCCCATTAAAAAAAAAAAAAAAAAAAACATTTATACAACATCTTAAATGAGTAATATCACACGAGTATCAGTGCAATATGGCTGTATATCCTACCTTTTGTAGGAGGAACTACTTTCTTCCGCCATTCCTTCACATCTGCAGCTAACGTGGTATAAATACAGCACTACAACATACAAAAGAGAGAGATCAACTTAGAATCTCAGTTACCTGATTTATAATGATTTGTTCTGCTGTAGTTTAAAACTTACATTGTGAAAACACTGAGTTTTTCTACTTTTAAGGACTTATTATGCGGTTTCTGTTGCCATCTTGTGGCGAAATGTCAACCGTTACAGTCTGGCCTGGCGGCTGATGCACTGAATCTCCAAAATTATAAATATTTTAAAATAGGCACTGTCCTTATAAATAAACTGCATAGTTACAATCAACTACTTTTTTGACTAAAAAGCCTCAAAAGTACATTGCTGTCCAACAGCAGCAATATCTGTCAAACTGTAGAGTGTCCTCTGCTTGTTGCTGTATGTGGGTGGAGTAATACACACGGGTAAAGGGTGAAGAGGCAGTACGAGTGCTGTTATTTTTAGAATATCACACGACTGTCAGCCAATCCGGTTCAAGAACCAGACAGAACTGTTGTATAAAGCTGAATAAGCTTTCTATTTAAGTCTAACTTGTTATATGACGACCCAGTAAATCTGTATAGTTGGTGAATAAACTGAAGATTCAAATGCTTTCATTAATTTAACATGACTAATAAATCGCATCATCCCACACAAGGACTAATTTCAAACATTAGGCTGAAGTTATGTGTGAGTTTGGGATAAAAAATATGTTATTAAATGTGGTATTTTCTAGTGGTGTAACAGATCACAAATCAAACAGTTCAGATCACGTTATGGTGTTTTAGTTACGGATTGGACTATTTTTTTTAAATCAGCCAAAAAGGAAAGGAGACAAATGTAATTAGCTTTCAATTTATAACAAAAACAGTACTGCAAGACACTTTTGGTTTTAACAAACATAACTTAGAACCTGTAATTTTATTAAAAATAAAATGAAGAAATAATCATCTGAATGAAAATAAAGTGTAAAATATTCAGTAATGTGAAAAAGTCACTGTTACTACCACTGTTGCTGATAACACTAAATGTGTAAAAAAATTTGTACAACCCATATTTATTTTTTGTCTCATTTTCAATAACTGAGTAAGTTATTCATGCATAAAACTTGTTTCATAGCTAGATGTATAATTTTTGAATAATTATTCAATGGGATATTTTGATTGCTGGTTGTCGCAATTACACAAAAAAACACCTACTGGTTAAATAATGTAATTGCTGCCTACAACTTTAATTTTTGAGCGTCGGTGCTTGTAATCTTCACCACAAACATCAGTGGTTTAATCTAAACTATAAACTGTTATTTCAGTACTTCTGTTATTTGACTGTAACTTCAAAACAAATTCAAAAGACTAAAGACTCAATCACTTAGGATTAATGAACATATGCAAATCGCCATCATTTATAATTTATGCTGCGTGGGTGTTGAGATCTCGATCTTTTAATGATTAATCGTGCAGCTTACACTGAATGCATTAATGCAGGCTAAACAAGTAGTGACAGAAAACAACTTTCATAATCTAAGAAACTCACCACTATCCCTAATAACCTACCACAACTTCTTCTGTCATCTTTATATTTTACAGGAAGGCTTTCTTACAAGTAATTTGAATGACGCAAGAGGCAATCTCTCTGTGATTGTAACAAATTTAGGATTAATCTAAAAGTTAAAAAAATTCTTAATCTGCAGGTCACGTGTGTTCTGAAATGTGGGTTGTGATCTGTACAAATCACGGATCAACCGTGATCAGTTACACCCCTAACAGTTTTATGTGCTTTAAGATGTAGTTTTTTTTACTAAAAGCCGTGTTGAGCTCTGAGAAGCTTCATAAGAAAGATTATCTTCGATTTATGGCACAAGTAAACAGTCTGCCATAATCTTGTCAGTAAACTTTGAATCTGTGTAGTAAATGCTGTTCCATTTTAAAGCATGTGCTGAAAATTTACTACTAGTTACAGAGCAGGCTTTACTGACAATATATGCATGAAAACTACTTTCAATTGATCATGCATCGCTAAAAAGGGGAATAATCCCTATGCATAATATGGACACTTTAAATCCTGCGTCGCTCACAGAAATGTATGGGTACATAAAATGTTATCAGTTTTTTTCAATTTCTCATATATACATGCTGATTTAGTACAAATCAGAGCAAGTCTAACTAGTAGTATCACAAATGCCAAGAATGTTTCTACAAGTCCACAAACAGTCAAACATCTACTACAGGCAATTTACTTCACCAAACCACATAAACACGGAGCAGGAAGCACACAATTTCAGGCCATTCACAAAGGATACATTATTGTGTTCAAAAACAATTACATGGTGCAATGGAATGGAAAAAACAAAGAGCTTTCAACACACTTTTTTTAAACATTTAAGCTTAACATGGCCTCTTAAAAATGCAACAACCATTGTGCAAGGACTTGGCAGCATTCAAAATCATGAATTCAATGCATTTACAATTTGAAGAAAGAGTACAGAAAAAAGTAGTCACATTGGACAGATCTATTAAATCATTTGTAAAATTGCATGTTCAGTAAAAAAAAACTAAAGCAACAGAAAATGGACATATAACGCCACTTATATTCAATTTAGAATTATTTCTCCCTTATTGTATTGGAATTGTCTTCAACAAAATTTGTATTTTTTTGCATTGTAGATTATCATAAATGTACTGTGACAAATACTGGACCACCATGCATAAGTTTTACAGCTTGAGCTAAAAATGTTAATTCTTCTGTTAGACCATAGCTAAAAGCTTCTCAACAGTGCACAAGGGAAATACATGACATTTTCTTCTCTTCCAGCAACTGTGACAGAGAGTACGTTCACTGAGCTCCCATGAGAAAGTTCAGCTTTGATTAACTAAATTTTGCATGGAGCTGATGCAAAGACTGAAAATTAATGACAATTTGCTGTTATAGATTTGCAAATATATTAGAATCGACTAATATACTGCACAAAGAAATGGTGCAACCAATTGAAGGAAAAACAATAGGATTGGTAAAAAGATGGAAAAAGAAAGCACTGAAGTAAACAAAAAGGGTAAATGTAACCTTTGCTGAACATTTACTGTGTGTTGATGTCTACAAAAACTGAAATTTGACTGAAATCAGAAATCTTGTACATTAGATCTGTTTTCTGACTCCTCTAGATTCAGATCAGTTAAGTGTGAACTACATTTTAGTTGCGGTTTTAACAAGATTCGACATACTGTGAGGTTGCAAAGTGATTTGCAGCATATTATTGCAGTATGTGCCTGCTAGTCAAAAGAGTATATCACAAAGTCTATTTTTTACACTCAAAATAAACAGTATACACTTAAGCTGTGACTCTGCGGCTATTATGACTATTATTTAGCCCATCACTGAGTCTATTTATTTACTTATGTAAATGTTTGTAAATATATATTTATTCTGTTTATATATTAATTTTGGTTATTATTTAATACTTTGCAAATATTTCTAGGATTTATGCACAATGCATTTTGTAATGTAATATTTTGTGTATTTTAGAATTATTTGAGAGACTTTGTTTAGAGAAGTAAAAAAGTAATATTTTATTTCATATGTTAAGTTTTTATTTGCCATACTCAATCATTCCGCATATATCTGCAGATTATTTTACAAAACTTTGCAAATAAATAGCAAAATAAGTCAAATGGTTATATACTCATAAAGCTACAAGGCAATCTTTTTTTTCTTTTTAAATTGTATTTATTTATTTATTTGTTTGTTTAAATTGACCTAATTCCTATTTTTTTATCAATATCTAAACTAAATAAAACTGATTGCCACGCAAAAACTGCCACACTTTTCCAAATGTAATTGAAAGACCACACATTTTGAAAGAATTTAATCTATACTGATGAATAAACAGTTTATATTTGGGATATTAAAAAGCAATCCCAAAGTAGTTTGATAATACAGTAAAATTAGTGAATCAGTATGAGGCAAAACATAAAATAAATCAATCAATTCTAAAGGGTACAGTTACAGAAAAGTGAAATTCAAGTGCAATGTTGCAAATGTGTAAGCATGCAGAATATGAACTGTTAAAGCGATAGTTTACCCAAAATGAAAATTTACTCACTGTTTATTCAAATCAGTTTCGATATGTTGAACACAAAAGCAGATATTTTGAAGAAATCTAGACACCGGTAACCGTTGACATTCAATGTCAATGGTAACCAATTTCATGAATTCCTGCCAAATATCTTCTTTTGTGCTCAACAGAAGAAAGAAACTCAAAACAGCTTTGTGACAAGTGAAGGATGACAGAATTTTCAGTTTTGGGTGAACTATTCCTTTAATGAAACATACAGTAACTTCTCCTGATTAAAAAAAATGAAAACAATGCCTGCATGAAATGTATTCCCAGTTAGTACCAGTTATGTAATTGGTAACACTTTATTTTGATGGTCCGTTTGAGTATTAGTAGACTGTCTGCTTAATATCTGTTGATCCTGCTCCTTCAACAGACATTTAACTGACGATAAGAAACTTTGCAAGTACATGTCAACTTACAATAACCCTAACCCCAACCTAAAAGTCGCAATAGTTGCAATGCAACTTAAATTCAACAAACGGACCATCAAAATAAAGTGTGACCATGTAATTTGTTGGTATAGTCCTTAATTTTCATTATTTTTTTACTCACTGACAGCATACTTGCAAAGTTGCATGCAAAAATAAATAGCAAACACAGTGGTGGCTAGTGGTATTAGAATAACATTTAGACTTTTCTTTAAGCCCTCACTTTTGATTTTATTTTATAGATGAGAAACGCTATACTATAGTATATAAATAGCATACTGTAAACTAATATGGGTCACAAAACAAGTGATAAAACAAGAAAATTTGATTTATGCATGAACTAAAAGTTGAATATATAAGATTTACGTTGATGAGTAGTTTGTTAGAATATAGGGCAATATTAGTCTGAGATACAGTAAAACTATTTGAAATCTGAGTTCAAAAACATCAAAATATTAATAAAAATCACCTTTAAAGTTCAACCTTTAAAGTTGGAACAAATCAAGTTATTAGCCATGTATATTTCTAAACAAAAATAAGTTGATTTATTTACAATGGAAAAATGAATAAATGTGTTCATGGAAGATTATCTTTACTTAATAATCAAATTATTTTTGACCCACAAATATACCCATGCAACATTAGACTGGTTTTGTGGTCCAGGGTCACATATGTAGACTATTAAGTTGTATGTTAGGCATGAATGTGCACTTTTTTTTCTGAAACTTCTAATATGACTTAAGTTTCTCCTTCATTCCAAGTCTAAGAGGTTTCCATCCACCATGTATCCAGTGAAAATAGTAAGCCTGATCACTTCAAAACAATAGCCTACATTCAATAATGCAACCTCTGCACATCAAACTACACTAACTTTACTGCAAGCGATGTGAAAAGTGATATTATAGGGTTTAGCGTGGAGAACATTTTAAGAGGAAATGAATTCTGAGCAAATACAGTACAGTGCGTGCACATGTGCCTTTTCTCAGAGATTAAAGCGAAACAGATTTCTTCCCATGCTAGACATCATTAGTCTTTCTGGCTGGCACATCACACTGAGGTAAATGAGCCTTCGTTCACAGATACATCCACTGAATATTCTGGTCCCTTATGTTGTGCAAACAACTGTATAAATTTCACAATGTAAAAAAAAAAGGAATATATGAGAAATATTAGCACAATTGCAGGATTTTATGACTCTTCCCGTTTGTCTGAGAGATGTGCTCTTTCTGGGGTCAGTGTCTATAGACAATCATGGGAATCATTCAGTACTGCTGACAAGGAAGTGTGAAAATTTATGGCTGGGAAACTGTACTGGAGGAACACTGAGTATATGTACTCTAACCTGAAAGAACAAAATAGATCATAGAAATCCTGCACTAAGTTACACAATGAGATTGGAGAGAATGGTTATTAGGAAAGTTATGAGGAGAGGGTAAGAATACAATAAAAAAAAATTGTTCCTCTAAAATGTACATTAAATTAAACTTTCTAACCTCAAATGGTTCCAAACTGTTATGGAAGTTTCATTATTCGCCGGCAATCAAACCTTTTAACAATAAAAAATGTAGTCAAAACACACACATATAGGGCTCTATTTTAACAATCTAGGTGCAAAGTCTAAAGCGCATGGCGCAAAAGCAATAAAGGCGTTTCTGAATCCAAAAATACATTTGCGCCCTGGCGCATGGTCTAACAGGGTTGTGCTTATTCTTTTAATTAGTTATGGGTGTGTTTTGAGCATAACGTGCATTAAATTAATCAGAGTCTCATCTCATATTCCCTTTAAGAGTCAGTTGTGCACTATTTGCACTTAGTCTAAATAGACACTCCAAAATCAGTATTTTTCTCCCCCCTTGCAGGGGTCCCAAGTGCACACAGGCTCCTGGGCCTGTGCCCATAATGCTCACTGGTTAATCCGGCCCTGGAAAATGCTAATATAAGTGAATGGATAAAGCCTTATAAAAATTCTTTGTAAGACACTTTCTGCTTCTCCTTCCAAAAGATGAGAAACAGATTGTACATGCTCAAAAGATACTGATGTTGAAATAAAATAGGTCAAAAGGTTTGCTTAAGTGTGTTTTATATATACATCTTATTATAATTTTTTACCATGTTTAAATGGATGAAGAATTTACTGCTCTTCGTAAGACCCTTTCTGCTTCTCCTTCCAAGCAGCCTGTAAATCCTTTTGAAGAAAACAAACTGATTTTGAAATAAAAAAGGTCAAAAGTTCAGCAGATTTTTCTTTTCCTTACATCTCATTATCTTTTATATCACTCGATTAAAACTTGAGATATCAGAGACAACATGCACCTTCATTTTTACTTTAAAATGGTAACAATAAAGGCTCTGCTGATTATAAAGGCTTCAATAAAGGCTTCTGAACCACAAACATATTGCTGAATCTTTATATTGTGCAAGCTGCCCACAAAGGGCTCTGACAGCACAAACACCAGAAGACATTGTGAATCCAAACTGGAAATCTACACCTACACACCAGACAATTGTTGTGCAGAAACAATACTGGAGATGCAAGACTGAAAACCAAGAGCACACAATGAAAAAAAATATCAACCAAATATGGAGTGACATCACTGTTTTGGAAGTTTGCCAGCGTGTACAAAGAAATATCTCTGAAAGTAGTACTCAATGTTGAAGTATAGAGGATAAACTCAAGGTATAAAACAGGTAAAAGGGACAAGTATCAGAAAAAGAAAAAGATACATTCTAAGTAGTGCTGAACGATACTGGGAAAATAAGTGATGTTAAGTATTACAATAATGATACTTCATGATATTATGAAACTTTCCCTATAGAAATCCTGCTTTTTTTGTTAACTTTTTTCATTTATCAAGCTAAAAAAAAGGTGCAAGCATATAGGCCCCGTTTACACTAATACGTTTTAGTTTTAAATCGGCAATTTAGAATGAAAACAATCCACATCCACACTGGCGTTTCATCTAGCGTTTCTGGACAGCTCTCTGTCCACACTACACTGCTAAAAAATGCACATCACGTGACCACACACACACTCTGGCATGCGCTGCATTTTCAATGGAAATGAAAGAAGGCAGTTATGTTATAGGCTCCGTTTTGTTATAAATATGCATACAGTGAAGATGACGGTCATATAAATATGTAGCTACACAACGCCTCAACATTTTTGGTGTCTGTTAAGTTGTTAAAATCAAAATGAAAATAGGCAGTTCCGTATATTATGTTTTCACTTTATTGTTAAGATAGTGAAGCACCAGGGTGATGCGAATGACGTTAAAGTAGCCCGCGCTGTTTCCTTGAAGAGTATACCCGACGTGTCCTTGGGAGTTAGTTTCTTTATATCAAACTTGCTAAGTCTGAACTAACAAGGAGAGGATGCAAGACTAAGCTTTGTGTAGGCTACTTAATGTTGAGGAAAAAGCCCCAACCAGATAGGTGAATGTCTGCTGCCATGCCTCTATTTTCAGATGTCTCTGTTTTTGCCAATCATCACACATGGACCAGCAGCGTTTTAAAAAATTAAAACAGCCTCTTCAGCGTTTTCAAAACGCTGCGTTTTCGGCTACTCTGGGGTGGTGTGGACGGAAGGCGAAACTGTAGCAAAACTAATGCATTTTAAAACAAAAATGTAGTGTAAACAGGGCCTTAGACTTTAAAAAAAAAATCTTAGTTGACATTATTATTTTTATTTGCTGCAGATATGTTCCTCTAGTCTCTACCCCTGCCATTCATTCATTCATTCATTTTTCTTCAGCTTAGTCCCTTTATTCATCCGGGGTCACCACAGTGGAATTAACCGCCAACTTATCCAGCACATGTTTTACACAGCGGATGCCCTTCCAGCTGCAACCCATCACTGGGAAACATCCATACACTCTCACAAATACACTACAGCCAATTTAGTTTATTCAATTCATCTATAGCGCATGTCTTTGGACTGTGGGGGAAACCAGAGCCCCCGGAGGAAACCTACGTCAACGCAGGGAAAACGTGCAAACTCCACACAGAAATGCCACCTGACCCAGCCGGGACTCAAACCAGCGACCTTCTTGCTGTGAGGCGACAGTGCTAACCACTGAGTCACCGTGTCACCCTACTCCAGCCATTTAGTATTTATTTTCAGCTTTCTGATTTGAGGCATTAGTAATTAATACCCAATACATCATTTTCAAATTATTAAATGTTCTTAATAACCAAGCATTATACAAAAAGGAAAACATACAGACAACAATAATAAAATCTATATAAACAATACATGCAGCGCACAAATGCTTGGCACACTAAAAAAAAAGTCATTTATCGCACCTCTCTGTTATACAAATATTGCTTATTCTATTATTGTCATAATACATTTACTATGTGTTGTGTAGCCTTACTTGTAAAATATGAAAATCACAAGTAAGATATATAACAAGTAGCAAATTTGCAAAAAAAATGTAACTCATTTACAGTAGTGATAGTGAGACAAAGTTACTGTTACGGTCGGGAAGCTTTTGTGACATTTTTAAAACTAAATATTTAGCTGTTTGGATGCCTCACTGTTATTGTAGGGACAACAACTTTGTCAACATTTCATTTCATTATAATAATTTCATTACATTTTCACACCCCTAAACATGGAAAAACAAACAAAATTAAGTGTGATTGGTTGCTATACATGGTGATCAGATAGTCCTTGGCCAATGAAAGCAGCAATTGAGTCCAATTGTTCTGCTGTCAGTTTACAGGTCTGATTACGCAAAATTTGATTTCAGAGTTTCCTGTGAGCATGCAATTATGCAGATTTCAGTGGTTAATGTATTAGTTCACCAAAAAAAATATTACTTGAAAGGGGTCCTATTATGCAAATTTTTAAAAGATGTAAAATAAGTCTCTAGAGTGTGTATGTAAAGTTTCAGCTCATACCCCACAAATAATGTTTTAAAACTCTTTGAAACTGCCCCTTTCAGGCTTTGATACTAATTGTGCCTTTTGGTGACTGTCGCTTTAATTTAAATGAGATTGTGCTTTTAAGCCCTCTTCTAAAGAGGGCGAAGCTACAAATGCCAGCATAGTGGCAGATTCAAAAGACTAACATCCTATACTAATGAATGAAAGATTGTCACTTGATATTATAAAATTGAGATTTGAGGTTATAAAAAAAATGAAATGAATACATTTTTACCATAAGAAGCTGCTTATATTCACAGACGGTTGACGTACAACTGTGTTTAAATCCCTTACAAAAGTGATTTTTAGATAATAGGTTCTCTTTAACACAAATGTTGTAGCTTCATATGATTACAGTTAAAACACTAAAGTCGCATGGAATGTTTTGACAATGTTTTCTGTCCCTTTTCTGTACTTTGTAAGTCTCAGGACTATTGCTGTCTATAGAGGATGAGAGAGCTCCAGGATTTCATCTATAATATCTTAATTTGTGTTCTGAAGATAAACAGAAGACATAGGGTGTATAATTAATAACGGTTTTCATTTTTGGGTGAACTAACCCTTTAAAGTTGGCCATGTGTTCCTTTCAAAGGGTAGTCCTTTTATTGTATTGGAAATAGTCCTACACAGATTTAGATAATGTGAAAAGGGGAATATTATATTTCTCTATTTATTATTGTAGTGGTCACTACTTCACTGCAAAAGCATCGCAATTTACATTCCCATCTAGATTTATAAAAAGCATTTTACTCTCCTATCTATCCACCCTTTTACCTGTTCATAACTCGGAGTCGCTAGGCCCCTTAGCATAAAAATAAGCGATGACTCATCCTCACCTCTTTTCACCACTGCCATTAAAAATAGCAAGTCAACACCAGCAGATGAATTGGAGTTTTGAGAAGCCTATATGTGCGCTGAAAGACTGAAATAGATATAAACCTATAATGCATTTCAGAGGGTCATATCTATTGGAAGAATGGATCAGTCCATCTATTCATAAAAATGTCACAAGAATGTGTCAAAAATGTATGGAGGTTGAGGGATTGTATATTTATGCAAGATCTGAGTCTTTGTGTTTGTGATCAATTTAGCATCACAGCTTTAGTAGACTGTGTTTGCTGCAGCCAGATTGAGATATTATAGCTTATTAGTATTCATCATGACATTCACAGCTGGTGAGAGTAAAGTCAGACTGTGCGATGAGACAAAGCACATCTTCTTTGCAATAGTTTTTCATAATAGGAAAATTAAAACTGAGAGACAAGCTATTTTGTTATGAGGCCTAGTATTAATGCCTGCATTTCATTTTTATTGCTTTACTTAGTTTTTCATTTTAAAGAGCCCCTATTATACATTAAAAAGGGTCATATTTCGGTTTTATGGGTCTCCAATAACAGGCTGATATGCATGCAAGGTCAAAAAACATTTTCATGGTCTTATGATATGCATTTATTTTTACCTAATTATCCCTGCGACTCCCATATGAATTGTTCAGCGATTCATTTGTTCCCAAACCCCTCCTTAGTGCCTCTGCAATTGGTCGACAGCGTTCAGCGCGAAACAGTCAAATGCCCAGCGAGGTTTATCAAGCCCCCAGGTCGCCAAGATTGGTATTGGATCTGATCGCAGCGGACGCCCGAAACACGCTTCATAGTAAACTTACTAACACCACAATGAACAGTACCCGGTTCTCAACAGTGTTATTCAGACACCTCACCCCCAAAAGCAGTGCAGTTAAACACCACAAGCTCATTTAAATCCGTAAACAAAGCAGCACGCGTCACGCTTTCAACATGGCATTAGACGCGATATGGGAATATAGAGTTAACCTGATACAGTGCAAGCTGTTACAAGAAACAACACAATTAAATACATACTTTACAAGCTAGAGAAAACAAGAAGGCAGCTATTTACTTACACTTATGAAATGTGTCATGGGCCAGGTCTGATTTCATTAATTATCTTTAATTTTGGAGCTTTTCTCCCTTCTCAGCTGTAGATTATTTCTATTTGCAATCATTGCTGTGGCACCTCTTGCGTGTTATATGTTCTTAGGGCTTACCTGTACTCTGTGTTGCCTAACGATCACATCCCCAGCCTGGGGGTCTGACAAGCTTTCTTAGCGGGCTCTCGTCGCCTTTCCAGTACTGTGCACCAGCTCGAAGTCTTGTACTTGTAGTGACTTGTACCTAATAAATTGTCCTTATTTTGCACGTTACACCAAATTCTGTGACCTTCATATTTTGTGACCCTAGTAGGCGCTGTTCATACTGTTTTGTCACAAAGATATACACAGTAGACCCAAATGCAAGTGAATGCAAGATGATTTATTAAAGAGTCACAACTGGTATTGATCTCACAAGATATAGTGTGGAGCAAGGGTGCTCTCACCAGGAATACAACACGCTAAACAGCGTTAAAAAAGTTAGTCTAAGGAACAGCGCCGAATAGAAGTTTCTCACTGATATCTCACCAGACTTCAAGGGAAGGGGAAGGTAGCGCTATGGAGAAACTCTCAAAGAAATCGTCATGTTTACCCACAGTAAAGTTCATCAGAGTAGCGATTCGGGATAAAGCCTCTCACTGATATCGTTGTCAGCAGAGCAGGCAGTTGTAACAACATCAATGAAACGGAGACGTGCACAAGGTCCAAACATAACAGACCTATGGCGAAGACCCACCACCAGATTGAGCAAGAGCGCCTAACAGGAAGCAGACACAGGAGTGAACAACAACAGACTGATAACGCTATCTACAAAACACTGAACAGATATAGTCGCTCAGTAAAGCGCGACAGCTGTGACTGATAGAAAACAGCTGAGAGATATGAGTGGTAACAAGACACGTGACAACCCAGCTGATGAATGTAAACACACACACACACACACACACACACACACACACCACGCGGTAAAGATAAACCCAAACAAACACACCCACTTCCCACACACACACACACACACCACGCGGTGAAGATAACCCAAACAAACACACACAAACACACAAGAAGAACAGATGGATGCACAACCGTGACATGTTTGGCTTGAACTCGCTCCTACAGCATACTCTCACATTAATGCACTGGAATGAGCTGTTCAATACTAGTATCTATAAAACTAAATCAAGGAAGTTCATTGTAAGCATGTAGATTGCTGAAGCACTTCTTTCCCTCACTCTTCCAATAATATCCAGGTAAGCACAGCGTCTTCATAACTCATGACTTCAGGATCTGTTTGTCTTTGCTGCTGTGGTAGTGGGCGAGGACGCAGATTTAAATTTTGTGGGTCTGCTCAAGCAACCATTATGCTTCATATCGACGTCACGCCAAAATGGCTAAAGACTCATTATCAAGACGATTCATTTAAACCGCTATGAGTCAACTCTTTTTTTAGATGAATCAATAGTTTTAAAAACTGTCCACTTTCAGATTTAAGCTTTAGCTGGATATTTCACTTCACTTAGAGCTGTGTTACACACTACATGGAAAGTCAATTTCAAAAACCCATAATAGGGGCTCTTTAAGACCTTTCATTTAATAATATGTACTATATGAACAAAGTACTAAATTAGCCACAATAAACATTCCATAGATGATATTTCTGAATAAGTCATGCATTGACAAACAAGATACTGTACATTTATACTGTATATCATGTTTTCAACTGTTTATCACTAGCATAAGAGGATTTAACTCTTCCGTTTTCTAATTATGCATACAACGATTGTCCTTTGGGGTCAAGAAACATGCTTTCACTACACCTCTAAAATAAAGCAGTTAAAACTTTAGTTCAATCCTCAAATTAATTTTGAATAAAGAAAGAACCTTATCTTCATTACAAACTTTTTGAATGTCTACATTTTTCTTCAGTGGTTACACTAGTTCTTTTTGGTCTTAATTTTCTAATGCTAAAATGACCTGCATATACACTTGGCTGTCATTTTATTAGATGCACCTGTCTAATTGCTAGTTAACTCAAATTTCTAATCAGCCAATCACATGGCAGCAACTCAATGAATTCAGACATGGTCAAGACGATCTGCTATAGTTCAAACTTGTTGTTAATGCCAGACAGGCTGGTCTAAGTGTTTCAGAAACGGCTAATCTACTGGTATTTTCACGCACAGCTATCTCTAGGGTTTACAGAGAATGGTCCAAAAAGTGAAAATATCCAGTTCTGTGGGCACAAATGCCTTGTTGATGCCAGAGGTCATAGATAGAAAGGCAACAGTAACTCAAATAACCACTCGTTACAACTGAGGCATGCAGAAGAAAATCTCTGAATGCACAACATGTCGAACCTTGAGGCGGATGGGCTACAGCAGCAGAGAACCACCACAGGTGCCACTCTTGTCAACTAAGAACAGGGAACTACAATTCGGACAGGCTCACCAAAATTATAGAAGACTATAGAAGATTGGAAAACCCGTTGCCTGGTCTGATGACTCTCCATTCCGCGACATTCGGATGGTAGAGTCAGAATTTGGCATCAACAACATAAAAGCTTGAATCTATCCTGCTAGTGGTGGTGGTGTAATGGTGTGGGGGATATTTTCTTGGCAAACTTTGGACCCATAAGTACCAACTGAGCTTTGTGTCAACGCCACAGCCTTCCTGAATATTGTTACTGACCATGTCCATCCCTTTATGACCACAGTGTACCCATCTTCTGATAATGCAGGATAACGTGCCATGCAAAAAGCATGAATCATCTCAGACTGGTTTCTTGAACATGACAATGAGTTCACTGTACTCAAATGGCTTCCACAGTCACCAGATCTCAATCCAATAGAGCACATTTGGGATGTGGTAGAACGGGAGATTCGCATCATGGATGTGCATCTGACAAATCTGCAGCAACTGCGTGATGCTATCATGTCAATATGGACTAGAATCCCTGAGGAATATTACCTGTACCTTTTTAAATCTATGCCACAAAGGATTAAGGCAGTTCAGAAAGCAACAGGGGGTCCAACCCAATATTAGTAAGGTGTAGCTAACAAAGTGGCCGGTGAGTGTAAGTGTAAAAGGATTTTAGCACGACAGTATTCATAAACATTAAAGCAGCAGATTGTCATTTTGTGTGTGTGTTTGAAGGTGTGTGCTGGAGTTTGCATGTTTGTGCCAGTAGCTTTTGTGGTGTAAAAATATTTTTATAGCTAACGAGTCAAAATTGACCCATAGGACAACCGTCGTTCCCTAATGTGTACAGCCTTGATGAAAATATAAAAATTTAAAAATATATTTTTTTTCTTGATGTTGAGGCCATTTTAGAATAAGTCACAAAATTTTCAGAAGAAAAAAACTTTGTTTAATTTTTTTCTGCTGTTAAAAAGGTGCCCGTAAGTCAAGAGGAGGGTTAAAGACTTAAAAACAAAACATAAAAATAAATAATAGGATTTGATGAAGCATTTTGTCTGTTTAATCATTATCAATGCCTACACTGTAAAACCCAATAAGTTAAGGTAACTCAAACCATTTGAGGAAAACGATTGCAACAAACCATTTAAGTTC
>CAIGQZ010032409.1:13658270-13669565 GCA_903798205.1 Danio tinwini
ACTCAAACCAACTGAGTATTGTAAAACCCAATAAGTTAAGGGAACTCGAACCGTTTGAGGAAACCAATTGCAACAAACCATTTGAGTTAAAAGACTAATCCATATGAGTACTGTGAACTTACTCCATTTAAGTTGAAGTAATGAGGTATTTAATCAACTCATTACGCTCAACACGGAGTTCAAAACTCTCTTTAATGAGTAGGATTAACTTACACTCATTTCATTTGATAAAGTTGACTGTTGGGTTTTACAGTGTAATCATCATCAACTGAACATTAAAGCATCATGTGCAATTATTTAAAATTTGTTTTCTACGTAATGTATTGTAGTTGAAGAAAAACATTGTGGAAAATCTCTTAGAATGTTTCTTCCTAGCTCTTTTCATTCAAAACTAAATATAGTCATAAGTATGCATTTACATGTTGATAAAATTTTGGAAACACGAGTTACTTTTTAAACAACTAATGGGGTGGGTTTTTAGGTCTTATTTCTTTTTTTATTGTACTTTCTGTCCTGTTCTTTTTAGGGGGGCTAATCAGTAAACTAAACTAAAGTTTCAATAGTTTTTTGCATTAGGCTAGTGCACTTTTTTCATAGAACAAATTTCCTGTTTTATAGTTTTACAGACCAAATAATACAAAAAACTAATAATAGTAATGCGTAATACTGTAGCATAAGCAATGTTTTTAATTACAACTCTGGGAACAGTGAATTAAAGACATAAATCTGCCAGTGAATGTTAGGTTTTTTTCAGACATTTATATGTATATTTTAATAATGAAAAAATAAATAATAATACAAAAAGTTAGTGTAAGGAATAATAATATACAATTTTTTTCAACCTTTATAATTTGTTACTATACTTCCACTGAGAAATAACTCCGGAATAAGTGCATTTAAGACAAAAATCTGGCAAAGCATGATATGATTGGATGCAGCAATGTGTCCAAAATGTATAATCTTTGTAAAATCATTATTAATGTACAGCACAATCTTTAGTAAGACATCAGATTTTTGTTTCATACAACTTTTATATGTAAAAACTATCACTTTAAGTACCTGACATTTGCATTTTCCTGAAATTTACACACTGGAACAGTGTAAACGAAGCACAATTTACTATGATCATTAATCATCTTAAAAGCACAACAGCAGCTTTGGGGTATTATTGATCTGCAATATAAATTGCTTAGTGATGGCGCATTTGTATGATAGATTTTCCTTCAAGTCTTTTCCTTATGCATTTCAGTGAATAAACACAAAAAATACTGCATTATAAACAACTCTGCTCTTCAAGCAATACAAAACCGATTTAGGTTGATGCAGATAACATCATTTTTACCAGTCATGTAATTAATAAAAGCAATCAAAATAGTAAAAAATTATTCTAAATACTAACCAAGAACGCTGAGATTTGTGAAGACATTACATAACAGTTTAATATTCAGTAAGAGCTTTAGGAACTAATGAGAAAAACCTTCATTTATTAAGTCACAATGGCTGATGAACAAATAATGTGCAGTCTAACCCAAAGGAACCATGTGAATCAAATCTTTTCAAGATTTAAAACTATAAAACTGCAATACAGCTTTTCAAGTTTTTTTGCACAGGGTTGCACGGCTTACCAGTACTATGGTAGTATCGCAATACTATGACTCCAAAATACTGGCGGTGCCACTGTACTCTGTAAACAGTTATATCGTCATTAATTGTCTATCTACGATACACAATGTTGCATGTGGAAAAGTCACTAAAATGCTCACGTTTGTGCAACAATAGACCTTTTTATATGAATAGTCTGTGGAGCCCTTTAAGGATGCAAAACTGTGTAGAATTCACACCTTTTACGGTTACCTCTTGCAAGTTTTCTGAAGCTTCAGTTCAAATGCACATCAGAATCAGTTTATTTCTGTTCATGTTAATATGATTTAGCAGCTACAACAACCACAACAATCTCTTAAAAAGAATGACTCACAAAGTAAAATTTTAAATTACTTTGGATTCTTACCTGATAAGGCTAGAAAAAAGGTAATAAAAAAACAGATGAAAAAAGAGCAACAGGAAACATTGAAATGGTTTTTGACCACTTCATAAAGCCAGGTTTTGGTGGAAAAATGCTATTTTTGTAACTAATTTTGTTCAGTATAATTTGTATCTTTGTTTTAACAATTTTTTGTTGGTCAGTTATCTACAAAATAAACAAAAAGAACTAATGCATTTTAGGTGAAGTGATGTGCAAATACTTTTTCAATAATAAGGGAATTATGAATTAAATTCAAGTAGGCCTATTAGAACATAAAATATAGCATTTCTGACAATTTTCTTTATTTCATAGATTTGAGTTGTGAATTACAGTATCGCAATACCACTTGGAATGAATAGTATCTCAACAACCCTACATTACACAAAAATGACGTTTAATGTTTGCTCAAACTCTTATTTTAAATGAGCTGAAACAACACAACTCTTGAGTTTTAACTTTATTGTTTTACGTTCAGTCAAATTTGCCCAATTACCCTAACCTGCCTAGTTAACCTAATTAACCTAGTTAAGCCTTTAAATTGCACTTTAAGCTAAATACTGTCTTGAAAAATATGTAGTAAAATATTATGTGCTGTCATCGTGGCAAAGATAAAAGAAATCAGTTATTAGAGATGAGTTAATATTATGTGTAAAATCTTCTCTTTGTTAAACAAAAATTGGGGGAAAAAATATACAGGGGGGCTAACAATTCAGGGGGCTAATAATTCTGACTTCAACTGTATATATAGTAGTTAACATTTGAAATGGGTCAAAAACTTTCATCAAACTGATGTTTTAGAAACAAATTTCCAGAGAAGCACGATCAGTTTTGAAGAGACTAATTCATAATTGACAATCACTCTATCAGCTTAACACGAAACCCCAATAAATAGTCAAGCACGTCCTACCTCTGTTTTCTCTCGACTTCAGTATCCCTGCACCACACTACCCCATCTCCACAAATTTTTAAACCCTACACCTGCATAAACTGGAGGGAGGAGCATTCTGGAGCTGGGCTATATGTGCTCGAACCCCTATCACTCTCTCTATCATAATAAGCTAAATAACACCAGCAAGGGATGGGTACCGAAACTAGGTACTTTATTGGTATCGGTGCTACATTATAAAAGACAGAAGTATCAAAAAGCTCTAACGTTAACAGTTCTGCTACCGGTACTGGAGAATTATTGCTGAATAAACATTACTTACAGTAGCATAATTTAACTGACCAACCTTTTCTAATTATCGATATTTGATATTTGTCTGCAAAGTTGGCAATCTCACATGAGAAGTGCTCGTGTTTCCAGCGAGCGCGTCAAGTATAAAAGCCTTCTCACACCATTCAGATGGGGTGTCAGCTTCAATGCTTCTCATTCACTTTTGAATGGGTGATGTCAAGCGTTGCCAAACTGCATTGTGGATCCATAGGCGCCGCTTCAGAGGCATTTCTCGCTGCAGAAGTTGGGACTTGCTCAACTTTTCAAGCGTTGACGGAAGCCTCAGCCAGTCATATCGCTGTAGGCAAATACAACTGCTCAGACAGTGGCCTATTGCTGACTAATTTCATTGGCTGACGATGCTATGACGATCGCATCAGCCCCAACTTCAGCCACGGCCTCTGTCAAGCGTTGACGCTGAAGCCCCGTGTGAATGGGGCGTACAGTTCTCGGCTGTGCGCGCGCACTCAGCGGAGGCTCGCGCTAAGTGCACACACATAGCTTGCAAGCTTGCGGAGTGAACCAAATGGGTTGTACTTGCAGAGTGGACAGCAACAACGTTTTTTTTTTCTTGTTTAAGCAATCTACAATTAGCAATCTGGCTAAGTGAAAATATATTTTAAAAGGGCATAAAGTGCAATGAAAAGTAATGAAAGGTTGTTGACTGCCTATAGCTACTAATGGTAACCTTACATCATCTATTTCGTTATGCCAGCAGTAAATCACCTAAATTAGTTTAATATTAGTAGTTAAATAAACACACACATTCAGTTACAATGAACAGTTTTTTTTTCTGCAGTAGCCTAAAAACAGCTTTTTTTTACATTGCAAAATGCTCCAAAACTGTATTAAAAACACAGTTAACTCCTAAAACACTGTTACCTAATTTATGTGAATGCGCTAATGAAAAATCATAAACATTATCTCATTTAACTGCATTTTGCAACTCAAAAAGAGCATTTTTAACTGCAGGGAGCACAATAAACCAAGAAAGATCCTGACTTCTGCCAGAAAGGGCAAACATGTTGATTTTTATCCAGAATAATGATTAAACACAGAGAGTCATTTTCCTTTAAACCACTGTATCTTTTATAGGATTTTTTTTTTTTTACAATTATTGGTTTTATTTTATTTTGTATTAAAATCGTCATAATAAAATAAATTGTTAATTCTGTTAAATTTTTTTTTTCATAAAAAAACTACAAAAACTACTGATAAGAGATCCGTTAAAGTACCGAACCGATACGTGATATCGATAAAAGTAGTAATACTGTTAAAACCTTAACGATATCTATCCCTAAACACTAGTTAGGGTGTCTTTCCAAGCTCAGAGCTCTCTCCCTGGATTGCACGCCAAATACGCATATTCTATTCAGTCAAATATCTGTGAGTGTGAACTAAAACTATTTAGGGCAATTATGAAAATCATTATAGATCCACTTCAATTGTTGACCGCCAACCTGATTTCACATGTCATGTATGTGACATTTATGTTGATCCTGGAACAACATTTCAATCAGCCAATCTGAATTAAGGGATACGTAACGTTGACTAATGTATATATCAAATGTATTATTATTAATTTATTTATTAGTTTATTTTTTATTATTTTTCATTTTATATTTTTAAAAATGCATGGGTTGAAATGTTGTTTAATTCTTAAGTTATCATGCAGACTGACAATGTAACATCATTTTATTTTTAACATATTATTTGCACAGAACTTGAAATTGAAACATGTAATATTATATAATGTAGACACTTGCAGTACATGATGCAGACACCAGATGCACTACTCTAAAAGATGTGACTAATAAATAACAAATCTGACACTTCATAAATCCCTACCATCTAATCAAAATCTCCATTAAAATCTTAAACACGAAGAAAACCCAAAACATGATTCCAATGATAAAATTACAAGAGCCTGCCATGAATTCATTTCAGCTTATGAATCATACAAAGCTATTTTGTCATTTAATATTACTATTCTGTCACTCACAAAAGGGTGAAAAGTTCAAATACTGTCCAGATGGTGAACTAGAATGGATTTACTTAATAAGATAACATAATTAGATTTGGCCCCATCATACCCCCATTAAACCAATCCTGCTTCTGTAGGCTCTGATAGATGAATGCAACTCATTACTGTGTCTTCTAAAGACATAACCTGCCAACAAATTGCCATAATGAGATCTAATTTCATCAAGACTCAGGCTAAACAAGAAACGTGAGATAAAGAAGCAGATTCTTTTATGGGGGAAAAGCACAAACAGCTTAAAGGAGATGCAAATCAAAAGAGTGCATGCAAAATTAAAATCCTTAAGTTGTCCAAACTTTAATGAATTATTATTTTTTTAGTCAAACAGAAAAACAATTTAAAAAATGTTGGAAACTAGTAGCCATTGACACGTATAGTAAAAACAAAAACACTGAAATACAATGGCTACCAGTTTCAAAATATAAACATTTTGTGTTCAACAGAATAATAATAAAAATATAAATAAACAATCAAGTTTAAAACAAGTTTAGTTGATTGTTTGGGTGAACTATTGCTTAAAACCATCATTTCCATGTACTGTATCTGTACTGTATTCAAGGCAGCTATTCTTATTTTCTGATTTGTCATGTTGAAAGTATCTGAGATCAGTTTCCACCAAAATCCTCCCCAGTGATCCATACAGTACATGATTTCTCATGACCAAATGTTCTCCAAAGGTCTTGTAATAAACCTTGACTGCATAATTCAACTTGACCAATGAAAACAGACTGGCATTCATTCTGAATGACATATTATGCAGCTTAACCTATGGCTGAATGGAATGGTTTTAGTGTTGCTGATATACTGTATACAGGCACGCACGCACACACGCACACGCACACACACACACACACACACACACACACACACACACACACACACACATATACATAGTCTATTTAGACTAATTGGGAACATGTTTAGGACAGTACATATGCATAAAAAGATTATAAGCTAA
This sequence comes from Danio tinwini, assembly GCA_903798205.1. Taxonomy (NCBI): domain Eukaryota; kingdom Metazoa; phylum Chordata; class Actinopteri; order Cypriniformes; family Danionidae; genus Danio; species Danio tinwini. The sequence goes on from CAIGQZ010032409.1 coordinate 13,664,509, forward strand.
TAAGTGCAACATATAAAATAAACAAATGAAATAAATGGTGCTTTATGGTTTTCTTGTGTCGTACATTATTCAGGTAAAGAAATTGAATAATCATATGTAAAATAACACTGTATAATCTTCACTGTAAAAATGGCTTTGGTTTTAATGACAAAAACTGTTTAAAATGGTACAGTAAAAATTAAGTAAACTGGTTAACAGTACATTCTTTATACAGTGAATAACTAAACAGCCTTTACTAAAATTGACTGCAAGACTTCATTTTATTTTTTGTTGTTGTTTACATTATTATCTTTCTTTTATCTCAAGTACATTAAAGTTTTATGTTATATCTAATGTTCATAAAATGTTTATTGCAATACTTTAGTGTCATGTGTGTTACGAGGGGCAATTTTAGGATTTTCATTTTAGGGGGGCTCAGCTCTTTAGGAGACAAAAATAAATAAATAAATAAATAAAGATAAATAGATATGGTAGGGTTTTATGCTAAACTAGCAGTATTCCACTGTATTATATAGACGTGCATAGTCATTTGAGTTCTGAATGAGCCAAATAGGCTCAACAAACCTGTTTACTGTAGTAAAACCACAAATAAAACTGCCACTTTTCTAATTAAATGGCATACATATAAAATATATATATTTTTAACTAATTCACATATTTCACGAACTGAATCATAATATTAAAATAGGAAATATTTTTAATACAAGACAACACATGATTTTTCTATCTCTGTCAGTGACTCTGACAGTTAAAATGAGTACATGAGTAGTCAATGTGTTTAATTCTTTCTGTGCATGACTGTTTAATGGATAATGCCACATGTACTGTAATGTGTTTTATAATGTAGTTCACTTTGAAATAAAAATAGTAAAATGTTTGTTAAGAGTTACATTTTCGCTGGAGGAAACAGCTGTGATTATGAGGTGAGCACTGAAGAAACAATAGATTGGAAACCCGATTCCCTATATGACCCCCCCTATATGACATTGGGGTACAAGTGATACAAGTGTATCCATAGCAAAGAACTGCAAATAAGCATATTTTATAACAATTTATCAATAAACAAACACCTTGTTCTATTGCTTTGCACAGGTTTGCTCAAATGAAAAACGAAAGTCGGGGAGGAGCCGGATTCTACCGTCGTCTTCATTTCAAATTTAAAGGGGACAGAGATGATAATTTAGTCTACAGTTTAAGAGCTAATCTGAAAAGTTTTAGAGGGGCTGAGTAGAAATATAGGGGGGCTACAGCCCCCCTAAAATGTGTGTTATATGGTCATTTTAGTAGTTGTGTGAAAGACACTAAGCGCCTTGTATATTGGAAGCTTCATTGCGTCATCCTTTGTCTTAACCCCACAACATTTTGTTTTTGTCTGTGTAACAGAAGTACTCTATGTAGATGTTAATACTTCTATACACTGGTGTATTAACACTATAAATTAATACAGTAGTTTACCGTAAAAAAAAGTGTTACAGTTTATATCGTATTTTTTAAGGATGAAATTCTGGCAATCACAGCAGCCTTTTTTTTACCCAAAATTTTTACTGATTTTGTTCATTGTATAAATAGTTAAATATAATTAATCTTAAAGCTACAACTCGTATCATGCTCATATGGTTTAAATTCGTTTGGATTGCTTACACATAATTCATTAAATGTTATTGTTTTTCTTCCCCCCAAGTAGCCAATTTAATGAACATTTAAAAGGGCAACTAGCAATCACACATAATGTTGACATCATCTCTGTGTTAAAATAAAAAAAATAAAGGGTAATTTCCTTTTTTTTTTTCCATGCAAGATTTCTCAAATGCAGATTTGCCTCTTTCCATTGCATAGATTTACAAGAAATGCAGTGGTCTCAAACAATCGTCAACATATTCAGGGTTTAAACTCAAAAACAAAAAATTTGAACACTAACATAGTCATCTGAAAATCTTTTTCTATTAAAAGCTTAGGGTAACCCTAACTGAAAGCATGGAGGCAGCTCAGCCATAGGAATAAAAAAAGGAAGTAACTGACATCTGACATTGTGATCCCCCATCTTTCTACTATAGCCTGCAGAAAGCAATAACTATTTCGGAATGCTTAAGCTCAACACGGCTATTTAGAGGAGCTCAGAGTTCTGGGAAGCATTGTGCAGATACTGAAAGTGACATTTGCCAGGCCTTTAAATAAGCCTGTGATGTCCAACACTCGCACAATATAGTGTTTAGTTTCAGAAGACCACCTCATATTCTTTAAACATAATTCAAATTAGAGTAATGTTTTACAGTATGGTTGTTGGTATACTTACAGATGCAGTTAAATGGCTCTTTACTGTAAAAGATAGATTACTTGCTATGTAGTTTTATACTTGTCTCTCTCTATATATATATATATATATATATATATATATATATTTTGTTTCACTCTATGAGTTAACATATAGAGGAATGACAATAAAGCTCTTTTGACTTGACTTGTTGATTACAAAATGTATTAGTTAGTTAGTTAGATCTAAAAATTCTCATCGTTTCACAACCTATTCTTAATTTTAAGAAACTAAAAACGAGCATAAACCACCCGAGATCAAACTCAACACATTCTCGCGGGTTCACAGAAATATTCACTTACTTTTCTTTGGCTTAGTCCCTGACTTATCAGGGGTCACCACAGCAAAATGAATCACCAATTACTATAGCATTTGCTTTTTACAGAAGATACCCTTCCAGCAGCAAACCCAGCACTGAGAGTACACTAACTTGTGAACTCACACACACTCTTTCTGTAATGAGTTTGGGTGGCAACAGAGGTTCCCAAGTAGGGAAAAGGCATTTCCGGAGAAGACAGAGATGATTTGCGAGAGGTTGTGGGGGATGTGGGGGTGTGGGGTTGTTTGCGCGACATATCTGAAAGAGAGGGGGGGCAGTTGGTAGCGGGTTGGGGGGGATCTGGGGGGTCGTGGGGTGGATGCGTGATGTATCTGTATAGTGGGGGGGTAAGGGGGGGTGTTGTGTTAGTGTTGCGCATCGTATGAGCGGGGAGTGATGCGGTGGAGAGGGGTTGGGTGACGTATTTAAGGACCGGATGGGAGACGTGCAATTTCCGCAAGATTATCATTTGTTTGCGGGCATCTGGAAGTCTCCCACAAATGCAACTTTTGGGAGACTTGGGATGTCTGGGTGAGGATACAAATGCAGCGTTATTTAAAATCACCAGGCAGGCACGGTTTAATCAGGAACAGATGGTAGCATGTAGGTAATCCAGAGAGTTGTCAATTTAAATAGGTGAATGGTCAAGGCAGGTGGCAAAAGAACCCAAACAATAAAACAAGTAAGAGTCAAAACACGGATAGACCAAACAAGGATAACACTTTGAACTAGGGCTGTGTATTGGCAAGGGCCTCACGATACGATACATATATACGATACGATACATGGGTCACGGTACAATATATCACGATATACAGCTATACAATAAATATTGTGATATATTGCAATCATTTGTATTAGTATGTGTCACATTATATTGACAACTTGATAAAGTCGGCAGATAAAATAAAATTCCAATTCCAATTTATTTTTCATCCATTCCAATTCACAAAAACTGCACAGTGTGATTGAACAGAGAACTATGTATATTGTAAAGCTTACAAATGGCATTTATTTTTTGTCTAATTCAGTACTCCCTGGTATAGCATTTAGGGTTGGGCTATGTTAACCAATTTGGCATTGTACGATGTCTAATGTGAAACATGGCGATGAAACATGGCATCGTCGTCATAGGGGGAGGTGAATTCATTATTTATGAATAATTAATAAATTCATAACTAATAAATAAATAAATAAAAAAAAAAAAAAAGATAAGATACACACAAATTATCACCTGTCAATCACTTGTTTTCCGCAGGACTTTGGCATGACTAGGCAAAGTGAACTGTGCCGTTATGGCGTCCACACACTTGCTTTGTAAAAAAGGTGCACAACCAACAGGAACTAACCAACAGTATCTGAGGTTTTCACTAAAATTACTTAGTACAAGCGTGAAAGCGAAAGACTGAAGCAGTGTACTGATGCTGTGACACGTTACCTGAGAGAATCAAAAGACAGAAGAGTCGTTAGAGACAAGATTAATTAAATATCACGTTTAACAACTAACTTATAGTGAGACGCGATCCAGCGGTACATCCTTGATAAACTGTCCGTACCAATGACTGTATAAAATATACAGTCCGTACACTGTTCTCTGAAGCTCAGACAAGCGCATGACAGTGTGTGTGTTTGGTCACGTGATGTGCGTTTTCAGCAGACGGAGGGCTGTTCAGAAATGCTTGGTGAAACGCCAGTGTGGATGTGGATCATTTTCGTTCTAAAATGACATTTTAAAACTAAGCTGTATCAGTGTAAACGGGGCCTGAGTGTGTGGTTTTTCACAAGCAGGTTTGCAACGGGGGCGGTGTGGAGGATCAGTGATGCTGCCTCAGCAGCATCATGATGTCTATAGGCCATTGCCGATAGACAATGGCATCGTCTATTGACCCAACCCTAATAGCGTTAAAACCAAAGTGCAGCCACACGTCAGCTCTAAAAGCTGGAGGCACCTTTATATTTTATGCCATGCTCACTCTTGCTTACTTCTGATACCGTACTACTTGGCGTTTTGTTGAACGCGAGTTAGCGACATCTACAGGAGCGGAGGAGGAGGTCATTTGGCACCACTTGAATTGATACTTGAGGTTGGACTATCGATACACTATCGTAAAAGAAATTATTGCGATAGTTAGATGTATCGATAATATTGCACAGCCCTACTTTGAACTGCTTGCTACAACAGAAACAAGACTCAGCCAAGATGTGTATGTGTGTGCGTGTATAATCCATGTAATTAGTCCTAAATAGTTTAAGCTGTTTGAGTGTAATCAGGGGTGATCTGGAACCTGGTTTGTGAGTGAAGGACATGATGGGAAATGTAGTTCAGTTCAATGACAGGGAATGCTCTCCAGCAGCCTGCAAGGGCAACACTGTTGGTGATCATAACACTCATTTACACACACACACACACACACACACACACACACA
>CAIGQZ010032409.1:13705286-13716877 GCA_903798205.1 Danio tinwini
TATATATATATATATATTAGACACACATCTGATGCTTGTATTTGCACCAGCTTCACGCCCACAACTTCACACATTGGGTTAAATTAGGCTTTAAAGTCTCTGTGTTCAGTACATTTTTTTTATTTTTTAAGGTACGACAAACATTACGAGTTTTACAACTAAGACAGAACTAATGTGGGTCGTGATTGAACCACGAGCATATTTTAATAGGAACACGAACAGAATAGCTTTACTTATAAAGAGGGTCATAATTTGTTTCATCAAGAGAATTTAAATTAGTTTGCCCCGTCAAGCTCAAAATTTGATGGACCCCCCCGGTTGAGCTACAGGCCTGTTTCCAGCCCTGAAATGAGGTGAAACCTGTCTGCCAGCGAAATTGTTGCTTTTGGAAACAGACAAAAGGCCCTCTTCGCTTTAGCAGAGAGGTTTATTTCACAGTCAGCGGGAGATAGAGTGATTGTGGCCAGCATTTATAGGATGTCTGTCCCGTTCAGCCTCCTGACATCTTGGTCAGCGGAGTAGCACAATTGGACCTTAATAAAATCACCAAGCCAGCAGTTTTCTGCATGGAAAATGAAGCTCTGCCGTCAAAACTGTCATATTATCATTCTCTGCCAGATAGCCTTGACAGAAACACATGATTTTACGAACCTCCATGCTTTCAATGCGCAGGCTAAACTTTCTCAAGGGAGGTTTTCTTGCCACATCAACTTATATTGCTTCCAAGTACCTTACTGTCATGTCTTACAGTTTGAAAGTACACTCGAAAAATAACTCATTGGATGAACTCAATTTAATTGAGGGCAGGATTTCCATACAATAAATATGTTTAGCACCAACTAAACACTTAAACTACTCTACAGTATTTACACAAATAAACACAATTGAGTTGGTCCAACACAATTTTATCAAATAAAATTATAGTACATTTGTACTTTTATTTAACTTAAACTCAAAGGTCTTACAATATCATTTATGTCTCTATACTATAGTAGAGATTTAAATTTAAAATTAAAATTTTTTTCAGAAAATTAGAGAACAACCTACAGTGTCGTAAATTTTGAAGTCTCCTAATGCATGTTTAATGCATTAATTTAACCGCTAACCCCAGTTAGACACACCTGAACCAGCGACTCAAGTTCTAACTATAGAAACATATTGGCAAGTTGGCAACTAATCTCTGGAGATAAACTCTGCAGGAAACCAGCCCTCTAGGACAGAGTTTGGGCATGCACCATTAGATGAACCTTTGCATCTTGGTACTCTGTATCACACTTTCTGTGTATTCATGACCATCAAGTGGGCTGAATCCAGATGCATATCAAACTCAGTTCCTGTAGGTTTCAAACAAGCCTGAAGAACTCAATTAGTTTAACTAGGTTTGTTTAATCAGGGTTAAAGATAAACTGTGCAGATCTGTGGCTTTTTGCTAGTTTAATTCGCATCTTTGAATGGAAACGTAGTTAATGTGACTCTTTAGGCACACTGTCAGAAGGATTGAGCCTAACTGCTCACCTTCATAAAATGTTTGAACATTCATTTTCTTTGAGGAATAGTATGCAGTAAAGAAATATATATTATAGTGATAACTATACATTTCTGCACATTTCCATTCATAGGATGTTATTGATTTATAAAAGTGGTCTAACAGTACAATGTTGCCCTGAAACAACACATGAAAAACTACCATTTCAGTGTATAGATAATAGCAAAAAGTGTCTTTTCTCAATCAAATATGCTTCTTCACATATCCATGCACATCACACATATTTTTAATATAAAGATAATTAAATATGTTGAAATTTATCTTACATTCTGCTAGCAGTGTGCTCAAGCAGGCTATCGTCCCAAAAATGGCTCTATCACCCCCAGAAGAGAGTCAAATCCAGACCCACCTCAAATGTTACTGGTCACCAATTTATTAGACTTTGTGATATTTTATTTAAAAAAATTTAAAGGGGGGTTTTGTCTGCCAAAAAATGGTTTACTGCCTGAGGGCAACACCATGCCATAAAGGGTTAATGCTGAATGAACTAAAAGAGCCATTTTAAGCATATTTAAGATTTTTATATATTCTCAAGCACAATATAATAACTTAGGTGATTAAGAATTAGAGAACACTTTCTAAATCACTTCAGTTATCCTTAATTATCTGACAAATGGAATTTATTGGCAGCACAATTTTCCAGTCTTGACTACCTCTGCAAGATGTCAAGCCATTCTAAATTGACAGAAACCCTCAATAAATGAATAAACCTTTCAGCAATCCCACAAGAAGCTGGCAATTTCAAATCTGTGATTTATTAAAATAACATCTTTATCACTCATTCAAGTCTCTGAAAAAGGCTGGGTCAATAAAGTCGCAAAGGTGCAACTCTTCTTTGAATCAGGCCAAATTTCAGCTTTATTGTGCTTTGTTTGTTGTGCTGTGTTCATGCAGTTTACAGGGGAATGGAAAGACAATTAAACTCCAATCACAGCAGTTCTGTGGCGACACCTGATAAATCAGGGACTAAGCCAAAGGAAAATGAATGAATGAATAAACTCCAATCATTACAACTGGCTGGACATGCATGTTATGCAAGATATATGACATATGTATATGACATATAATCACGCATTAATTGTATTCCTAGGAGAAGCTCCAGGAATAGATACCTCTCGCAGTATAGAAGATGTCAAACAAGAAAAATAGTTGGCTTGGCGTTACTTTATGGCATTATACAGCATTTTACTCTTACAATGCTGCCTACATGCGTCTACCTGTCTTACATCATGTGTCATATACTGTATTTATCAGTTGACAGAAAGTCAGTGATTGAAGTTAATAATTAAAAAATTCCAAATATTTCGGTAACAAAACACATTGAACCACTTCCCATGACATGTATGGGTTACCCATACAGCATATGGGTTCTTTTTCTGACAGATTTTATGCACTTTTGGAAACTAACACCATTATAAAGCATGGAAGAGCCAGGATAAAATTTCATATACACCAAGAATGGCTTGAGAGGGAGTAATAATTAATGGGTAACTTTTATTTTGGGGTGAATATATATATATATATATATATATATATATATATAATTTATTTTTTTTTTTTTACGCACATAGTTTATTTTAAGGCAACAGGTTTACAAATTTTTTTAAGTAAAGTCAGCTGATTCACTTCACATGAACCTTTCAAGCAAAATGGTTCAAGCTAAAAACAGGAAATAATAAGCCATTCCTAATTTAAACCTGCTCAAAAATCTCTGACAAATCATTGACATCAATGTAATGGCTAAAGAAACACAATAGTCAGTGAGCTGTGGAAGAGTCTGAAGAAGAGATAATCAAGATCACGGCAGAGCAGTGTGAGAGACCAGTGATGTCCTGTGGACATTTTTGACTGCTTTAACCTTCAGAAACTTTAGATGTAATCTTTCTTCATCCTATGGTCATTGCTGTTCTCAAAAAAAAAAAAAAAGTGCATGCCTACATGTAGGCTGTTTTGTTAAACATTGTTCTACTACAATAGTTTAACTCAATTTGTGTTATGAACAATACTCACTAATAAATCACTAATAAATATGGATGCGGATAATAATAATAATAATAATTAAAAACATTTTGAACAGAAAAATCACCTTATTAGGCTTATGACTGGATTAATGATGACAAAAAGGTAACATTTTATAATTACACACTATGTCTCATTTACTAAGCATCAGCAAATAGTGACTTTATTATCTGTTAAGCATTAGCTCTACATTGCAGTAAGCAGTGTATACTGTAATTGCAAACACAAATTCTCTATTTTTGACTTAAGCACATATGTTTAATGATTGTATTTTCATACTTTGTTAATTATATTTTTTCATTACTAAATTAAGTATTGCATTATTTACAAACCAGTTATTTTAGAGAAGTTGTTGGTTTTTAAAGATTATTCAGAATGAGTTAAGTAAACGATTAATAAATTATTCAAATTAATGGTACCACTTTATAATAACTACACACTATGAACCATTTATTAAGCTTCAGCAAATAGTGAATGTATCATCTGTTAAGCATTAGCTCTACATTAATAAACGTTAGTAAGCAGTTTATTACTGCAGGTACAAATGAAGTATTCTGGACTTACAAACACATTTATAATGTGCCTAATAATTGTACTTTCATACTTTGTTTATAGATTTATTTTTTATTCCTAAATTAAGTATTGCATTATTTATAAACCAGTTATTTAAGAGTAGTTGATTGTTTTTAAGATCATTCAGAATGAGTTAGTAAATGATTAATAAACTATTGAAATGAACATTTATAATTCTTATTATTCAGGCAAATAGTAATGGTTACTATGTATGTTAATAAATGCTTTATTAACTCAACTTCATCCAGTTTTGTGACCTTAAGTGAGGACTATTTATGCTTTATAAATCCCTTATAAATGACAATTAAAGGCTCAGTTCAATTCTAAACAGGAAAAAAGTATATAAACGACATTATTCATTCCTATTCGTTTGAAGATACACAAATGAAACTGTACTTCAAATGAAAAATAAATCTTTGCAACTTTATCTAAAACAAAATTACTGTACAGTTTAAACATTGCATCTTATTATATTGTTAAATAATTATATTGTTATATTGTTGTTGTTATAAAATTTTATGTATATTTTGACACTCCTGTTATTCAGCAATGGTTAAACTTTAGATTCAAAGATTATTGTTCATTTGAAACTGAGCCTTTAATTGTCATTTATAAGGGATTTATAAAGCATAAATAGTCCTCACTTTAGATTAGGTCACAAAACTGCATCCATTTCGGCATAACGCATTTATTAACAAACATAACCATTACTATATACCTGAATAATAAGATATATAAACATTGATTTCAATAGTTTATTAATAATTTACTAACTCATTCTGAATGATCTTAAAAACCACCAACTACTTTTAAATGACTGGTCTGTAAATAATGCAATACTTAATTAAGTTATGAAAAATAAATTATTAACAAAGTATGAAAGTACAATTATTAGGCACATTATAAATGTGTAAGTCTGGAATACAGCGTTTGTGGCTGCATTTATAAACTGCTTACTAACGTTTATGAATGTAGATTTAATGCCTAACAAATAATTCACTAGATGCTTATGCTTAGTAAATGATTCATAGTGTGTAGTTATTATAAAGTGTTACCAAATTAACACTCATATATCTTATTCTTCAGGCATATATTAATAGTTAATTGGTATGTTAATAAATGCTTTATTAACTTAACTTCTAAAGTGTTCTAAAGTGAGGATTATTAAAAAAAATATCACTCAAAAAATATTTTTTACTTGTTCAAACTACTTAATTAAAATGAGTTGAAACAACACAGTTCTTGAGATTTCATTGGGACAACTTAATTTATGTTCACTCCACATAAATTAAGTGTTAAGTTAACATAATCAATTTGTGTTGGGACGACATGAATAAATTGTGTGGAACCCTGCATTTTTACACTGTACTGTATTCTAAAAAGGAAAAAAAAAACACTTTATTCATGTCTATTTATTTGAAGATACACAAATATAAACATTGAAATGTTGTAACATGTTGTTAAATTAGTATATTGTTGTTGTTTTATCCAATGTTATGTATATTTTGCCACTCCTGTTATTCTGCAATGTTTAAACTTTACAGTATTTTTACTTTTAAGATAAGACTGCAAAGATGTATTGTTCATTTAAAACTGAGCCTTTAATTGTTATTTATTAGGAATTTATAAAGCATAAATAGTCCTTACTTTAGATTAGGTCACAAAACTGGATGAAGTTGAGATAATAAAGCCTTTATTCACATACAAATTAACTATTAGTATATGCCAGAATAATTATCTTACTGTTCTAAAACATTTGACCTGTTGTGGATTTCTAAAAAAAAAATCATTAAAATATTGTCTAATTTTGATATGCAATTAATAAATCTTGCGTTCTCCCTCACATTGAGTTTATTATGTAGAGTGTGTTGTTTATCCATACTGATTTGTTCTGTTATCAAACTGCATACACTGATCATAAATAATCATTTTAAGTACTATAAACAATCATTTTCAAAATTATTTCTGAAATCATTTGATTGCTACTCTTAACGTTAACCCAGCGCTGTAACCCTGTGCTTTTCTAAAGTCTGAAGCCTTTGATTACACACTCTAGTATTTTTCTAAGAAATACCTCACGTTTACTTAAAAAAAAAAAAAAAAAAAAGGTTCATTCATTTTCATCATTGTCAGGAAAGATAAACATGCTATGCTGCCTTTGTGCCCTGGCTGTCACTAATCCAAAAAACCCATTTCAGCAGCATGATGTACTATACAAGGACTGGCAGCCAGATTCAGAAATGGACTAGCTCCAAGAAAGAAAGGTGAAGGCTTTTTGTTACTAAATATGGGTGTTTCTTTCAACTATAAGCACTTTTGACCCTACAAACTTTTTAGAAAATTATTCCCCCTACAACACCTAGCACACTTTCACTGCAATGGTTTTGCTATTGCTAAAGCTGCAGCATGCCATTTTCATGCATATTTCTGCTACAGCGATTTAACTTAAACAGCAGATTTCCATACAGACAGAACAAAGCAAAGACAAATTACATCAAAATGGCATTTGCAACAATAACAGATCTAGAAGCTCAAATGAATGACTTTGTCATTATATAAACTAGACATAATCATTATAAGCTTACTGTTTCAAGGTAAGTAAAGGAGGTTTTGGACACTGATATCCATTGTTGTAACGTGTAAGTACATGCAATATTACTTTTCTAACTAACAAGTAAAGCATTACCTTTTGAAATTAAGTAAAACTATTTGGGTTATTTTTTAGTTTAATTAATTTGCTTTTTAAAAAATAAATTGCTGAAATAAAATGAATGTTTGTCACAGACAGAAGCCAAGATGGCAGGCCAAAGCTTTACATTTCTGCAATGGAAGTATTCTCATTATTTTGAATGCATCGAACACCACGAAATGGGGATTATCCTAATGGACAGGGATTTTACTTAACTAATAAGACAAAAAGTACAAAAGTCGCAAACACAATGCATGTATACAGCATATATACGGCCCTTAGGGATTACTCAGAAGATAACATTATCCTAAATTATGTTTTTTTAATGTGTGTGTGTTTTTTTTTTTTTAAGGCAAATGAAAGTGTAGATTATATAGTGCATTGTTGATTGCAGAGTGCCTCTAAAAAAAAGAAGAAGAAGAAAGTACTGAAAGAGATCAAGAGCCTCACCCAGGTAAAATTAATGCAAAAGTAACATAACATTACTTGCCATAAAAAAGTAATTAAGTAATGCAACTAGTTACTTTTTTGAGGGAGTAACTTAATATTGTAATGCATTACTTTCAAAAATAACTTTCCCCAACACTGCTGATATCTCATGGACGGGAATCGATTTTTGTTCATTTTAAAACAAAATAAAATTGCATACCGCAGCTTTGACGAAAAATACGTCTATTTAACCATTATAATGATTGACAAGAAAGCTTCAAAATATTATGGGAAAGCTCAACATTTTGATAAAAGCTGACGACTGATTACTTTTATTCCTGTAATTTCCACTCTAAGAAAAATAAACTTTTGTTAAATTGTGTTCCTGACTCTACATAAAATAAATTCTAAATAGAGTTTCTGTTGTTTGCTTTTGTTTTTTTGTATGTATGTTTGTTTGTTTTAATAATAACCTGTGGGTAAAAGCTCTAGCAGGGACTTAAGATGCAAGGGTTAAGATGAAGTAATACAATTACTAAAACTGAGACAAAAATGAACGAAAAAAAGCATTATAAATCTTAAAAACATTATAAATATGAATATATAAATAAATATCTAAATCTAATTTATATTATATTAAATTAAAATAATATAAAAAATATTAAAATAAAGCAGAAGAAAAAACTAAAATGTAAAAACAAAAGTTAATTCAACATGAATAAAAACTACATTATAAATGCACTCTAAATAAACATAAGAGAAAGTTATTTACTAAATAAACGTTTCCCTCTGAGAAAAGAGGCTATGGATTCGAGATTGTCAATTCAAATTTATTGTAACCCTTTGTTTTTTTTTATTGTTAAAAGCTAACTGAAATTAAATGTTTTAATTAAATGATGTAAATAATCAGGTAATCAAATGTAAATACTGTTCCGACAATGCAGAGACTTTGGTGATTAAATCAAGTCAAAAGCAGATTCTGCTTGACTAGTGTCTTCAGCATTAAACTTCACTGTGTTATAAATGCAATTGTTTATGTTTTATTGCAACAAGTTCTCATAAAAACGTTATAGTGCATTAGTTCATATGATTTTAAGTAATGTTTTCTATTTATTTTGAAATATTACGAAAACAATAGGAAATAACCCATATTTGGTTTTTGGCCCTTTATATGAAAAGGTTTGGGCACTACTACTCTAACTTATACTTTCAAATTACATTAATTTTTTTTCTCTTAATTAATCAGAATTGCAAGTTTAATTGTGTTTTTAAAAAAACGGGGTAAACTGGAAAAAAAAATAACTTCTCATCTGCAATTTCAAGCTCGTTTGACTTCTTTCATTTGCAGCACAAAAGGACAATTCAGAAGCAAAAATCATAGTACTTGTGGTGCTTTTTGTCCTTTCATGAAGCTTTAGTCACAGTTAAATACAAACAAAAAAGAATCTACTGGTATTTATTTTTGTTATGCAAATGTGAAACAATTGGGATTTTGAATAACATGATAATGAAGCAATAATAATAGAATCTTTGTTTTTAGATGAACCTTTATAAAAACTACTCCTGATAGAACTTTTGGATCCATGCATAGGCCAAAAACATCCAGACATACTGCTGGAGTCTTGTTGTCTCTTTACAACCTAATTCGAATTATATTCATGACTTAAAAATCAGTTTTGAATACCTCTGCCTTTGTATATAATTAAATAAAAAATGCTATGAATACAGAATAAAAGATCAGTTGTGATGACTCATGACTTCATACAAAAAGCAGACGGTTATAGCCATGCGTTTCCTTTGGCAGATCTGACCTGACAATGAACCAGATAAAAGAAAGATGAAGCAGAGTTTGGTGGAAAAAAGATTGTCACCCTGAGAGAAAAATCATTTTGATGCCGCCATATATCAGCCGGCTTGATACAGATAAAAGTTACTTTGGAATGGCCCGGTATATATCAGGGTAATGGCTGTGCACAGCTGCTGGTAAAGAGTTTGTTTCTTTTACAACACACTTCAGTGAATGCATTTCTGAAATACAAAGGTGAATTTGCACAACAGCTGCGTCACTTCCATTTAAAATGCATTTGGTGCACATACGCTTGTAAAAATTACAATAAAATTGCGTAACGCAAGCACATTGAAAGTAAATCCAATAAGAGTTCTGTACTTGGTTTACATACCATGAGTCTTAAACACTGTTTCCTCATTCTCATTTAATTTACATGTTATGAGTGTTAAATTCTGTTGGAAAAACATGCTAACCAGAACATAACAGACTTTGACGGTACACACAGGATAATTAATTTGCATGCCCCATGACGGATTTAATTGGTCACAATGTTTCCTAGATTACAGCAATATACAACAATATATTTCCTATATATGTGGGACTCTTGTTTTGAAAACAAGACAAACTCATCTCATTACAGTTTGTGCCAAGCTTGGCACACCTGACTTTGGGAATTTTTGCCCATTCCTATTTGCAGTACCTCTCTAGCTCTATCAGGTTGGATGGGAAGCGACGATGTACAGCCATTTTCAGATCAATCCAGAGATGTTCAATAGTATTTAGGTTTGGGCTCTGGCTGGGCCACTCAAGGACATTCACAGAGTTGTTGTGAAGCCACTCCATTGGTATTTTGGCGGTGTGCTTTGGATCATTGTCCTGCTAGAAGATAAACCGTCACCCACGTCGAGCACTCTGAAGCAGGTTTTCATTCAGGATGTCTCTGTACATTGCTGCATTCATCTTTCCCTCTATCCTGACTAGTCTTCCAGCTCCTGCTGCTGAAAAACATCTCCACAGCATGATGCTGCCTCCACCATGCTTCACTGTAGGGATGGTATTGGCCTGGTGATGAGCGGCGCCTGGTTTTCTCCAAATGTAACGCCTGGAATTCACTTTAAAGAGTTCAATTTTAGTCTCATCAGACCAGAGAATTTTGTTTTCTGTGGTCTGAGAGTCCTTTAGATGCCTTTTGGCAAATTCCAGGCGGGGAGTGGCTTCTGTCTGGCCACTCTACCATACAGACCTGATTGGTGAACAGATGGTTGTCCTTCTGTAAGGTTCTCCTCTCTCCACAGAAAAAGGCTGGAGCTCAGACAAAGAATAATTGTTTATTTTTATTTATCAATGAGGACTATATGCAGTGTTTTTTATTTACATTTGATGATTTGATTTGTTTACGTAAATACAGTTAACCGTAAAAAAACTGAAAACCAGAAAACGATATTTGTTTGATTTATGCAAATTATTTGTCCTATGAAATCATCCCAATCAATATAACATTATGGATTCCTTACAAATTGAGCTACTAAAATAATCTGGTGTAATTATTCATACAGCAATAAATATAGGACAAAAACAAAACATCGCAATGTCAGTTTATTCCAATATCGTGGCACCCTAGAATCTGCATTTTTATTCAAGTGCCTAATTTGTGTCCTTCATCCACCACTGCCTGGTGGTCAATTTAACAATGTTTCGTGGCATTGCTTTATGGCAGTTTTTATGGCAATTTCACAAGAACAATACATTTGAACAAAACAATTGCGCCAAGATCCACACCAAAACTATCAGCCCAAGATCGCATGAATGAAGTGGCCACAACCTGACTGAAAAAAAATAATAATCTGAACCAGTACTATCGATGTGAAAAACAACCCAACCCAACAGACCAACGACCCAAACGTAACTCATAACAGGAGCATTGCAGTGTCTGATTCTGTAAGTGAGCACATTACAGTAGTTATCACAGCTGAAAATCATGGATGGCCTATTCATCATAAAATGTTGCGTAATTGCTGGTTTATTGCAGTAATACAGTTTCAACAAAACCTCAATTCCTGCTTTAAATGTAGTACTATACATCATATAGACCATTTCAATGTGGGGATGTCATTGGCCCATGAATATTTCCTGCTTGTTGTTAAACTATTTCATAACTGTAACAAGAGGCAATTCAATCATAACTTGACATTAAAACAGCTCTTATAGCATTATTTATCAATATGTGGACCTTTATGTATTCTCAGAAGCTATATGGAAATTTAAAATGTAAAACAGAAAATATGTTAGGTCCATTGTTATTGTTTACATCCCTCAAAATGGTCTATATAATAGCATATAGAATTAATATATAGTTAAAGGCAAAATTTTAGCCCTCCTCTGAAATTTTTATTCTTTTTTAAATATATCACTATCTGCTTGTAAAGTGTGACATCATGCAAAACGGCTTTCTGGGTGCAAGCGCTCTATCAAACTGTATGGGGAGACTCAACAAATAATAAATGTTTACAAAGTGCTGTAATACTTTTGAAAAATCACTATCAATA
>CAIGQZ010032409.1:13717277-13729809 GCA_903798205.1 Danio tinwini
ATGCATTAACTAAGATTAACTAATGAACCTTTATTGTAAAGTGTGGCCGAAATAATATATTGTGTAAGAGGTAATATATAGAGAAATAAGTCTGTAAAATAACATATACTGGCAGTTTATTATAAAGTTTTGTTTTGTAATATACAACACCAACACAGACAATATATCACTTTAAACTACAGAATTAAAAATGACAATAAAAGTCATTTTCACAAACTTTTTAAGGTTAAAAGTTGTTGGAAAAAAATCAAAGTCAAAAGCATAAATAATGGGAAAAAAAATAAAATTAAAATAAAAACATGAATCACAAAATATGGAAAACTTATAATAATTTACAGACACCAATTTGCCTGCAGAGCAAACTTATCAGTTCATTTTTTATTTTTAGAATATTAATTCATATATTTTTTCATCAAACATCTTTTAATGTGTACATTTTCAGTACACAAATGATATAACAGAAAGTATGCATTTAATGCTAGTTTATATAAAAACAATACTGTACAAAAGATGTCAAGTTAATGTTTAATGCATGTTTAAATCGACTTGGAAATGTCATTTAGGAATTTATTTTCATTGGGATGCAAAACACATTTTTGGTGAACACATTGAATCTTCAAAAATCCCTCCTTTCTGAGCTAGAAATCTCTTTGACCACACATTTCCATCTTTATATATATATATATATATATATATATATATATATATAGCATATATTCTGTTATCCTTGATGACAGCAAGCACATTGACATCTGTGACTACGTGACTAGAGCTGCTGGATGGATCAGATTTGTAATGGATGTCTTTTTGAACACTACTGCTGTCTAACAGAATTTATTAGCACATTAGCACATTTATATTCCTCAGGTTGAATATCCCGGAGACATCATCATTTAACTCCGATTGCAACATCAAAGGGAGTGACAGGTTATTCACACTAATGGCTTTTGTTAATTACAAGCGTAACTGATGAACATGAATTGAGGTCACTAATTAGCTCTTTTGTGTTATTATACTTGGATCACTAAGGACGATACTGTATGTGCTTCATTTTTGGGACACACTGAAACATGGAATGTGTTGTGAACATTCAGTCGTTGAAATATTACAAATGCTAAAGATAAATGACACTAAACTATAACCCTGAGGTAATACAAATTAGCATATTTTGTCTATGCATTTAATCACTAATCATTTTCTCAACGGTAAGTAGGCTGGGCTATGTGGGCAAAAAAAATCATATCTCTGTATTTTTAGGAGGAACGACGATATACAATATGTATCCGGTATTTTGCCATAAATGGTTACTTGAGAGTCAAAGCCTTTATTAAAACTTTATTAAACCAAATATAATTCAAACACAGGGGTTTCCCTCCCTGTTTACAAATAAACAGCTACACAAAAAATAACAGTTGCACAAACTCTTTGATAAATAAAATATAGTGCAGGGTTTTTTCCTGCGTAACACTATACACAGCACCACTGTGCTGCTGTGCAAATGACAAAGTAAACAAAAACACAGAAAGCATACTGTAGCTACATTGTCAGAGCAAAAAAAGGAACACACTTAAATAGTAACACAACAAAAAGTATTGTAGGATAGAAGGAAACCACATTGAATGTAAATATGAAACACACAGTATTTGTCACAATTACAGTGTTGTTATATGTAATCCTGTATACCACAGTTGTGTGATTTAAAAAAAACAACAATTAAATCAGCTGTATATGTTTTTAGCTACACATTTACATGTATGTATTGTGCACAATTATTAAACAGTGCACATAGCGAAGATATCTAAAGATAAGTCTTTAATACATGTAAAAAAATCCTACACTTTTTTTTGTTTTGCTTTGACTAAACTTGTTTTACTAAATATTAAATGAGATGGAAATGAGTAGACTACAGAGAAGTAACGAAATAGTTTCAGAGTACTGTGATGATTTGCTGGTTAAGCATACAGTACAAATGTAAACATTACTGCAAACAATTACTTTACTAGCACTTAGTGAATGGTTTACAGGTTCAAATAAAAACGTGATACGATACTGCATTATTTGTACCGCACCACTTGTGACTTTTCTTTTTATAAGGTACACTTCGGGTAAAAGATGTTTCCAGAGAGCTCTGTTTCGGGGCAGATGTTTTGGTTTGTGGCTGCGTAGTTTTTGTGGCCGAAGTTGTACCACGAAGCCCAGCAGATGAGCTGGTTTGCTGCTTATCAGAAGTTTTAAATTTGTTGAATCTCCAGTAAAGTGAACCATTGTTTTTTCTTTTTACTGACTGTGTTAACCGGCACTGCATGTTCCTCCATGTCGTATGTAGTAATGGGTCGTTCTTTAACGATTTGTTCATTTTTATCAAATCTTTTATATGACTCAGGGAGTGAATCATTCATTTATGCGCACATTTGTGCAAGTGGAGCTCGCATGCTACCTAGAAATGGTCTGTTTTGTGCAGAATGCACACGTGTGGCCTCAAACCATATCACTATGAAAGATATTGGATAATCCCGCATCGCGTTGGGGAATCATATCGATATATCCCCCGAACTCGATATACTGAAAACTGGTTTCAAAGCAGACATTTTTGAAAATGGACACATTTTACAGTAAGGTTCTATTAGTTAATAGACCCTTTCACACATACCGACCTTTCCAGAAAATTTCTGGCAATTTTCCGAAAAGGTCTGTATGTGTGAACAGGCCCGTTTTGAAAATAACAGTTTAGTCTAGTTAAGTTTAAAATGTATTAATCCCCTTAAGGCAATTAATTCTGACATGGTGGTGCTTCACTTATAACAATGACACACTTAACACAAGAAACACCAACACAAACAAAAAACTGGGGAAAAATTCAATAACAATCATAAATAATAATAATTAATAATAATACATCAATTAACGACATTACGTAACCGAATTACTTCAGGCACAAAAGTGAATTTATAATGATTTTTGGAACATCTTATTGTCCTTAGACGACAACTAAGTGGCATACACTCAAAATATTTGTTCAAGGGATGTGTGCTGTCTCCTAATATTTTATGTGCCATCCTCAACACCTGCTGTTCGTAATAGGATGCAAAACTTTGCAGGGAATCTCCTATAGACAGTGAAGAAAACCAGCAAATAAAAGAAAAGGACAAAATACTTTCAATAAATGATTTGTAAAAGGTCTTAAGAATAACTTTCTTTACATTAAAAGAGTTGAGTTTCTGCAATAAAAACTTTGATAAGCCTAATTAATAATTGTTTGTGTGTTTTGACAAAAAAAAACACTGTAAATTCGTTCTGGCATTTTCTGGAAAGAGAAGTTTTAACAATACCGGTAATTTAACGGAATGCTGCTCTGTGTGAATGCAGAAGGAAAATTGCCAGAGAGTGCGTTTATGTTTAGAATGCGCTGATGTGAGACATCTACTCCAGCCAATCAGAACACTCAGATGCATTCACATACATGCTGTTTATAAAATTAAAAGCCTTTGAATATTTTTCCAGACACATTCAGCTGCTAGATATTAGTCAGATAACATTGTCTATGTGCCTTCTTAATGCCAACGCTGTCAAAAATGATCGATAAAATGCTAATGATAAACCGCTGTTTATTTGCCTTCAAGTTCTGCTTCAGTTGTTTGCTACATATGCACATGAGGGAGTGCTCCAGTGAGCACCAAGACACACACATATTATGTACATCTCAGCATGTGAAAGTGTTCCTCAATTTGTTTACACAGAAGTTGTTCGCAATACTTATCCACCCACAGAATTTGTAATGTAGTCAAATGTGTAAACATTTAGCTGCTATTTGGATGTCTCTGGGACAAAGCAGCTGCATGAATGCTAAAGTTTTAAATAAAAATGAAACCATCAACAAAAGCCCGACCCCTTCTATGTTTACAAATACAAGCGCAGCTGTTTAGAGGCCATTTCTGGTTAATGATGTCAGAATTTAAAGGTATTTTAGAATGGATGTGTGAATGGTCTTTTTCAGAAAAATTCCCGAACGTCCTTGCCTGTGTGAACAGCGATTTGAGTTTACCATTAAAGTCCTTCCAGAAATTTTCTGGATATTTACCGGTATCACTGTGTGAAAGGGACTAATGTTTGTGTATTCGGTACAATATGTGTACACTGTTTATTAATCATAAATTAACATTTACTGATGCATTATTAAGATCCCAAATGCACTGTAAAAAATATCTGTTCATTGAGTTTTTATTTTGTGATTCAAAAGTGTTTTCCATTTATTTAAGGTAGTGAATTGCATTATGGGATGTTGATCTTTGCTCTGTCGACTTTTGATGTTGAAAATTCAACTCTGCAGTTCAACAAAGTGACTTTTTTGTAACATTTTAGTAATTTGAAATAATATAATGGAAAATAAATAATATATAGAGAAATAGGTCAGTAAAATAACAGAAAATGTGCTGGTAGTTTATTATAAGGCTTTTGTAAGACAATATACAACACCAATTCAGACAATATATCACTTTAAACTATTAAAAATGTTAATAAAATTCACTTTCTCAAACTTTAAGGTTAAACGTTGTTGGAAGAAAGATCAAGGTTCCATAATGCAATTCAAAAGCATAAATAATGGGGGGAAATAAAAACAAAAACATAAATCAAAAAATATGGAAAACTTAGAATAATTTTACAGTGTGGTACTTGTTAGTAATACCTAATGCATTGTGAACAATTAACAACATTTATTTTATTAACTAGTGTTAAGATTAATAATAAATAAATGTATTGTCTATTGTTTACCTAACATTAACAATAACTAACATTACCTAATGAAACCTTACTGTAAAGCGCTACCTTGAAAACAATACCAATATGAGTAAATTAACAAAAAAAGGAATTGTTTTGACAACATTGTCATCCAAATATATCTTGTTATATTTTTTGTGTGTTTTTATAACACACAAGTTCTTTTTTTTACCTTTCAGTTGTAACCACTGTATTATAAGTGTGTGATAGTTTTATTTTATTTAAATTTTTTTAGAAATTGAATTCATTCTGTAACAAATCATGGATTCACACGTGATGCCAACAATATTAAGGAGGTTGAGGCAAAACACATCCTAAATGAAAACACAGCATAATGAAGAGAGTTGCTGTTACTGATGGATCTCAAATCTATCAAATTGATTTATTTTATTTTCTATGTGCTTTCTCAATAATACACAATAATGTACAAATATCGGTGAAATGTGAGTTGTTCTTTAGTGATGATCACTGTAGTCACATTACATCCTATAACTTATCTGATCTTATTTAATATATTTGGAAAAGCACATTTATTTCAAATTACACCAGAACCAAGGCCACAAATACCAAACCCAACTCATATCCACAGAAGAGACTAGAACATTTCTCGGGGCACCATATACTGTAGGCAACAATTCACAGGGGGACCTTTAACCAGTTTGCATCACCCTTATATAATAAATAATCTCCGACTATCAAAACAATATGATGCAAACATTCATTGATTTTCCTTCAGCTTTGTCCCTTATTTATTAGGGGTCATCACAGTGGAATGAACTGCCAACTTATCCAGCATACTCTACAACTTAGTACTGGGAAACACCTATACATGCTTACATTCACACTCTCATACCCTGTAGCCAATTTAGTTAATCCAATTTACCTATAGCGCATGTCTTTGGACAGTGGGGGAAACCCAGAGCAAACCCACGCCAACACAGGCAGAACATGCAAACTCCACAAAGAAATGCCCAGCCAGGCCTCGAACCAGCGACCTTCTTGCTATGAGGTGACAGTGCAAACCACTGAGCCCCCGTGCCACCCTAACGTAATTATAACTTAATGAATACTTAATTAAGTGTATCTTAGGGCGTACTCACACTAATTTAATCCCTGTTAATTTGTTACGTTTTGGTTAAACCTCTTTTTGATTTAAGGATTTTTTATTTAATTCGTAACAACGTAGTTTTAAAAATGTGTACTTTTACTTTTCTTTGAGTACATTTTTAGTGCCGTATCGGTACTTTTACTCCACTATTTTTCCTCAACATGCAGTCACTACTTATTTTTTCTTGTCTATGGGGATTAGAAAAATCTGTCCTGTGATTCCTGTCTAATCAAATCACACATAGAAGGTAAATCGCATCATGATGAATTACCTCAAGACATGATCAATTTATAATTGCAGCAAACTGTTTGGAAGCATTAAAAGTGTCCAAGAAGATGTCCAAAATTTTTACACGCATTGACCCAGAGACTGTTTAGATGGATGTCACTGATGAGAAGATGATGGATGTTTACTGCATGATGACCGTAATAGCCTTAAAGGGTCACGAAACACCAAAATACATTTTTTGTGAGCTGTTGACAGTCATATATGTGTCCCACGCTGCTATAAACACCATTAGGACACATATATTGCACTAAAAAGTGAAAATTAGTTTTTGCGTTATTTTGAGCAAATTCGTTTTTCCGGTTTGAAACTAATTTTTGAAGCTGCGTCATGGCGTTTAGATACTTGCATACAGTCCAGCGTGGAGAGTGGATGTCTGTACCTGCGAGTACATCGTGATGTCTCTGAGTGTACTAGTTAAAGTGTTCAGACAACAGAGAGACGACAAGTTGTGTTGCCAAAACAAGTGAAAGAACGAGAAGTTGGAGACATGGGTCGTCAGTGTTGCATTTATTATTGTGCTGCGTTTATTATTGTGCTGCAACAAAGGTTTTGTTTTCATTTTCTCACTATGAGAGAACAGCTGGACTCACGTGTGGATTACAGTGTATCTCCTATTAAAAAAGACACAGCTCCATTTTGTGTGGATTGTCTTGTGTCTACAGATTTGGTAAGTGTGTGTGGGAGCAGTGCCCTTTGTTTGTTCATTCAGATAGCAAAGTTAGTTCATATCATCAGCAGTGCTCTTTCAGTTTTTAAAGACATACCATAGTCAAAATGATTTAGTTACTAAGTTTACAGTATGTTAATATCACTGCAATACTATAGTACAATATTATAGACTGAAAGATCTGCTGCAAATGCTGCTCTCCGAATGTAAACATGTAAACACCACAATCAAACTATTACCGTCGTGTAGGATTTTCACAGCATTTTGTGACAGGATAGTCTATACACACACGGCTTTCTGACACTACCTACCGAGTGCATCTAAGTTACTGAGAAATGCAGAGGATTTTTTTCTCCCATTCGCCGTGCGGTATCAAACATTCCATTAAAACTCCACTCTCCAGCAGTTCCTCACTTTCTATATCCTGTTTGTCACTTGGGACATGCAGTAAATGTTCCTGAATAAAAAGTGAAAGTGCCAAACTGCAGTTAAAGTCGACAAATTAATAATTTGGCAAATAATTTGATTACTGATGTCCATGTAAACACAGTCACTGTCTTTCTCCCCTGCGTCTGTATGTTTGTTTTGCCACTGTAAAAATCAGCGCGCGCCGAAATGGAAACTCCCTTATTTGCAAATCCTTCCCTCTTTCCCTCCCCCGACACTCCCACCTAAACAGAACTAGACACGCCCACTTTCCTGACTTTTTCCAAACTAGAAATGCAAAAACACCCTGCTGAGACAGGGTGGTTTGGGGGCCCTTAAAAACACCCAGAAGGCACAAGACGTCAACATGACATACAAATTATGTTCTTCCCCGAACGTCATGGGGACACATTTTGTTTGGAAATTAAAATCGGTTTGACATCAGAACCCAACGTCAGGCCGACATCAATGTCCAACTTCAAAATCAAAATCAACCAAGTATCAACATCTAATGATGTTACAGCTTTACTTTGTGTTGACGTTACCACTATGATATCTATCAGATGTTGGATTTTGGTTGTCATACCTGACAAATAAACATCAGTATTTGATGTCAATATGACATTGGTTTAAGATATTGGCTTAAGGTTGGATTTTGGTTACTTTCTAACACAACCTAAATTCAACCAAATATCAACATCATTTGACGTCATTATTGACATCAAATAATGTTGTCCTTAGACATTTGATAGACATGAATTTTGGTCACCTGACGTCACAACCTAAATCTAACTTAAAATTAACATATTATAACATTGTGTGCCTGCTGGGCAATAACTAAATGCACTACAGAATGTTACGTTTACACACACCCACAAATTACATGTAAATGCACCAGCTTTTTACAGCATAATGCTCACTACTCATGAGTGCTTTTGAAAGGTTTACTTTTACTCATACTTTGAGTAATATTTACAACAGATACTTTTACTCAACTGGCACATTTTTAGGCAAGTAATGGTACTTTTACTTGAGTATGATTTTTCAGTACTCTTTCCACCACTGCTAGATTTGTAATTTATATGTTTTCTTGATGACAACATGCATGTTCGTAGACATTACGCAATGATTGGTGATAAAGCAACTATATTTGGGCATATTTGTTACCCATCACACCTGAATTTATCAAGTAAATTAAAAAAATCATGTAATCTGACACAGTAAATTACAGTTATTGTCATAACTGACAATAAAAATTGTGTTGTCTAGACAGGACTTTGAGTCTGGCTGTGCACTCTGTTACTGTTGTTCTTGCTGCCTTAAGCCAGATTTATACTTCTGCATCGAGAGATTTCCAAACCCCACAACGCATAGCGCATGTAGTCGACATTATTGTGAGCATTTATATGTCTGCATTCTGTATGGCAATAACACTTTCAAAAGGGTATACTCTGTAAAAAGCCATTACATAAAAAAGGACTAAACCCATCACTTTAAAAATGACAAGTTGCTTTTACATATTTCTGTTGTAGCTTAGAATGGTTAAGTTGACTTAATTTTTATAATTATGCACATAGTTTACTCATCTTTTCAACAAATGGCTTTTTACAGTGTAGGCAGTGGGATTTCTATACATTGTGTAAAATTGCTTTTTTCTAGAGTTTTAGAATGGAAATGCATGCAATGCTACTGTAAAAGTAATTCAAGCTTGCACATTCAAGAAAGAAAGAGGCAGAAACCGACAAGCATTCAACAACTGCAATCATAATGTAAACAAAACAAAAGTATCAATCTTGGGTTCCTCCACAGGACTCCTCACTGGCCTTGCTCAATCTCCAATGCATCTCAGTCCCACCCACAAACGTCAACAATTTCAAGCCAATAAATCACACATCTTGTGCTTTGTGTCATTGTCATGTGTATTTTAGAAAAGTGTGCATCAGTGTACAGCGTGAGTCTTGTGACTGTACAAAGGCTACACCGGACATACCATATATACTTCAGTGCCTTTAGTGATTTAAAGTTGGTCAGCCCTCAAGGCTTTAAATCACTAAACTATTTAGTCTGGCTTAATAGTTAGAGAGTTGGACTTGTGATCGAAAGATTGCTGGTTTGAGCCCCAGCTCCAGCAGGGTAAAGAGTGAATAACCACTGCTCTCACCACTTTCAGTACAATGAAAGTGAGTCCCTTGAGCAAGACACAGATCCCCCAAATGCTCCCCAGGTGCTGCAGCAATGGTTGCCAACTGCTCTGGGTGTGTGTTCATGGTATGCGTGTTTGTGTTTACTGCTGTGGCTGTACCACCAACCTGATCTCACCAAGTAGAACATGTTCCTGGATTAGCATGTTGATCCTGAAACAACATTTCAATCATCCAATCAGAATTCAACGATACGTTTACAGTTTATATTAAGTTTAGGCTTACACTTCTACATGTTTGTTAACCAACTATTATTCTCCTCTGATTTTGGGAATAGTTTACAGTTATGGCTGGGTTTAGAGCTAGCGAATAGATATGGATTACATTTTTGAACAAACAAGATGTTTCAGGATCAACATAGATGTTATTCCAGGATGCCATCATACAAAGTCATGACGTATGTGTGCACTTGGATGGGATAAAAGCAGGGCAGAAATTCCAAGTATGGGTCACCATACTTTGTCACGTCTTGACTTTCACTTCCCTTTCACTTAATTTGCCTGCCTTACCTATTGACAAGCAGCAGCTTTGTAGATGCAAGATGTTCGTCGATGTTTTGAACCTAATTCTCTCATGTTGGACCTTGGGATTTCTAATTCAATAGGAGACCTTTAAGAAAAACATTCTGTCTTTGTCAATGCTTTTGGAGCAGAAAAAGAAGCTCACTGATTATGTAAATACAGCTTATAAATGCAGGCAGATTTGGAAAAACATGAGTAAATAATTGCAGAATTGTCATGGGGGTCTCATTGATGGGCATTCCAGCAGTGTTCATGCAGGTAAATTAGAGACTGATGAAAAGGCATCGAGTTGTTGACAGATTCTGCTATTTATATTTCCTGGCTCCTCATAAGCGGTGGAAGGGTCCTGCTAGGAACATTAGCATGTGTGGAAGCAGATAATGGGAGAATTCGCCACCAGCCATTCTCTCTTTTACCCTCTCTCTCTTTGTGCAATGGCAGACATCTCTCCATTTCTACCGGTGGGCACTGGGAACTCAGATCGCTTTGATTAATGCCTCTCAGCACGAGGCATGACCCGCTCTACCCACATAAAGCCAGCCCTCGTATGTCTGAGGCAGTTCACATCCCTCTTGCAGCTGCATCTGTACAGTGTCTATGGATGTTGTCGCACAGCCCCATGGGATTTAATTGCAACATTTGTGCACTGAAGGAATACAGGGAACTAGAGCAACCAATGCTTCGCTGCCATGCTCAACCTCTTTTAGCTGGTACTCGAAGCACATTTCGGTTTTAATAGCCTTTGCAAAGATATATGGCTGAATATTCTACTTGCAGTTGACCTACCAAACAATAAATCAGTTTTGCCAGCTTGTAATGTCTGCCAGTTCACTGCTCCAGTTTGCAGAGATGCCCAAAACAGACAAAGTATATTAAAAATACTGTTAAAGAAGACCTAAACAACATGTAATCCATTCAATCATCCTTCCACCTCTGTGCTTTTTCTTTCAGCTGCAGTGAGTTGAGACAATTGCACAATCACCTGGAAATTGAGGCTAATGAATGGGCACACAGAGACAGTAGAGAGACATTAAATTCATGAATTATCTTCATGATTGGTATGTAATTACGTTATCTGCAGGGTCACAGTCAGGAAGCCTGAAAATGTTTGTGAGCCTAAGGTGCCCTTGGCATTGATTTTTCCCAAATTATTAATTGGAATGGATTCAAAGCAATGAGTCGGGGAGCTAAAATGTGTTTCAGGAGTAGACAAACAAATTTTTATCTGCACAACCTAATAAGATCTAGTCGAACTGAAGAGGCAGGCTGAATAGATGAAAGCTGGCTGCTTGTTGTTGGCTGAAGAACCTGTTGTCTTGTCAAATTAGCTTAGTTGTATTAAATTCAAATCGGGCTGTAACCATTATAGACTTTGAGCACCTCCAATAATTAGAAGTTAAATCCTTGCACTGCTCTGCTGCACTCCATTACAGAACGCTCTGTTTGATGTCAGGCAAAAGCTTTCAACATGATTTTTCTTAGGCTGGTCTGTCTCAGACATTTAAAAGCACTCGTCACTGTCAAAATGATTGAGAAGACCAGTAAAATTAATATAGGTGGGGTTTATTGCTTATAGTAGCACACAGTATGAGAGTTTTAGCATTACGCGTCAGTTTTACATTACAGTGAACAAACATTTAATTTAAAACAGCTGTTTTACAATCAAAAATATAAACGTAATTAAATTAATATCTTTTTTGAACAAGGTAACAAGGTTCACCATTTGAATAAAAAATAATTTACATAATTAATGTCATTCCTAATTTTCACATCTACAATTTGTTACTTTATCAGTCTTTGCACTGAATCCAAAATTGCATAAGGTGCAAATAAAATTAGACTTTAAAATACATATATTTTGAGTAAAACAAAACTGGCTTTTGTGGTTGTCAGAATTTCCAAATGAAAAGAGGTTTACTGTATTTCATTAATTTATACAATGTTAATATTCTTTCATTTTCTTTTCAGCTTGATCCTTTTATTAATCAGGGGTTGTCAGAGCAGAATGAACCGCCAACTTATCCGGCATATGTTTTACGCAGAGTAAACCCATGCCAACACAGGGAGAACATACAAACTCCTCACAGAAATGCCAACTGACCCAGCCGAGGCTCGAACCGAGGCTCGACCTTCTTTCTGTGAGGTGACAGCACTAATGTTAATATTAATAGTATTAATATTTAGATTGCAATACACACAAAGTGGTGTTATGATAAGATAAGCTTAAAAGTTAATCTCAAAAAGCTTTTCTACATGCAGAGAAAAATACTAATATGTAGAAGGTACTCATGGTACTGTAAAACATGACCCTAAAGTAATGCAATAAATATAATCCATCAACATTAGATGTAAAATTATTATCTATCAATATTAGATGTATAATTAAAGGTGCAGTATGTAAGTTTGACACCCAGTGGTGTACCTAGGTATTGCATTCTTGGATCAAAACAAACACAAGAGCAGGTTGCCAGATCGAGTCTAAAAACTAATTTAAATCATGCAATGGCACGTGATAGAAGGAATATTTTCCATATTAAAATGAGTT
>CAIGQZ010032409.1:13730209-13762060 GCA_903798205.1 Danio tinwini
CACTGCATCTTTACCTTCTGAACCGGAGCACGCTTACTTCATTGATGATGCGACTGTTCAGTTTAACAGGAAGAGAAGTTCTGTGGCTCAGCACAGTGAACATTGCTTTAGTTGGGATTATTAAAAAGTAAGAATGATTAATAAATCCATATGAAACAGTCACTTAAAAATGACGTTGCGTCTTCAGTTTCGTGCTCAGGTGCGCTTTGCTCTCACACTACAAGCACCAAACTGCACCAAAGCCCAACTGAACCGCGATTTGGCACACCTCTTTCAACTGGTCCAGAGCTGGTCAACTGAACCGCGCCTGGGCCCGATTCAAAGCACTCACACTTATTAAACGAACCGGGAAGCGTGCCTGGGCATGGTTCGGATAGCATAGTATGAATGCATCCCAAAGTGGCCCTGAGCTTTCACCTGTGACATACTCCATATTTCACATTTTCATTTTTGTATAAACATATTATCCCTTAAATAGTATACTGTATCACTGTATATACAGTATACACAACGATGCAAGTCAAAGCCCAATAAAAGAAGCTTCTGTGGTGTCTTAAATGCATTAAACTGCCAGTGACAAAGAGAGAAAACCGCTAAAGGAGTTGACTGACAGGAGCCTGGAAGAAAGCAGGAAGCTTCGACAAACATCAGCTCTGACCAGAGATGAGATGAGCACAATGATAAAGAAAGAATCCCTTGATCATTGCTCAAGAAGGCAGACTTGTGGGCTGAGTCTGAGTCTGGATGCATTCACCTCTTAGAAAGTCGTGGCATCATCCTCTAGCAGAATTTGGAAATCAAAATAGTGTTTGCAGTGATATCCTCCTAAGCCATCCAAGATTTCCTTTGAGTTCAGACTGCATCCAGGGAAAGGAGTGATGATGTGCTTGAGAAGCTTTGAGAGGATAGATGATGATGATGATGGCACACATATGTTGCATAGAGCTTTCCACAAGAGCTCTTGTGCAGTTCAGTTCATTTATTGGTGGAGAAGGAAGTAAAGAGTGCTAAAAATAGTGTCTGAAGTGATGCTCCTCAAGGGGATCAACATGTTTACCAGGGTTTATTCACAGAAGCGATCAGATGTTAAATATGGGGGCCAATCAATACAAGTGTCAAAGCAACACTTGAAGAATAATCACTTCAATCTGGGAGAAGGCAGGAATGCACAGTGACTCCAGTAACCTTCTCTGTAATTTCCACCTTTCTCAACCGCCGTGTCTTTTATTTTCTCTCAATCACAGGCACGTTCTCTCTTTTTTCCCCATCTCTCTCTTTCCTCCCCCTCTCAACTGGTTCATTACAGCTGTCTGTGACATGCAAAGGGTTTTAATCTTTTGTGTGATCAATGCTTTGGATCAATATAACAGAATGACACACGTCTTTTTTCCAGCAATCTGGCAGAGTACATAATCACAGTGTTAAGCTGTGAACAATGTTTATAGCGTATGTGTTCATTCATTCGCGCAAACATATTTTAGCCAGCATCAGGACGTGGATGTACTAGGGCGCTGTTTTTGCACATTTCAGGGTTTATAAATACACCAATACAGAATGCGAGTAATCTTGACAAACTATACATCAGTCTAAAGCCTGGTTTATACTCGACGCATTCGCTAGTTCACTTGAGTGCGTGCGGCGAATGTGACGTCATCACGGTGTTAGCGAAAGTTCGCTTTGGGTGCGCGCAACATGATTTCGGCTGGCGGTGCGCACAGCATTTTTTTTAAGACCCGAGCGAACAGTGAGTGCAACGCCGCGTTTGATTTGAGTTGATTATGAACCACTTTGAAGAGATTTTGTCTGAAACAATACGACTGTACAGACATCTTTATGATTCGTGATCATACAGATAACCTGAAGAACAATAATTCCTGGCTAGAAATAGCAACAGCCGTGGGAAATAAGGAAAGTTTTTGTTAAAAGGTTTGGAAACCTGAGGGATTGTTAATGCCAAAAGAGGCCATGGCAAAGTGGAGACCCATGTACACAATTACATAAATATGTTTGTTCACCAGTCATAGGTTTTACACTGATGTATGTTACAATTTAGAATTTAAAACTCTTTAATAGTTAAAAAAACTAAAATGAACAAATTGTTTCTTTGAAAACTGGAAAGGAATATTTGAACCTTTCGGTTTACACTGATGCCGTTTTTCTAGGCTTTATTGGTGATAATGGTCAGGAATGTTGGACCATTATTACCCTTTTAGCATAAGTATAGGACAGAAACTAGCCAGACAGTAATGTGTGAGTTGTGGAGCGGGCTTAATCTAAAAAACATCAGTACTTTTTAGTAAGTATGCTTTTTTTTTTGCTTTTATTCTTGCCATAATAAAGAATATATTTGTAGAGCAACCCATGTTCTGTTGTCATTAATATTTTAATAAACTTTAATAGGTAAAACCGAGATATGAACAAAAGCAAGTGATGCATCAAATTTGATTAAGAAAAAATCTTGAATGGTTATAAAGTTCCTTATAATCATTAAAATAAGTTATAAAAACAAATACAAAGAATTAGTAAAAAAATTGTGAATGATATTAATGACATGACGTAGTTCCGGAAACGTTCTACTCTCTACATTCAAAAAATAATATTTTACTGTGTACGGAGTTATAATGTATATTTTACAATAAAAACTAAATGTAGCATGTGTCGCTGTCATTTAAAACACGCAATTCATAACACACCAGAGCTGTAGGCCTATAGTCTATCTATGCAGTGTATAAACTTACAGAGAGGTGTTGGCCAAAAGTCATAGCTACTGCGCACCACATTATTGAACTCCAATATCTCTGAGGGAGATTATGTTACCCGATAGCCAATATTGACTTGAGAGATTTAAAAAAATAAAAGGCATTTAAAAAAAGGAACAACACTCAAGTCAAAAAATAAAACTGGTCCCGTGGAGCACTTGTCATTTTGCCACTGTGCTGTGTAGTGTGTGGGCCCGTCAACTGCCGCTGAGAGAGAGAGAGAGAGAGAGAAAGAGAGAGAGAGAGAGAGAGCGCGCAAGCGAGAGCTTAAAGCCAGCATCAATATAACGAAAAGCAAGATCATGTTGTTATAAATATTCCATTAACGATACTTATCGAAATATTTATACATTGACATGGTGTTTATTGAGATTGTGTGGTATAGGCTGTCTGATCTTTACAGAAGCTGTAAACTGACACGCGCTCGGTGACTGCACAGTGATGTTCAGCTCTGATGAGGCACTTTTATTTAGCCTGTAGTATTTTTTTTACATAATGTTCCATTACTTAAAATTTCTATCATTTTTTATTTATAGTTTGTATATAAATTAAATGCTAGCTTGTTTAGCTGTGATCATTATGCAATGATCATATTTCATATTCGGTTTATTCTTCAGTAACCTATAGATTCGTTAATAATGTATTTTAAAAAAGGATTGATTATAAGGACTTAGCTATTAATATATAATACATTAGGCTAATTAATACATAAAGACATTGCAGTCAGGTAGGACAACGTAAGACTGTTGGCAAAGGTAACCAAAAAGTATCTTTGCATGTGCACAACAAGCTGCGCATCCGAGAGTGTTCAGCACAATGGGGAACATAGTGAGCCCCACAAGATCTCATCAGAGATGGTCAACATGTTGGGTTTCCTGGCAAAGACCATGTAGACTGCAATGTTAATTAAAATAAATGCAGTGTTTTTGTTTATTTTTTATTTTTTTAAAGACTGCCGACCTGTCATTTTTGTAGCCTAATGTCATTTGGAAGTTTTTTTTTATATTTGTTTCTTGTTCATTTGTTTAAAACTTTGTGCTATTTAATTACTTATCTTTCTATTTTATTTTCTTATTCTTTTTAAAAACATTCTAACATAAGTAATAAACATCCTATGGTTGTTATTTGTTTGGTTCCAATTTCCATTTTTTTTTTTCAGCCTGTATCATTGTTGTTGTTGTTGTTTTTGTTTTTAACAGTTAAACTGACTAACAGCATTTACACAACATAACCAAAGCACGTGCTAGTAGAGGTATGACACTTCCTGGTGACATGAGGTAATTACAGCACATTATGTTAGCTGACCAATCAGAGCCTCTTGAGGGCAGGCCTTCAGGGGAACTAGGAAACATGATAGTTGTTTTTAAGATATGAAAAAATAATGTGATTTTGTACAAGTGAAGCATGAGCACACATTGCTTTGCACCCCATAAAAACAACCAAGCCTTAAAAGTACACTCTGGACCACCCCTTTAAATCAAGCTAAATTATCTGCCATTTGATTAGTTACAATAAACTTATTTCAAACTTAAAACAAGATTATTTTTCTTATAATACTTTTTTTCCCCTCTTGTCTAGAAAATGCTTTTGGATTTAAGAATTTTTAGGTTTTTGGGCTAGAAACTAGACAAAAACTGTACAAATGTACTGACTTTTGATGTTGTTCTGGCTTTTGTGACTTTTTTATGAATTATTTATATATAAAATCCCATACCCCTTTCTAATACTGTAGGCTTAGTCATGCTTTGAATTTTCAAGATGTTTTTTGTTTGTTTTCATAGCCAAGTGAGTGACATATTCAACAATATCAGCTCACACATCATTAAAACAACAATTATGATGTTATCATGGATGATAGGAATCGCAGACGCCTGATTTGTGTACACAAGAGCAAATGAATAAGCAGAGGTTTTTCTGTCATGTCTTGACACGTTCAGATTAATCTTATAGCACTTTCCTTAACTTTTTGTTAACCTTATCAAATTTCCATCTATCCATTTCGATGGACAATTTTATTCAAAGTGACTCGCAGTGCATTCAAGCTCTACATGTTATTAGAACATGCCTTGCCTGGGAATTGAAACAGTGACCTTGGCATAACCACCGCTATGCTCTACCAGTTGAGTTACAGCTCAACTTATCAGTTATCAGCAAATTTACATAAAGCAAATGGGGTGGTAATAGATATATGCCTCATAGCCTTTGAAATTACAAGTCACCTTTGCAACCTCTATTAGAGCTGTTCTAATCTATGTCTGATTTACAAATAAACCTTCTCAGCCAGCACACTGTGTGGCCATCTCAGTCAAAGCATAATGTGCATATTATGCAGATGTTTAGCTCAGAGGATCATGAAGAATCTGAAAAAGCAGTATTTTAATGAGGCTAATTATTTAACCCCCAAACCAGCCTTTAAAAAAATGAATAAACATCTGCGCTAAGGAGTTTAAAACAAGAAAATAAGTAGTTGAATTTTTATGGGGACACAAGGGTATATCTTAGCAGTTTTCCTTTATTCAAAAAATGAAACACAAGTTAAAACATTTTCAACAGTGTAAATTGGATAGAAGTTAGCCAATCACATGACAGCTCATTGCTTTTAAGCATATGAGGTCAACAGATTTGCTTAAGTTCAAACAGAGCATCAGAATCGAGAATAAAGCAGATTTGAAGGACTTTGAACAAGGCTTGGTTGTTAGTGCCAGAAGGGCTATTTTGAGTACTTTGGAAAATGCTGATCTAGTGGAATTTTCACACACAGCCATTTCGAGGGTTTAGAGAGAATGGTCTGAAAAGGAGAAAATATCTATTGAGCAACAGTTCTGTGGGAGAAAAGGCCATGCCAATGCCAGAGATCAGAAGTGAATGACCAGATTGGTTCAGCTAATAGAAAGCCAATAAATGTCCACAACATGTCAAACCTTGAAGCAGATGAGTTACATTAGCAGAAGACTGGGCCTTCTGTTAACACAAGATTACCAAATCTGGACAATAGAAAGATATGATTCATACCAGAGCCAGCGCCATCCAAGCACTGAAGAGGGAGCAATAACATCAGTGCATTTGGTACCCCCAGCTAGAAATATGGTACATTCCTTAAATTACAGTGCTCAGCATATATAAGTACACCCCTCACAAATCTTTCAAATTCATATTTTAATAAGAAGCTATACAACATTATATTTCTGCATATACATTAGATTAGTCAGCACTGAAGCCAAATCTGAAACTTATCTAACAAAATAACTTACGAAACGGTCCAAAAACTAGTACACCCAAATGTATATGTTATAGAAAAATATTAAATACTAATTTTAAAAAAGAGGAAAAATCAAGAGAAGCTTTTTTGTACAGTAGGTTGTAATTTTTTAGCAATATTTTGCTTGATTAATTCTATTATGTTAATGACACACATTTTTGGCATGATGCAGACATCCAGCACATCTTTACTGAGCTTAAATAGCACAAGGAGCAGATAATCGTGGATATTTCTAGATTGAAATTACAGAAGTGTCTCTGATTGTGTGTACTTCCAGCTTTTCAGGGCCATTTGCTGACCACTGCGCTTCACTGTTCCAATAATTTCCGTTCTCTGAGAATTGGCTCACTTAAACCTATTAAGCAGCCTGTCTCAACCGGGGTCGTCATGAAGGGCAAGAAGATGCAAATGGATATTGTTCACTCATACTGTACCACAGGAAAGAATGACAGCAGCATATGGTCAGAAAGCAGCCCTAAACCAAGAAAATGTCTAAACGGGTGGAACTTCATGGTTCATCAGTTAATAAAAAAGTAGTAATTCAACCAACTCACAAGCTACTGTAACTAATAAAAAAACATTTCTTCAGTGAAATAACAATTGATTGTGTAATATAGATTATTATTTTTAATTTACTATTTGTGCATATAAAGATATGACAGTAGCTATGTTTCCATCCAAAATTGCTAACTAAATTTATGCGCAAAACTGGAATACCGCATAAAAGACGTGCAAATAAAGCAGCGTTTCAATTCAACGAGTCAAAGAGAACAAAATCGTCACTTCCTGATTAACTGGCGCCAAATATAAAAAAAAAACTGAATTTGCTGTGGTATAAGAAGCTGCGTCAATCTTTTATTTATTTAATAAATTAATTGCGCCTCAGAAGACAATGCTGACACGCAATGAACGAGTGGTGAAGTTTGAAGACGTGGAGCACAGATGCTCTTGACTGTTCTGGAGGTAATGAAATATACACTCTCAGAAATCACTGGGGTGGTACCTTTTCAAAAGGTACACATTTGTACTTAAAGGGTACCTCAAAAGTATATATTAGTACCTACAAATTTTAAGAAGAACTTTCTTTTTAGGTACTAATATGTACCCTTAAGGTATTAATATGGACCTTGTATATACAAATTTTTTCCTTTTGAAAAGGTACCACCCCAATGACAGCTTGCATACCTTTATTTCTGAGTGTATAATAACACTAATACTGAATGGTTAAGGCATTTTAGAATAAGAAAAACGACATTTCAGATGTTTTACAATGCAGTCAGCCTGCTGGTTTGTCCATTCAGACACTTTTTTATCACCACATGATCTCTTGTAAC
The DNA here is from genome assembly GCA_903798205.1 of Danio tinwini. NCBI lineage: Eukaryota > Metazoa > Chordata > Actinopteri > Cypriniformes > Danionidae > Danio > Danio tinwini. The sequence continues at coordinate 13,737,562 of CAIGQZ010032409.1, forward strand.
AAAATCACATGACCTTTTTTTAATGCGCATACTGGAATTTGCTCGGTAATATAATATAAATGAAAGTTATATTATATTACTATGCAAAATCCTCATGCATCTAAGAAAAATATTTTTATTAAGCTGTTTATTTTAAAAAATGTATGTACGTAATCCTACACTGGTGTCATTTAAATTTGCAATATCCTTGTTTATCCCTAATTATCAATTTTATACAGGTGCTTGATTTTTATATCATATGTTAATATGCAATTTTGAGTTTGTAAATTTGAGTTTATATTTCACAATGCTTTTCCTCAGAAATGTAAAATATTTAAATCACAATCATGAGATAAAAAGTAGCTTTTTTACTGGATTACTGGAAATTAAAAAATAAAATTGTCTTTTTATTCTGGTGAAAACAAGCCTCAATACATATGAACCCTTCCCGACATTTATAGACTGTGTGCATTAGCTTGTAAAAGACACTACATAATGAAAGAGCAGTTCACTAAAGACACAATAAAACTCTCTCTTTTCATTTTAATTGGAGCGATTTCCAAGCCGCTGCCAGCAACTCTGAATCCTGCATTGGCTGTATGGTACACTCAAACGTGACCAGGGCTTTAAAGAGAACATACTAAAGGTCACATACCATCAACCTATTTGTTCCCCCTTATATAACTAGACACAAAGTCAACAAAGAGCATAATGAGCATAATTTAGACTCTGCATTATGACATCTTTGTGCATCTGCCAATGGACAATCGTTAAAGGCAGAGGTCATTCCAAATCACATCAGAGAGCATCTATATATAATCTGACATTGCATGCTATGGGTTAAATAATCTTTTGCAAAATATAGACGAGAGTAGCAATCTTATATAGCCAAGAAAATCTTTGTAAAAGATTGTTGTAAAATTATTTATCTTTTTTCTTACTTAGTAAAGCTTAAAGTTAGGTATTATACTTGCAAATTTAGAGTAATTACAATTAGACATAGTCTGGTATTTTTTACTTTTTTAAAACCATTTTAGCTGTAATAACTTTGTTTGGCCATTAAAGAAATGCTCAAACACACATATACTTTCACATTAGTGACTAAATACATTCTATTCTATGTATAGTACTTTATGTTTTGTTGCAGTAAGCTTTAGTGTTTTGAGAAGCAACAATAATTTGCATTGCAATTTTGGTCAAACAAAATCAAAATACTGAACAAATTCCAGTGTGCGCATAAAAAAAAAGAAAAAAAAGTCATGTGATTCTGTTATAAGAAATCATGTGATGATAAAAATGTTTGTGAATGGACAAACCAGCAGGCTGAGCACATTGTAAAACATCGGAAATGTAAAAAAATGTGGACAATATCAAATGTATGTGATATGAGCAATATCACACGAGTATCAGTGCAAAATGGCTGTTTATCAGCACTGGTGGGAGGCGTGCATTGCCTTAGTGTCCCACCAGTGACAATATACAGCCATATTACACTGCTACGAGTATAATATTGAGTTTATACAACAATTCTGACGGCATAATCATATACATAAAAAAAGAAAAAACAAACACAGAGAATTTAAAAATCATTTTGTAAGAGGAACTTTCTTCCACCATTCCTTCACATCTGCAGCTGACATCAGAACAGCAGACACTGTTGCTAATTCACAAATGTCACTTAGAGCTAGTATTTAAATGATTCTCTGTTTTGTCTCTGTGACAAAACAGGTGATTTTGCTCACATTTTAAGGTTATAAGGCTGAATGGCATGAAATGCCATCAGTCTACAGAGATTTCTCTGTATTTCTCTGTTGCAATCGGGAGATTATAAGATAATTAGACCAACAGCTTGAAATCAGTGTTAGAATACTTAATTGAAGACTTTTTTCCTTTACTAAATCCTAGGTAAGGTTTCTTTTTTCAGGAAATCTTACATTTAATCAGTCATTTATTTTCCTTATTAATTAGAGGTTGCAACAGCAGAATTAACCACCAACTAATCCAGCATATGTTTTACACAGCGGATGCCTTTCCAGCTGCAACCCAGTACAGAGAAAACAACCATACACTCTGGCATTCACACATTTGGCCAATTTAGTTTATTCAATTCACCTATAGTATACCACATGTCCTTTGATTGAAGGAAACCCACGTGAACACAGGGAGAACATGCAAACTTCTCACCACCTAGAAATATTATAATAGTATTTATTATCTTACTGAACTGGCAGATCATTTGACTTGTTTTTAGTTGGTTTCTTCTTATTAATCATTCATTCATTTCTCTTATTTACATGATAATTACATTTTGTACTTCATTGCTACCATGAACCTGTTGTTCTCCACTGATTATGAAAACGGCAATCAGTACTCAATTCAAAGCACAGAGTACTGAACAAATACACCTTGAACAAACCATGTGAAACCACTGGGACTGAATGATTCTGCGGAGCACTTTACCTGCAAAAGAATCCCAAGAGCAAATGCAATTAGATTTGTAATCTACACTTGTCAAATCGAACAACACCTCTGAGACTCCATCAAGACAATGAAAAATGCACAAGGCAGATGGATCAAAATTAATACAATGTTCCATACGCTTTTGAAAAACAATCCTACAAAGCTCAACAAAACATCTGATCAACAGCTCATTTGGAATTAATCCACTATGCACTTTGGGGTGAAACAATCAAACATACAAGAATGATAACAGCATGGATTTTCTGAACTCTGTCACGGTGCTGAAGAGAATTACTTTTTTTGTGCCGTCTTGAAAGAAGTTTTAAATGAAAAGACAGAGCACTACAAAGAACTGGATGATGTTTCTGTTCCTATGTATGGGATTTAGCGAAAACAACAATGGGTTGAGAGGACTTCAGCATTGAATATTTTTAAACAAACTCACTCCTAAAAGGTCAATGGGCCACATTCATTTAGAATTTACAACTTGCATATTTATGTGTTCTTGGAATACATTTCTGCAGTCTTCGCAATAGTTGCATATTCATATAAGGGTATGTTTACACAACAACATTGTACTATAAGCTAAAATGCTTCCCTTTTTGAGTATCAGAGGAGTATTTGTTGGACGTCATCAAGAATGTTCATGTTTCTCTGTTTATGAAAGTATATGAGAGTAAATGCATTCTGCAGTAAGCAATCCACTGCCTTGCCTATTTGATCAGTTGGCAAATGTAGACGTTGCTGCCTCTTTTTTCAAGATGGGCACTTCAAAAACAAATTTTTAGAAATGCATCTTCTAAAAGGGGCACTCCAGATAATCCATGTTTAATATTAACATGCATTTAGATGTTCTTTGTGGCTACTTGTATTCAGATATCTTTAAAGGTGTAATAGAGTGCATCGATTCAATGATTTAAATTGTTGTCTGATATCTAAGTAGGTATATGGCTTAAAATTCTCTGGAAATACGTTTGTTTGTTTGTTTATTTAACAACAAGGGACAGTATACATTAATCAACGTTTCTCAAGAACGTAAATGTACCCAAATTAGCCCAAAGACTAGTTTTCATTGGTGGTCCCTTTGCCAGATGTTAAAGGTCATACCAATAAAAATACAAATTCAAACTAAAAACAATACTTAAATGAAAAACAACCACCAGACAACAATATCAAAAGCCCACAGTGTTCACAGTGTTGATTATTAAGAAGCCATTTCTTAAAATTAAATGACTTAAGATACACATTCTCTGACAGATTGTGGTATCAAATTCCACTGATGTGATGCTTTAAAAGAAAAACACGTTTTTCTAAGTGGAATAATGAGATCAGCTATAGCTGCACCCCTAGTTACTCTGGTATGGTTTTATTTAAAATGGTTTTATATGCTCATTTGTAACCACAGGAATTATCCCTAGAATTAAATCTTTGGAAATTGAAACGGTCATGAATATTAATGAACTCTGCTATGCTAAATCTGCTAAATCACTGTAAAAATGAATAGATCCTTTTCACATTGCAGAGTATCTCACGAGAGTATATATATATATATATATATATATATATATATATACACACATATACACACACACACACACACACACACACACACTGTATATAAACACACATAAATGTATACATAAATTATATAGGCTGTGAACACTCCAAGGTCATTTACAACTGTCTGCTTCCCAAAACACTTTTAGTCTCCCCATGCACACAATAACTATTGAATTTACTAATTAATTTTCATGGCTTATAAATGAGAGTAGCAAAGCAATACAAATAAATGGATGTGGATGACAGCTACAATTTTGATTGATCTTCTCCACTTTCATCCACTCATAAGAAATCAATTAGATCAAATATTTTTACTACTACAGTACATCTGGAAGTGCTAGAAACTGAACAAGCTGTAAAGGTTTTAAACCTCATTTACACCCGTGTATAGCATTGTACACTTTCAATGCTTCATGAAAATGCATCTTCACACCATGTGTAAATGATAGGATGCAAACTACTTGTGTTTGTTTCTAGCTGTAAAGAGCTCTCTAAAACATCTTAAATAATATAAGAACATTTTAGTCAACACCATAGCTTATTTTATGAGAATCAAACAGCTGATTAACATGATCCAATTAGCTCTTGCTGTCTGATAGCTGTTGTAACTCCACCATCTGGCTGAAAAACAGCATGATTGTGTATTATATAATTATCTGTGCATTTGGATGAAATACATTGTTTGGATGCAACACAGATCATAAGTTTATTTGATATGTAAAGTCTCCTATAAGTGTGTAATGAACTTCTTTTGTTTACCATATGTGGCCTTCAGTGTTTTGTCTATGTTTCCATGGCAAAACATGCCGTCTACACTTATTGGCACATTTATGTCATCTGGCAGCAGGTGATTACTGCAGAAAAGAACCAGTCAAACCCTGAGACTTCTCCTAATTAAGCGATAAGTCGTCTAAAATCTTCCGTAGACTGTAACCGGGTGCTAGTATTCAGCCAGGGGGAAATAAGGCAGCCTGTCATGATCTGATGGCACACAACAACATGAAATTTAATTTTCATTACCAAAAAATGCAAATGAGAGCATGCACCCAAGTTGCATACTGTAATTGGCTAAGAGCCGAGTCCTATGACATGCTGATTTTAATCGCTAATACGCTGGCACTACACCAAAGTCGCTCTTCTCTTGGAAGTGCATTAGAGTCGTTATTGGATGGAAGGCTTCTTTACCCAGTAGGCAGAGCATTAGATGAGCCCGGTCTGTCAGAGGGCATTTTCAGACTGAGTGTTTTGGGTGGACAGTATTGATTTATTCCTGTGCTTCTGAAATCTACAGCCGAGGAGGTGTAACACTTTCACTATGCCTACAGCATGTCATTAATCTCCCTATATGAAGCTCCCCCTGCCAAGTCTGCTAAAGAATGGATTTACTGCTGAATCTCAGGCTTGTTAATTAATAGCATCTTTTAATAATTCACTTTTCTTGCTCCCTTGAATCTATGCAAACGGAGCCTCCCATCTAATCCCCAAAGTACAAATGGTTTAAATCCTCTTCGTGCAGGTTGTTTAGGGCTTAAACGCACATGATAAACAACATGCATAAGTCTTTAAGGAAAAAACAACAACAATGTGTTCTTTTGTTACTCAAAGCAAATCGATAAAACCTTTACAGATTGAATTTTAAAAGATTCTTTGTTTGTTCCTGAGGTAGCCAGATGAATAAATAAAGAACTGCTGTGGGATGAGGAGGACTTCTGAAATGAGGTGGCAAAGTTCACTCGCTGTGTTTGTGTTTGTGAATTTATATTCCAGCTGATGTGTTTTCATTGAAAAAATGAGTACATTCTAGTTTTGAAATATCTGTTATACAATAACAATTATATAATATACGAATATAATGTTCAATGAATGTAATTATATATTATTGTTATTATATAATTATTATATTATATAACAATCTATAAAAGGGTCATCAGCAAATCATGAAGTTTGTTCTTATATTGATTTATAGAATTAATGGAAAATTTGTTTACTTTTATATTAGTTTTTCTGATCAGTATGTGGTGCTTTCACCAAACTTTGGTATATTTGTTATTGTTATGATTCCTGGTGTGAAGATACAAATTAGAATTATATGTACAGTTGAAGTCAGAATTATAAACCCCCCCGAAATATTATCCCCCCCCCCCCCCCATTTAATTTTTTCCCTACTTTGTTTAACGGAGAGAAGATTTCTTCAACACATAACATAATAGTTTTAATAACTCATTTCTAATATCTGATTTATTTTATCTTTGCCATGATGACAGTAAATAATATTTTACTAGATATATTTCAAGACACTTCTATACAGCTTAAAGTGACATTTAAAGGCTTAACTTTGTTAATTAAGTTAACAAGGCAGGTTAGGGTAATTAGGCAAGTTATTGTATAACAATGGTTTGTTCTGTAGACAATAAACAAATATAGCTTAAAGGGGCTAATAATTTTGACCTTAAAATGGTGTTTAAAAAATTAAAACTGCTTTTATTCTAGTCGAAATAAAACAAATAAGACTTTCTCCATAAAACTAAAAATATTATCAGACATACTGTGAAAATGTCCTTGCTCTGTTAAACATCATTTGGGAAATACTTAAAAATTAAAAAAAAAAAATCTAAGGGGGGGTAATAATTCTGACTTTAACTGTATATCGGTATACATTTTGAAACTGAATGTAAACTCACTGTATATAAACTATATGCATTTCAGTTCAACTTAATTTATAAATCTACAAGTGGTATGACAACTTGTATGAGTATATATGTAACGGTTAGTACTCGGTTTCCTCTGCATTGTGTACACTATAGATCAGATCTGACACCAAATCACGCCTTGGACAGATCACTTTATTCTGGTAAACAGAGTAAAAACACAGTGATCAGTTTCAGCAGTCTAACATGTCGTCCACGACCACTCTCTTGGCTGGCGCGAATAATAATAATCAAGTAAACGTACAATATGAGTTCAGAAACACAGTAATACATGTAAAATCATGTATCTGGTAAACAGAGTAAAAACACAGAGATCAGTTTCAGCAGTCTAACATGTCGTCCTGCAATGATGGATGCATATTAAACCTTATGAAAATTACTGACATCCTTCTACTTCCAGAAATCACAGTAAGAGCCGAGTGATATGACACAATGCATAAACATGCTTTATTCAACAGCATCCTTTTGACGGCATCATTATATTTAGAGGTACATGTTACCTCAATACAAGCATGCATAGCAAATTTCACAATATACACATTAAACTAACAAAAGGTCAATTTAAGCAGACCATATGTCTCTTTGGAGTGGAATAAATAATTGTTGTAATCTATAGGAAATGTGGCTAATCATTTGCTGAATTGGGCATGAACATTAATAATCGATTATGGATCAGAGTCTGTGTTTTGTTACAAATGGCTTGTTTTTCCACAAGGATTTTAAACACTGTATTTTATGAGAACGAAAAAAGAGTGTATTTGTCATTTTCTATGTACTGAAATCTTATTATTCAGCTATGCCTAGGTACAGTTTATTCAGATGTTCATTCTATGACACTATTAAAAACAGTTGACTCATTATTTTTGCACTGTTGATTATCTTGTTTGAATTACTCTAAGGTGGCCATGCCTTCTCAAAGAAAATGTCCCTGAGGTACAGAGGTAGATTAAAGAATATAATAGGCGGTGGACACCTTGAATAGCAGGCCTGCTCTCCCCCTCACGCACACTGTGAATGTGAAGACAGACTGACCGCCTGCTTGAGGAGGAGGAGGACGTGGTGGGAGAGGGTGAGAGTTGGCGTGACATGCTGAATCACACAGATAGACTTGATGCATTCTAAATATAATGATGCCGTCAAAAGAATGAGCTTTTCCACCAGTGCAAGAAAATAGATGCACTTCCTCATTTAATGGAATCAATCATTTACTCAATCCATTTATAGACTGAAGAGACGGTTCAACTAACAATGAAAGGTAGCTGTTAATTTTGTTCCTCATGGAGGTGAAATAGAAACAAGGTGAAATGGAGACAATGAAGATTTTTAGCTGAACATGTGGAAGTCAAAAACATACTGTATACAGGCAAAACTCTATCTCTCAGTGATACAGTGAATTATATTAGACTGTTGAGGAAAAAAAAAGATATATATATATAATTTAGGGCTGGGCGATTAATCAAAAAGTAATCGAAATCGGCATTCAAGACCTATATAAAAATAAATAAATAAATAAATAAATAAATAAATAAATAAATAAACAAAAAGTTTAAAAATTTCCAGGTCAATTTTTTCGATTACTTTCCCTAGTGGAGTCACGTGACCCACTCTGTTAAGCCCTTAAGATGGTATATTTTTCATTATATAAAAACTTTTATTTACATTAAAATATTTATTTGCCTATTTTTAGACTTTTAATATGAAAACATTTTGTGTAAGTTATTTATTTATTCATGAGAAAGAAGTTACCTTTTTAGGCAATGTGTGTTTTAATTTCAGTTCAATGTTGGAGTTCAATAAATAATCATTTTACATTATTACAATTATTTTTAAATCAAGTAATGTACATTTCATTCAAAAATGATTTACTGTACAAAACTTTTTCTTGAACTATGAGGGCAAAAAATTAAATAATCGTTCATTATTTGTAATAGAGTCAAAATGTTTAATTAATTGACATTTTGATTTTAGGCCAAATCGCCCAGCCCTAGTTGAACAGCTTTATTCATCAAAAACCATTAAGATGTACATTGTCCTGCTTATTACACAGGTTTACCACACTAATTGCAACAAAATAAAACAATTAGACAAAATGTTGATTTGAGCTGCAGTAATTCAATTCAATTATTTCTATAGCGCTATGTAGATTGTGTCAAAGCAGCTTAACATAAGTTCTAGTAAACTGAAACTGTGTCAGTCCAGTTTTCAGAGTTAAAGTTCAATTTAGTACAGGTCAGTGTGGTTTAATTTTCACTGCTGAAAGCAAGAGTGTAGATTTGCTCTTGACATTGGTAGGGACATACATCCCTATAGCGCATGCATAGAACAGCACATATTTTCTTTTGTGCTTTTAAAAACATGAATAAGAGCTTAATAATACAAATAACACATACCGTGCTGCAAAAGTCAATTTACATGATTGTACTCCAATCTGGCTTTGAGGAGGTATGAATGTAGAGAAATTTAGAAAGGTAAAGATGCAATTAAACCGTTTTATCCTGATTGTTATTTTTCATAATCATGAAAGCCAAAATACAAACTGAATTTTGATTAATTGCACAGCCTTGATAATTATTATTGTGGTGGTAATATTATTGACTTTAAAAACTTGAATCTTTGAAAAGTAGCAACTTATGTCCACATCTTGTACAGTGGAGGAGGACTGGAGAAAATTCCTTGTTTTAGCACTTCTCACATCCAAACTTAATTATAGCTGTCGTTAACAGCATAAATAGGCCCAGCCAATCACACTGTCCTTATGTGTTTGACAGAGCAATATTTTATTTTGAAGGTGATTCAATTTTTGGTGGGGATATTTCAGTAATTGCTGGATATTGGTGCATCTGTCCATGTCAGATCTATGCTGAAAATCCAAACACTGACAAGCTAATCTATCTATGTGCAGCTCCACAAGTCTCAAACCAAGCAAGCCAGTGGTGAGGAACAAACTTCACTAATTGACGAAAGTTAAGGAAAAACCCTTGAGTGAACCAGGCTTAGTTGGGCACGACCATTTCTCCTCTGCCCAATAATGTATCATTAACTGAACAAAGCTGAGAGAAACAAAAACAGCTAAATGCAGCTTACACTAACATACTTTTTATTGAGTCACAAAATGGAGCTAACCCAGTGCCATCTCACAGTAATTCAGAATTCATACGATCTAGTACGGTTAGCTTATCCCATAATAACTGTTGGGTTAAGGGGTGGGGTTTGATGCCATGCCTCCTTTTAGATTTTTGTACAACTTGTACAAATTCATACAAATTAGTAAACTGACAAAACATAAAACAGTCACATTTCCTCAAGTGATCAGGCTGGCCAAACAGTCTAAAGCTGCAGTATGACAGATAAGCATATGGATTTGAATACATCCTCTAACAGTCAAGGTGAATTGAAGCCTGTGTTATATGTTTTAGGGGTTGTTATCTGGGAATCACACTACTTGCAATAACACGATTGACCAATCAGAATTAAGTACTCCGGATAGTCGTGTAATTATTACAATTAAAGGCCTGTTCACACCGGGACGCTTTTTCCTCTCGTTTTTCATTGATATTTAATGCCTCGTGACTAAACAAAGGGTGGTAATGTGATCCCTTCCTGAGCAAGGCTGATCTTGAGAAAGCCATCCATGCTTTTGTTAGTTTGCGTTTAGACGACTGTAATGCACTTTATGTTGGAGTTAACCAGTCATGTCTTCATCGTTTGCAGCATGTGCAAAATGCTGCTCCTCGCATGTTAACTAACAGTCGGAAAAGTGAACACATTACACCAATTCTCTACTCCCTCCACTGGCTCCCTGTTAAGTTTAGAATCGATTTTAAACTTTCAATGTTTGCTTTTTAATGCCGTCAATAGCCTTGCTCCTACTTATTTATGCAAAATGTTGCACATTCACAAACCCAGCAGAGCTTTGCGATCTGCTGACCAACTTCAGCTTGAAGTCCCTCGATCAAGATACAAGCAGTGAAGTGACCACTCTTTTGCAGTGGGAGGTCCTAAACTCTGGAATACCCTTCCTACTGAGCTTCATACAATCACTGACCTGACACCTTTTAAAGCTAAGCTTAAGACCCACTTGTTTAAATCGGCTTTTAATGCATAGCACTGACACATCATTGTTTTAATGTTTGTTGTATTTTATTGATTTTTTTTGCATTGTCTGCTTTTTTGTTGTTTGTATAATTAGCTTTTACTTGTGTAAAGCACTTTGGTCAACTTTGGTTGTAGTAAAGTGCTATATAAATAAAAGTTGACTGATTGATTGATCATACACACCAACGCGCAAAACACCAGCTGTAAAAGTGTCATATTTAAAGAAACACCTCATACTTGTTTTTTTGTTTTGACACGTCGCATCAAAACCTTCTCCACCAATCAGATTGTCACTTTTGTTCATGTGCCCAGAGCTGCTGAAGTAACAGTAAACCCCACTTGAAGGTGCTCAAGCTCAAAACAGTCAAGGTGATCCTAGTTTCATTTTCATTCAATGAAAAAGATGATGCACTGAGGCAAGATGAATCTAGAGCTGCTTTTTTATTATTATTGGTGTCTGAACACAAAGAGCTGTATGATAGATGCAACAGCAACTACAATAATGTCAGTAGGCATGGCGAGTAGCAAATAGGATTTGATGGCGAGTTTCATTTCCTTTTTCTTTTCACGAGTTCACAAAGCGCCATTTAATGTCAAGGGGTGATTTTGCACGTTCACTCTGCTTAACGCTGATAAAAATCTCCTGAATTTGAACGCAGAAAAACGTCTCGAAAATCACTATTCATAAATGTGAGCGAAAAGCATCCCAGTGTGTATAAGCCTTAATATACAATTATTAATAATTACAATATAGACAGTCCATATTCAGGTCTTCTGAAGTAAAGTAAGTTTTATGTGATTAACGTGTCAAAAAAATGCTAAAATGTATTCCTCACAATGGCTATTACATGACTTCACAAGATGTGTAATATATGAGACCACTTTTATACCCTTTTATGATGCTTTTACAATGTTCTGAAGCTTGAATTCACTGAAAAATGCATGAGGGAAAAAAAGGACCAGTAGTAGGTCTGCAATTCTTTGAAATTTCTTTTTTGAAATAGAGGTTTCATCTCCTTTTTTGCCTGTACTGTTTCTTTAAAATAATTTAATGGACACTCGCACTTTTGCTCAAATTCTACAATACTAAAGCTCTTCGGACTCTACAGGAAATCAACACACAGAAAGCTCTCAATGCTTGAAGAAGAAGAGAAAAAAAACACAATGAATGGGAAAGCACATGAAAGAAGCTACATTAATGAAACAAGCGCTTGAGAAAACAAAAGAGTGCACATGCATCCTCCATTATGCTCTTTTTGATCTTATGCATGTTCTCCAGGCAAAAGAGGGTTCATTTTTTTTGTAGCATTTCATTTTAGCATCCACACAAAACAACAAATGAGGCCTGCCAGCTGCATAATCAACATGTGATAAGGAATTAAGGCAGGAACCAAAGTAAATGTGAACACAGTGACACACTTATGCAAAAATAAGTACAATTTGAATATCTCCTCAGTGCAAAATGGGTACTTAAGGAAATGAAAACAAAAATGTGTATCACTTAAATCAGTGACGCCAGAATTAAGGTTATAAAAAACATCTCTGCGTCACAAGCGGTAAACCACAAGAACGAGTGGTTTAAATAAGGACAACAATCTCTTGCAATGTTTATAGTGAAAACATCAAATTAGGGTAAAGCTGAGAAATGGATTCATTGCTTCCAAAAAAATATAATAACTATCTGTTTACCTTTTTTCTTGTAAAATAAAAAACAATTAAATAATGAATGATGGAAAAAGAAATATATATATATATATATATATATATATATATATATATATATATATACATACATATTCTTACAGATGTAAGCTATCACATTTAGAAACTCCTATCTAGAGTTCTCAGAAGAGCTTTTTCCATGAAAACTAAACCTCCAGTTTTCCCGATCCAATTAAACCAGGAGTGGAATTTGAATGGAAGTCAATAACTGACATCACATGTCTTTTTAACAGGCCATTCAAATAACACAGTAAAGAAACCTTGACCTCTGTCCACCAATTACAAAAGAGGACATCTATATGAAAGGAATATATGGGCTGTTATGAGATTTGTTCTGAAATATGCTCTATGATTCTGCATTTAACGCATAATAGAAATACGCTCTATGATTCGGAATTGCTTTATGATGCTCTATGCTTTTTAAAATAAACTGTACAAACTGTTGTAACACATTTACACAGTAGGAAAATAAGATTGTGAGACCTGTATTTGAGTATTAATACAATTATGTGCACACATATTTCAGTTCTTTATGGGAGTGAAAACCACACTCTATAATTAGCCTCGAATGATTAGGAGTCAAAATATATTTTTGAAAAAGCCCCATCATGTGAATGTAAAAAAAACTATAGTACACTCTCACAAATAAAGGTATGAGAGCTGTCACTGGGGTGGTACCTTTTCAAAAGGTACACATTTGTACTTGAAGGGTCCATATTGTTAACTTAAAAGTATATATTAGTACCTACAAATTTTAAGAGGAACACTTTTGTACTTTTTAGGTACTAATGTGTACCCTTGAGGTATTAATATGGACCTTATAGGTGCAAATTTGTTCCTTTTGAAAAGGTACCACCCCAGTGACAACTTACGTACCTTTATTTCTGAGAGTTTACAGTATGTTCTATTATAGTATGTTCTGGGTTTTCATAAGATACGATATGAGCCTCATGTCAACCTAAAGATATTGACAGAGATGGTCCACTAGACAACCTACAAGTTTAAATTCCTTCACCATTTTTAATTCAAGCATGTGAACCACAACGCTTTATGTGAGTGTAAATCTACATGATCTCATGAGGAACTGTAACTATTTTACATTTTGTCAGTTTATTCGTACAAATTCATAAGAGTTCACTCATACATAAATGTAAGATTTCTAAAAGGAGACAAGGGGCCAAACCTAAAAAAGTTATTTGGGGATGAGCAAATTGTACTAAAATGGACGAATAACATCATACAAATTTATACTAATTAGCAACTTAATAATAAAAAAAAATTACGAATTGGCATGAGATAGCATAGGTGTAACTGCACTGTAAAAAATTATATGATCAATTAGTCATGACAGCATATGCTTTTAGTTCATTGTACCTTATTAAACAAAACAGCTGGCGTAACTTATAAAATTAAGTCAGAACATGATTAACTTATATTATGTTAAACTGACTTTAAGTTCAATGAACACTTAAGGCTAATTTGATTCAGCTTAAAAAATAAAGTCAACCAGGATTCTTTTTGTAGTGTGTAATTTTTTTCCTTTCACCATTTACCCACACTTGTTTTAAACCTTCATAAATTTTCCTTTAGCTTAGTCCCTTATTTATCAGGGGTCACCACAGCGAAATGAACCACTATTCCAGCATATGTTTTACGCAACGGATGCCCTTCCAGCCACAACTCAGTACTGGAAAAACACACATACACTCTCACATTCACACACACACACACACCACAGCCAATTAGTTTATCCAATTCACCTATAGCGCACATCTTTGGACTGTGGGGGAAACCGGAGCACCCGGAAACACACGCAAACACAGGGAGAACATGCAAACTCCACACAGAGAGATCAACTCAAACCAGCAACCTTGCCAACCACTTGTTCCAAACGTATTCGAGTTATTTGTTTTCTGTTTAAAACCTTTTAAATAATTTTGGAAACCAGTTGTCACTGATTTTATTTCCTACTATGAAGGCCAATGGCTTCCAGTTAACACAATTCTTCAAAAGTATCTTAAACACATAAAACGTTTGAAACCACTTATGGGAATGTAAATGGTAAGTTAGTTTTCATTTTTGAGTGAACTATCCATTTAAAAGTACACCATCTTACACCTTTGGGCTATTTTAACAATATAGGCACAGAGTCTAAAGCGCAGAGCACAAAAGCATTAAGGGCATATCAGAATCCACTTTTGCTATTTTAAGGTGCATGGTGAATGAATGGTCTAAAAGGGTTGTGCTTATTCTCTTAATGAGTTATGGGTGTGTTTTGACCATAACATGCATTAAAACAATCAGAGTCTCATCTCCAATTCCTTCTAAAAGTCAGTTGTGTCGCGACATGGCACATTTGCTATTTACATAGTGGACTTTGTAAGTGAAAAAACTGAATGCTTCACTAGCGAGAGAACTTTTAATGTAACTTTTAATTAAACAGACCATCTGCAGCGCGAGGATAAAGAACGAGCCTCCTACATTCGGCCTCTTTACTTTCTCTTTACTTTACTTTTATTTTTCTCATTTATTTTCATGGAGTAAGGAAACGGTGTTGTACTCACTCCATTGAAAACATCTATTAGCCTACATATGTAATTTTGTTTGTTAAGCACAAAGAATATATAGCGCATATAAAGAATAAATAGCAAATGTTTCAAAACTATTTCTAAATTCAGTTCTAATTTCCAGCAAATGAATAAATGAACAATAATAACGAAGTGTGGTCCAACAACTGAGTTATACTCAAACACACATCCTATTCTTATGCCCCATATGATGATACGTCTCCAAAACATGACAGGTGGACAAATTTAAACTTGTTTTATTAAAACAAATAAATATGCATATAATAAATAATGGATTTGCTACATAAACTTGGCAAAAAAACGTTAAAATTAGCATTGTGCTGGTCTGAAAATGGCAACAAATCGTGCAAAACCCGTATTGCACCTTATTGCGCTGGGTGTATGATAGGGCCTTTTGTCTTTACTGTATGTCTAATTTTCAGTCTTCTTTGCTTAAAATCTAAGTTTTCCATGTTGTAATTCACTGGTTGGTTTGGTTCAGAGCTTAAAATAAAATAAAATGCTTTAACAAAACTTAAAAAAAAAGAAAAAGCTCAGTGTTTGATTGGATTTGAAAAATACTTCCAGAAGCACTGCTGCTGAAAAAGTGGATGGGCACTAATGCATACAGACTTAACTGCATTTGCATGCTTATTCAGTATTCAAACCTCCGCCCAAGTTGCTCTGAGAAAAGGACATTTTGTGACTCGCACCAATAAATAAATGCAGTTTTCAGTCATAAACACTGAAAGTGTGAACATAGCCTTATTTAGAATTGAATTATACAGCATAAGAATAAACATGAATGGAAAGAGAGTGTGTTGGAAACTTAATAGACACAAAAGTCAGGAGGGGCACAGCATGGTGCTGCCTAACCGCGATTCCAACAGACATAGACATTACACCTGAATGCCATCAGGGGGGAAATCATGCCAGTAAAAGGTAGCGCAACTGAACAAGGACAAATGGCTGTGTGGCGCAGGAAGAAGAGCAGGGGGTTTAATCTAGAAGTGTTTATATGGTTATGAACAGATGGCACACATGGCTAATGGCCAGGAAGAACATCGAAACACAAACCGAAGTAGAGGGTCACATTTCTTCAGATAAATGAATACATGTAATGACAGGATGCCTCGGTGGTGTGATGGTAATAAAAGATAATGAGTGAAGAGACTGATATTAGTGCTGCCATCATTAGAACGGAGGAAAATGCTGACAATTTTGTGCAAAGAAAAAAAAATTCTGGTTGTTTACATGGCAAAGCAATAGCAGACCAGACAAATGAAAAGCATTGAATGCATACAGTCACATTCTTATATCAGAAACAGTTAACATCATTGCCTAGTTTACATGGAAACCAATATTTAGATTTTAATATATGATTAAGACAATACTCTGATTAAGGGTATACCATGTAAACAGCAGTTTTTGATTACCTCTAAACAGATATCGAATTAAGACATGTGGAGTAGCCTGTGCATATTTTAGTGGCATTCTTGAAGTGCAGTACAGACATGTAAATACCTTAATCAAAGTATTACCGTCATGTAGGATGTAGGACTTTGCCACATTTTGCAACAGGATATTCCATACAGAAATAGCTGCTTGGCACTATTTTCTGCACCTACCAAGGCAATAAAAGGCCACAGACTCCCGCATTGCGAAATGAGGAGGTTTTTTTATTTCTGTTTAGCATCCAACAGTGCCTCAGTTTGTCATGGGGGGGGGGGGGGGGGGGGGGGGTATGAATAAAATGTTCCTGAATGAAAGTGAAACTGCCCAACTTCAGTTAAAGTCGAAAAATTAGAAACATCAGAAATTACATGAAACGCCGGAGAAAACGTGGTGGTGCTGCAATGATGTTAATCGATCTATGTGCTATAACATGTAAAACAGGTTCATGAAAGGAACATAAAAGCAACAAAAAGCAACACCTTAATCATATTATTATCTTATAAGGCAAATAATTAGATTACTGATGTCCATGTAAACGTAGTCATTGATTTAAGGTCCTATTTTTAAACAAATCTTATGTTTCTTGAAGATACCAAACTAAATATCTTTATGAAATTCCTCTCAACATTACTATGGAAGAACCCATTTTGGTTTGCCAAACAGGCTTTCAGTGAACAGTTCTTAAAACAATCATCTATTTCTTATTGTGCAGAACATTAAAGAAACACTAAAAGAACATTTTGAGCTATTAAAAGGTTCCTTGTTTGTTAAAGGGTCCACAGATGTCAATAAAGAAGAGTGATCTTTAAGTAATTATCGGCCACTAATCAGATTTGCACAATTGATCATTTGAACGACTTTGAACAAAAGGTCAAATGTACTTTGGTTCACTGTCGAATGTTGATATAACATCAGGTGCTGTAGAGTTCCTGCTTGAAATTAAATCAGATAGTTACATGTAAGCCAATAAGTGTCTGTGGTTGGAACATTGCAGTTATTAAAATGGTTGATGAGTTATTTGTTTGGCAACAATTATTTCAATCCCAACTGCTGCTTCATGTAGTTTTTCTTAAATAAAATCTAAAGAAATAAAAAAATAAAAAACATCAAGCTTTCACATACAGTTGAAGTCAGAATTATTAGCCCTCCTGAACTATTAGCCCCCCTGTATATTTTTCCACAATTTCTATGGAATGGAGAGAAGATTTTTTTCAACACATTTCTAAACATATTTGTTTCAACAACTCATTTCTAATATCTGATTTATTTTATCTTTGCCATGATGACAGTACATACTAGAGATGCGCGGATCAGCTGAAATGTTACCCGAATCTGCTCCTTCATTCTAATCATCCACCTGCCAACCGCCCACACATATTATTTTATCTGATATATATCCGCACTCGATCGACACTTTAATAATTCAAATTCTTTGTTTTAAACATGATGATAATCATTCATTATTAACAGCAGATTTAGCTTTTACATATACAGGAAAAGATAACAAAAATGGTGTCACTTTAGCCTAAACATAACTATGTTATGTTTACTTGGCCCTTTCTTTGCACTCTGCAAAAACAGAATAGCATCTACTGTGCCTGAATTCGGGCGATTCCGCCCCGCCTCCAAAACAGCATGGATAAATTTGGTTTTAAATTCACACATTCAGACTTTCCCCTTAAAAATATAATTTCAAAAAAGTATTATTTGCAAACTCTAAATAGCGAATTCATATTAGCAGCCAATGACTATCAAAGTACAACATTGTTCACAGTCAAATAAACAGTATTAATGTTGTTTTCGTCACATGCTAATTATTTCAGACCGAATATTTAAAATGCCGTGTTAAACAATATAGTAAGAGTATCACAAGTTGTCACTGAACGAATGTGTGAATATAAAACCAACTTTACCTAAATTCCAAAACATGGCCAGCCACAGTTGTTGCAGGAATGCACAAGCTGCAAGACGCTGCAGTCGTGTAAATAAACCATCTTGTTTCTCCCAGAACGATAGCAGATTTTCCTCTGATGACTCATCTAACTGAAAGTTTGCATAGTACTCTTGCACTTCATCCATTATTTCGGGTGTCTCATCTTCACATTCTGCGCAGTCCACTCTCCGCTTTTTTGCTGGCCAACTGTGATGTCCCACTACATCCACCCGCGACCCACCCGTAATTGACAATAATGTATTTTTTTTATTACCCGACCTGCGGATATAACCGCCATCCACGCATTACTAGTACATACTATTTTACTATTTTTCAAGATACTAGTATTCAGTTTAAAGTTACATTTAAAGGCTTAACAAGTTAGGGTCATTAAGAAAATCATTGTATAACAATGGTTTGTTCTGTAGAATAGTTACTTAGTTACTTGTTAATGGTTACATTAAAAACAACAACATGCAAATCATTTTTTTTTTTTTTGCAACCCCATGGGGTGACTACTATATATTATAGACACAGCACATTGATTTTATGGAATCGGGTAAAACTTTAACACCTTTACGGCACTCACGTACATCAAAAATAAATACAGGCCACAACTGAACAAGTAGGATGGTCTCCGAGTGGCGGTCTCCAAAATTAAACAATGAATAGACTTGGACCTATTGGTATGTGTTCGCCGGCGTCTAAGGTTTATGTTTAGAACCAGGCCTTGACATTAACTTTGACCACCAGCCACTGTGGCTAGTTGTTTTCCAATGTTACTAGCCACTCACCATTTTCACTAGCCACAATTTTGTTGGTGGGAAGATATATTTTATATGCATAAACTATTGAACTAAATTTGTGTTGTTCACATGCCTCCTCGTTCATTAAAAAGTTTTGGGAGCTGTGTCTAACCTTGCTCAATGAGCATGAGCAAATGGGTTGTGGTTTCATAGTGTCGCGTGTTACTGTAAAAAAATAGGTAATAATTAAACCATATTAACAAAAATAACTAAGCAAAAGGAAGCAGGTGAAAAACATTCTGTGTGTGATAAGGAAAGGTTGATCGAACACACAGTTACCGTTAGGCCCATTAATAATCTGTTGAAAGAATGGTTAAAATCGAAATCGTACTACTTGAAAGTAGCAGGACTGTGGGTACACAAGCATCTTTTTCCAGTCTATTTCAAAGAGAACCAAATGCACCAGTGGCGTTTCCAGGCATGGTTGATTCACGCAAAGAAACAAGAGTGAGCAAGATTAAAACATTCGCACGCACACCTGACCACACTAAAGCCCTCTTCAGTGAGTGAGAAATGCCTCTTTCACCATGCTCGTGATCATCCTTCGTTATTTACCTGCTTTCTTTTGCTCACACGAACAGTTATTTTTGTCAGTCGTACTGGTTCTCGATTGTAAGATCACATTTGCATGCATATTGACAAACGGTCATAAACTAACATTTTAATCTTTAGTGACTAGTCAGCGCTGGCAATTTTTAAATTATTTAACCAACCAAAGTGGCTAGTGGGAGCAGCTGTCTAACCCACCACAACAGAAATCTAACTGCATTTTGGTCGGTTAATGTCAAGCCCTGTTTATATCCACCTCAGATGATATTGAGGGACACAAGTCACTGGCATTGTTATTTTGGGGGTCACAGGCTGAAAAGTTTGGACTTAAAAATGTTTAAAAAATGTAAAACTGCTTTTATCCTAGCTGAAATAAAACAAATAAGACTTTCTCTAGAAGAAGAAAAATTTTATACTGTAAAAATTTCCTTGCTCTGTTAACATCATTTCAGAAATATTTGCAAAGGAAAGGAAAGGAAAAGAAAAGGAAAAAAATGAACAGAAGGGCTAATCATTTTGATTCCAACTGTATAAATTGATCACAAATTTATCCAAACCCCCAATGAACATCTTCGAGAAGTGCAGGAGTATAAAGTCAGATGTCTGATGCACTTCTATTATCGTTATGTAACATTTTTAAAAAGGATTGTAAATCTTGATGGAAATAAACTTTTTGGGCATTGCATAATGTTGCAGAAAAATGTTCAGGAGAATGTAATAAAAGCGAAAGATCACTGTCTGACCCTGAGGAGAACCACTCGGTAATGTCGATTCTTATACATTTTTAACCATTTTTGGTCATTAGGTAACCCTGGCAAAAATGTAGAGAATATTAATACAAAGAGCAAGCAGCTGTATCCAGACTTTTGACCGCTACTGTAACCAAAACCATAAATAGAAACAAATACCCAGAGGAACTTTTTAAATTATTACTAAGATGTGTCAGAGGATTGCTCGAGGCTGAAAACACCCAATCTAGCAGGAAAATGCTGTTTGGATGGCACAGATCGCACCCTGTGGTGAGAGAGCACCAACATATAAACATCTCAGTGGGAGGAAACATGGCTAAGAAGAGATAACACTTCTGCAAATGACAATCTAGGGCACACGCACAAAAAATGGTAATGAACCTCTAATGTGTCCTAAGTGCTATGAGCTCCACTCAGATAAACACTTCAGTCAGCTTGAATGAATAGTGCAGGGAAAGTGGCTTATAAACAGCTTCTGAGTAGTTTTGATTAACAAAATACTACTTCAAAATCAATTTTCTTAAAAAACAAGTTTAAGCCATTCATTATAAAGAAGCAAGATCAATAAAAGCTTTTATTATTATTCAGGTGACAATATGACCAGGTTGTTGTTAAAAGATATAAATATTTTATAGGAACACATGGGGATCTCAGGTAAAAAAAAAATTTCAGTTCATCTATGTTTTTGTGGCCTAGCCTTTCACAAAGTCTTAGCATATTGTATTAGGCTGCCAGAAAAGCAACAATCGATTAAAAAATAAAGTCTTAACCAGCAGACTGTGAGCTCATTTTATGTGAAACTTACTGCAAAAAAGTACTCTTTTGTCAGCTAAACAACGTGAAAGATGTTTTCATTGATTAAAAATATTTTGTTGTGGATGTCAAGGTAAGTGCATTACAAAGGATCAAACTCAAGCAGCTTTAACAGAGTAAAAAAAACATTTAAATATGAAGAAGGTTTAGGCCATGCCCACACTAATACGTTTTAGTTTCTAAAACTTATTGTTTTGAAAATGCTGCCAAAAAGTGGATACATTTGAAAATGCCATTTTCGTGTTGCGGTGTGGACTGTGAAAATGGAGCCTTTCAAAAACAATGAAGCCTTTTAGTCATTTTATGCAGTTATGAGCCTGATTTCTCTCCTCCACTTTCATCAATTGGTGTTTTGTTCCCCACCACTGTCGCCACTGGCTTGCTTGGTTTTGGACTCGTAGAGCTGTGCATCGATAGATTTGCGCTTCAGTTTTTGGACTTTCAGCAGTAAAACTGCTAAAATTTGTTTGAAATCAGTGACAGTTTCAATTTACAAGAACTTCTATGTTAAGCTATGTTAAATAAAGATGAACTGAATTTAATTAAATATGTCCAATGGGGTATATGCACACGGAATTTTAATTTTCAGCCAGCCAGCTCAACGACTTCCAGTAAACTGTCTTTCCTTTACAAAATCACCACGTTTAAGATCTATTTTCTTTAAAAATACGTTATCTTCACCAACTGTGCATCTCAGACCGGACAAGAAGCAAATTAAATGCGTTAAATTCCATTTTCCCCCCACCCTCTCTTTAATATATGAACATTTATTTTACACCAGTATTTTCAATGAAGTTTCTGTGCTCACCTGCTGCCACTGATGGCGCTAGAGTTTACACGGCCTATCATCTCGTTTTATGCTTGAACTACTAAATTAACGCTCAAGTTTATTTAACTGAATAATTTTAATTGCATTACAATGTCGATGCTGTAAAAGGAACCTTATATAATTGACAATAGTGACAAACCTTTCAAACCTTTCAGTTTACGGTCGGTTGAAAAACTCTAGCTGTACATATAGCCCATTCAGTGAACATGGTGGACAACATTGACAGTTTTATTAAAGGGTATTGTCAGTTTGCACATACACATGTACATATTGGCTCTTTAAAGGACATGGAATGTTTACTGAGAGCTGATGTTCAGCGGCGGAAGCAGATCACCGTTGTGAAGAGAAAAAAATAAATAAAAAACGCAGCATAAAACGAATTGGTGGGGGTGGGTTGTATTGGTTGGAAGTCGCAGGCCCTCGATAATATCTCTTGGGTCTCCCTAAATGTATGGGCCCTTAGAATCGTCCTAACTTTCACCCCCCTAGTGGCGCCTTTGGTGTTGACCTAACCATAATTACAAAATAAGGTCATGCGACCATCAGGAAGAATGTATACTCTCATTTCTCACAGGACGCGTTCTCTGTTCTCGGTCTCCCGAATTCGTTTTACTGAGGTAACCCAGCAAGACTCCCCTCCACAACAATGCAAGTCCGTTCTCTGTGTTCTTGGAATTGAGAAACAGCCTTTGTTTTTGGGAACTGATTTGATTGTTCGCTTTGCTAACAAAACGAAGTAAGATTGATAAATGGACAAATTCAGAGTACAAAAATAGTCACCCAATGATATGGCCACCATAAAGAAATTCCATGTGACCAGGCAGTGAAGATAGTCGTTTTGTGGGGGAGGGAAGGTTATGGTTGCAATAAAATGTGCAAGTGCAATAAAATGTAGTCCACAAATACAAAATCTATAACAAGAACTACTCTTCTTATTTTTATCTGTACATAGTAAATTTAGAGGTCCACCTAAATTTACAGAGCTCCTCCTTCGTGAGACTCAAGACTGGCTCCACAACCAGCTCTTAGCCCACTGCAATGATATGACAAAAAGTCATTACAACAAGTGAAATCTCTGCTATTAACTCTGCGCACATAGGCTGATAGGTAACCTAATCTGCTCCTGCGTCATTAACTACATGGCAAAGGAGATTGGTTGCAGTCACCTCAGCAGCAAACGAGCTAGCTCCTCATCGGTTTAAATGCTCCACGCCATTTTATGCTGTTAAGCTGCAGCGCATTATTAGAGACATTCCTCCACCCCAGCTCCACCTTAGATCTGCTACGGGGCTACATATATTGTTTGCAGCAGCAGTGCGTTTTATTATTAGATGACATGTCTGTGTATATACTGGCAGTATCAGGTCTCGGTTCTTGATCTGCCATAATAATCAAAGCAGCAGCATAGCAGAAATATACCGTCAAGACCAAAAACATCAACATTGCCATACATATTCATTACCATACTAAAATACTAGAGTGTTCATGACAGAAGTGTTTTTGTTGTTTTAACTTATTATAACAAGTTAATCAGGTTTCAACTATTTGTTTTTAGGTATACAAATTTATTACAATATTAGGTTTGATGCAAGTTGACTACAAAATTTTATTCAAAAAATTTTGGCAGCAAGAATTTTATTACAGTGAATGTGCTGAATAAACACCAGAGAAGTGCATGCTGAAAAACTACAAAACAGATGAGTGAAGCCAGTGTGTGTCTTTGGACCAGCTTGACTGCATGTCATTTCAGGGCACAGAAAGCATCCGTCATTTAAGCTGTCAGAGACTGATGGATAAGCCATGCTGAGATGCTCAAATAACATCCATCTAACAGAGGTGAACTAGGTCAGTGATGACATTTGGAAAATTGCTGATGTTTCCCTTAAAATATGTAACACTCTTGCTTTATAGTTACAGTATTGGTGTGTCACAAAAGTAAACAACACTTCACTTTAGTGCTGTACTATGACTCTAAACTTTGGTGGCTGGAGTGTGTAATATACTTGTCTTTTTAATCTACAGCATAAAATTCATGCCTCTAAAACACATTACATCAAATTCATTAAAACAACTGCATGAATCATTTAAAGTACCAACCCACAACTTATTCAGCGAGATGAATTATTGTATATTACTTAAATGGGTTATAACTCAATGAGATGATCACTGTGTTTAAGCAACATAATGGCTTCTGTTCCAAAGCTAAAACAGGAAATTGATTAATGTGTTCATGCTCTTAAGTCTCTCAAAATGTTACCTACATTTTTTAAAAAG
>CAIGQZ010032409.1:13767060-13790756 GCA_903798205.1 Danio tinwini
ACATACATACATACATTTTTCCAGTGTGCTCACTATACCAATGGGATGCTCAATCTCTACCTTAAATTGGTGAAACAACATTGCTGTAATTGATTTCAAGTTTTAAGATAATTAAATTCTTCATTATTTTTCATTAGGTCTGGCAAAGAACCCAGCAGAATTTATCATTTAAATCCTGTACACAATAAATCATTTATGTCCCAGGTGATCACAGATAAGCATCTGCAAGATTATTTATTTAATATCCTGCTAATGTTTCCAGATTTATTAAGTTAATATTGCTAATGAGCTATATACACACACACACACACTCACTCACTGGCCACTTTATTAGGTACACCTTACTAGTACAGGGTTGTACCCTCGTTTGCCATCAGAACTGTTTTAATCCTTCATGGCATAGATTCAACAAGGTACTAGAAATATTCCTCAGATATTTTGGTCCATATTGACATGATAGCATTACGCAGTTGATGCAGATTTGTTGGCTGCACATCCATGATGCGGATCTCCCGTTCCACCACACCTCAAAGGTGCTCTACTGGATTGAGATCTGTTGACTGAGGAGGCCATTTGAGTACAGTGAACTCATTGTCATATTAAAGAAACCAGTCTGAGAGGTTTCGCGTTTTATGACATGGTGCTTTATCCTGCTGGAAGTAGCCATCAGAAGATGGGTACATTGTGGTCATAAAGGGATGGACATGGTCAGCAACAATACTCAGATAGGCTGTGATGTGGACACGATGCTCAGTTGGTACTAATGTAGAAAATATCCCCCACACCATTTCACCACCACCAGCCTGAACCGTTGATACAAGCCAGGATGGATTCATACATTTATGTTGAATATTGCAGCAGAAATCAAGACTCAGACCAGGCAATGTTTTTCCCAATCTTCTATTGTCCAGTTTTGGTGAGCCTGTCTAAATTGTAGCCTCAGTTTCTTGTTCTTAGCTGACAGGAGTGGCACCCGGTGTGGTCTTCTGCTGCTATAGCCCATCCGCCTCAAGGTTAGATGTGTTGTGCATTCAGAGATGCTCTTCTGCATAACTCTGTTGTAACGAGTGTTTTTTAAGTTATTGTTACCTTTCTATCAACGTAAACCAGTCTGGTCATTCTCCTCTGACATAAAAGCATTTGCGCCCATAGAACTGCTGCTCACTGGATATTTTGTCTTTTTCAGGCCATTCTCTGTAAACCCTAGAGACACTTATGCATGAAAATCCCAGTAGATCAGCAGTTTCTGAAATACCAGCCCGTCTGGCACCAACAACCATGCCATGTTCAAAGTCACTTAATTCAACTTTTTTCCCCATTCTGCTGCTTAGTTTGACCTGCAGAAGATAGTCTTGAACATGTCTACATGCCTTAATGCATAGAGTTGCTGCCATGGGATTAGCTGATTAGAAATTTGCATTAACGAACAGGTAGACAGGTGAACCTAATAAAGTGGCCGGTGTGTATATAGTTATTGTGTTGCTTAAAAAAAACAGTACCTGTGATTTCTGGACAATTGTGATTTTATGTACTAAATAAAATTAAACAATAATAATAATAATAATAATAATAATAATATTTTGCAGAATTAAATTGTATTCAACCGCATAACTATTAAATCCAGAGAAACTGAAAAATTCCAGGTGGCCTCTTTACTCTATACACGTGTACACAAATATACACACACAAATTCAAACATTGTTATAGGGTCATTTGCTCATATATAAACAGAAACAGTACATTAGTATGGAGCACGAGCAATGAACACAATCACATATTGATGTTATAATGGACCACAATTTTTTTTTTCTCTAAAGACAAACACAAACCCAGCCACTTTCTCTTACGCTTTGACTTGAGAGATCCTTAGTGTATTGAAGGTGCCATTCAGTCCCAGAAGAGCATAGCTTAAAGCTCACCGCAGCATTCCTAACCGTCCCCTATAATGAATCTGCTATTGATCTGGAGCTACAGACTCACATATAGCCAGACCTCCAGACCCATGGACAGGAAAGCAATCATAATATCCACTCTCAGTGGCAGGAGTCCTCATGAAACTCCCGAAGGTACAACAAACATTTCTGTAAGGCATTGTTTTGTGCCTAGTACTCACACAAAACAAAAGTAAATAAAATCAAGGACCCCAAGCTATTGATTTTTTGTTTGCTGAACAGGTCTCATTCATACAGTGAATTGAATGCTACTTAAAGGGGACCCATTATGCCTTTTTTTTTTTTTTACAATATGTCAATTAAGTGTGTACGTGAAGTTACAGCTCATTATAACCCACAAAGTTTTTTTTCTAAATCTCTTTAAAACTGCTTCTTTTAGGCCTTGACCCAAATTGTGCCATTTGGTGACTGTCACTTTAAATTCAAATGAGACTGTTCTTTTTAAAAGAGGGCGGAGCTGCAAATGTCTATATACACAATAGTGGTTGCATCTCACTCAGGGCTGTTTATGCTAATGAGGGAGACATCACTAATGGGCGGGGGCGGGGCTTTCCACCTCTGATGACAAGTACAAAGGGAGGAAATCCAACAAATGGTCTCTGCAGACTGTTTGTATGAAGTGTGATTACAAAAAATTTAATTAATGAACTTGTGATTTTTTTGCATAATAGGTACCCTTTAAATACAAAAATAGAAGAAATTTGACATAGGCAAGAAGTCAGAGTCCTTCTATTATTAGCATTTTTATTTTGTTGCTACAATATACATACTGAAAGGCTCGTCACAAATGACAAACTCATACATGTGAACAGAAACGCACATTAGAATACATGAAATATAACCTGCAAGCCCTTTTAACTAGAACGCACAGGTGACAAAACATAACATCTTCTATCCATACATAACGGACCCAATCTGAGAAACCTTCCAAACGTACGATATACACTGTTCTACTTACACTCAGTTTAAAGGATTATGTCTGATTGTAAAAGGACACAGAGAAACCAAATAATGCCCAGTGCACAGTGTATTGGTGCTGAGGTACCAGGATCAGGCACTTGAGTATACAGAACTAAAAAAAAAATAAATAAATAAATAAAATAAATAATAACAATAATAATAATAATAATAACAATAATAATAATAAAAAGGGGGCAAGTTTCCAGTTATAGAGGCAGAGCTTAACTGACTTTTTGGCAGTGATAATGAACTTGCTCTACTTGGTCAACACTATTAAACATAAAAAAACAATAATATTATTAATAATAATAATAATAATAATAATCTGTATCATTATTAAATTAGCATATACATTAAAAAAGGTAGTAATGGCATTTACGCACCTGCAAATTAAATAAATATATAAACAAATGGAGCTTCTGCAAAGTCTGTTGTGAGTCAACAAAGCGGCCACCACAGAGACCGCAGGACTTATGTAGGTCGACTGAGGGTGCGTGAATGGAAACACTAAGTGAATCACAGAACAATTGTAAACACATTCATTGTGCTAAAACTGACAAAACAAACATTCACAATCAAATCAAATAACACCACAACTGGGGAAGAGTGGGAAAAGATGTGTCAATCTGTCATCCATTAATTGAGCATTCTGGGTCATACAATAAAAAAGGACAGGACTTTTTACATGTGCATCCCTCAGGCAGCTTCCTACTGTACAAGAAGTACGTTTTGATGCTCAACCTACAAATGCTTTGGGGGGTTTTGCAGGTCAACACTCTGAAAATGTAAATTTGGACAAACTCATCAGCTATACATCACAAATTTAACAAAAAAAATTAAAGTCATTTTAACAATTAGTAAGCAATTTTGTAATTGTTCTGCAGATTATTTGATTTCCCTTAAGTCTGGGACACACTACAAGGACACACTACTTTTATTGAATTTCTTTCAATAAAAGAAAAAAAAAGAAAAAAAAAAAAATGTTTGGTCTACACTGGACAACTGAATCGAGACAACACTGCAATGTGTAACTTTTGATTTAGTGGCAAATTCGTAAGATCTTATTGGTACAATTTAGTAAGATTTGCTTAACCCCCAATGACAGTTGGGTGTCATGGCTACTTTTTAAAATCATACATTTTCGTATGATTAAACTTGTACGAATTCGCCACTAAATGTAAAAAACGTATGTTCCCTCGAGAGATCAAGCTGAACGAGAACATACATTCTGCGTTTACATGAAATAACGCATCTTTTCACACATGCAGGAGGCAGTAGTCTGTGTTGCCATTCCACAAAGAGAAACAAAACTAGTGCTGCATACATACAAAATATAAACAAAGGAGCATTTATGTACAATTTTTACAGTCCTTCTCCCTCACTATAGAGGAATCTGCTTGCACAAATTATCCATATTGTCTGCTAATTTATAAAAAAAAGATAAAAGTGACAGTCACAGCCAGCTTTGTGTTCTCCCTTGACTGGAGTCATTGGTTTGGTTTCGTCTTACATAGTTTTTGTTCTCGTGCTGTTTTTGATTCGTAGCAGAGCACTCTCTTTCATAGACAGTAATACCAATTCTACATGCTGAATCAGACAAACTCTTTTTAGCCAGATGGGAAAGGACGTATGGAACACCAAACAAACTAGCCTGACAGATGTTCACCGATGGCCAGACACTGCCCAGAGGTTGACTGTCGGCTAGGTGTATCCCGGCCTTTAGCTCAAAAAAGTACAAGAACTGATCAAATGTAAGCGTGGACCTTGTATTCAATGGATGTTGCTTTCGGCAAAAGCATAAATGTGACACTGAACCACAAAATATGAAAAAGTCATGAGGATCATTTTTTGGAAACTGAGATTTATATCTGATTCAATAAGCTTTAAATGGGATTGTGGTCCTATAATAGGTGTTCTCGTTTTTGGTATTAAAATGGAAAAACAAATAAACTGTTCATTTATGACAAATATGAACCTTTTCACAAACATAAATATGTAGTTCTTAAATATTCAATTAAAAAAAATGTAATATTCATATTAAAAAGAACAAAAATTTATTCAATTGCATAAGATGAACAACTAGAAAACAGACAATTGTGCATCAGTGACATTATCTAAAAATATTTCAAAATTTTCCTAGTTATTAAAAGGGAACATTGCAAAACTGAGGTGCCATTCTTGGCTAATTCTGGCACATTTTACAGTAATGTAACAAATTGTAAGTATTCCCGGTAATTTAACAAATTTTAAAGCTGTATATTCATTTTGGTTTAATGGCATTTTCATTTTGCAAGAACAAAATGTGACAAAAAACTAAATTAATAATTGAAAAAAAAATGTTTGCGAGAAGGTTTAAAATTTGGCATAAACAGTTTTTTCGTTTTGAAAAACATAAAACCAATAAGCGGGTACAAGGGCTGTTTGTTGTGAGGTTTGTTGTGATGGGATAATATTTGGTCTAGCTACTGTACAACTAGAAAATCTGGAATCTGAAAGTTTAAAAAAAAAATCCAAATATTGAGAAAATTGCTTTTAACATTATCCTAATATAAGTTCTTACTAATGAGTTTTACAGATAAAAAAAAATTACATTTTGATATAAATACAAGGAAATATACTTATTTTCTTAATGGAAGATGAGCTTTACTTCATATTCTAATGATTTATGGCATAAAACCAAAATCTATAATTTCACTCAAACAATATAGTTTGGCCTTTTTCCACAAATATACTCCAACTTATGACTGCTTTTGTGGTCCAGGGCTACAAATATAAAAATTTAAAATTCATAAAAATAAATAAATAAATAAATAAACGAAAAGAAAAATAATGTCTTTATAAAAAAAAAAAAAAAAAAAAAAAAAAAAAAAAAAAAAAAAGTGTCAAAACTTTGGCCTTTAGCTCAAACAGTAGAGTCTGTTAATAAAAACCAAGGTCGTGGGTTTGATTCCCAGGTAAAAAAAAAAAAAAAAAAGATTTAAAAAAAAAAATTATTAAAACTTTGTCTTAAATGCAATGCAAGTCATATTGGATAAAAGCACCTGGCCAACGTCCACTTGTTTACCTAAAGGACAAATTCAGCAAATGACACATCTTGCCCCACTCTCCCTTATAAGGCTTGCTGTTGTGCCATCATCACTGTGCCAAACACATTCCCTCCTACACTACGTCGACTGATGCTAGAGAACAGTGCTGATTGTGTCAAAGTCCTTACTAATTTGAGAGCTACTTGGCAGAGACTTGAGGTACTCCAGATGTCTCCTGGCATCTTCCTGGTTATGCCGTACGTAATAGATGACATAAGCGATAACCATTGTGAACCAACCAAACATGGTGACAAACATGGCGACATCGGTTGTCTTATGGTGGAAGTTGCAAAAGTTAATGCCCGAATCCAAGACTTGGATGACAGGTTTGCCTGCGTATTTTTCCTGATCAGAGGTGTGGCAGCTCACCTCGTTCACCGTTTCGGGATCCAGACGGAGTTCACGTAAAACCTCCTGCAGAGTACACTCACAGTGCCACGGGTTATTAGACAGGCTGATTTTGGCATGAAGCCGAGCGAAGGCCTCCTTGGGGACACCTTGCATGTGATTATGAGACAAGTCGAGCGTCCGCAAGCTCTCGGCGACACCTTTAAAAGCCCCAGCGTCCACGGTTTCAATAGCATTCCTCGACAAGTCCAGCTCTTGGAGCCAGGGCAGGTTTTTAAAAGCCTGATTTGGTATTTTGGTGATATGATTGGAGGAGAGTTGAAGCGACACGGTATTGTGCGGAAGGTCAGGGGGAATCTCTTCTAGGTTTCGAGAGGAGCACTGCACTACTGTCAAGCTATTCCTCTCAGAGCAGTGGCAGCTCTTGGGACAAGCAAAACCCGGCACGCTCAGACAAATCACGGCTAAAAGCAATCTGAAGATAAGGGGACAGCCATGAGGGATAAAGACTTTCCTTAACACATGAGCCCCTGCAGGGAAAGTCATGTCCAGCTACTTACTTTCGGAACGCTCTACAGTTCAAGGGCAGTCATCGTTAATCCATGCCATATCAGGAAAATTAATGAACAAACATTACAGGTCAGGGTGTCATTCCAACAGCAGGAGTTTTCCCTTATTAACACCCTGTGAACACAAGTATATGAGTGGTTTTAATTTTCAGGTGTTTGAAGCCATTGTGAGTTTCCTGGCGAAAATCCAAACGACTCCATCAACATCTGAGAGGCAATTAAACATTTGAGAGGGAAATGTTCTACAGCCAAGTTTTAATTAGAAACCAAAAGCAGAAGAAAGATGTGAAGAGGGGTCCGTTCATTTGAAATCCCTCCTGCCGAGTTTGGAAACTGCAAGAACAAAGCAGAGCAAAAAGAATGACCCACACAGAAAGACATGGTGGATTAGTTCACACTTGATCAATTTAAATATGAATTAAGAATGGATTTAAAGTTGCAGTTCACCCACAAATTACAATAGATGTTGTTCCTAACCTGTATGACTGTTTTGACTCTGCAGAGAATACAGCTTTGTCCATAATGAAAGTTGAAGATAGGTAAAACTTTGAAAAAGTTGCTTCAGCATGAACTTAGAGGGACAGTTTACCTATAAAATTACTAAAAATACTCACCCTCAAGTGGTTCCAATCTTTTAGAACTATTTTTATTCTATTAAACTCTAAAGGAGATAAAAATAAATAAATAAATAAAAACCCTGCAACCTTTGACATGCATTGTAGAAAAAAAACAAATACTATAGTCAATGGTTACAGGTTTACAGCTTTCTACAAAATAAATTTTTTGTAAATTTATAAAATAAATAAATTGTGTTCAACAGAAGAAAGTCAATCAAACAGGTTTGGAACAAGTGAAGGGAGAGTACAGTAAATGACAGAATTTTTACTTTTGTGTAAACTAGGGCTGCACAATATATTGTTTCAGCATCAAGATCACAATGTGATCATTCGCTATAGTTACATTGCAGGATATATGCAATATTGAGTTTGTATTGGAAATCAATTGCATGCGGGTTTTTTTAATGTCTATAATTGTATAATGACTTTAAAAGCATTCAGGTATAAGAAATTATACCATTTGTGATCTTAACTATGATTAATTCTCATTCAGTAACTGTACATGAACACTGTTGACTAGGGTCATTATAAAGCACTTTATTTCAATTGTCTTTTTCTTGATTGTATTTACAGATTGTTATGCATGAAAATACAACACATTCAAGTACAGAAATGCACAGCAAATAGCACAGACCACAACAATGTGTCGGGGACCACAAAAAGTTTCTAGATTGTTTATGAAGATGCAAATGGTAAACATCAATTCAATCTATGACTAAACGCGTGCATGAACATACAACACATGTAAATAGAGAAATGCACTGCAAATAACACAGACCACAATGATAATGTCAGGGACCCCAAAAAGTTTATAGTTTATTAGATTGTATGGTGATGTAAATAGTAAACATTAATTCTTTAAATCTCTGACTAAACATGCATGAACAACACATGCAAATACAGACACGCACTGCAAATAGCACAGACAACAGTGAAACGGTGTCGAGGGACTAGGGCTTGTTGATATGGCAAACATGCTCAACAATTATTTTCCATATTTAATGATAACGATATACATTTTGATACAAGTTGTTAATGCAACCAGATTTAAAAAGAGTACCCCAACAATGATTGAAGACAAAAAAATTAGAGGGTCCATTAAATAGCATAACATTTTCCGCCGGTAAATTTTTGGTGGCTGAAAATTCGATACATCTCCAATATGAGCCTTTATTTGTTGCAACACTGTTGCATGTGAAATTGGACCCCTCCGACTATACACAAACATCACACATTTCAGGGTAAGACTGGTCAGTAGAGACGTAGCATAGAAAAATAGGAAATACAATTCATTAGAGGGAAAAATAAATAAATAAATAAAATAAGCCCACCCCAGACTGTCCTTAAAGTAGGGCAATATCAATACACTTTTAGATTCCCATTGTTGCACATTTCTGCTATATGATTGGCTCTAAGATCAATATAGAAAAGCCATGGCTTATCATTGTAACTTTGATATATTAATTGTGATTCAATATAATATTGTTTTTTGGCAAAGCCCTACAGGGGACTGCAAAATGTTTATAGATTGTTTATTAGATTTTATGGACATGCAAATAGTAAACATTAATTTATTAAATCTCTGACTAAATGCATAAATAAATAAATGCTAAAATATTTTTTGTTTAAATATGAAATATTTTTTGTTTATTAGATGTTATAGAGATGCACTCCCAATGCAATTTTTTCAAAATAAAGATATTAAGTCATCTGGTAAAACTATTCATATCGCAATATTTATTGCAAAATAAAAACACAATGTTAGATTTTTCCAATATCGTGCAGCCCTAGTGTAATCTATTGCTTTGTAACACCCAAAGCAATAAAAAAATAAAAATAAAATAAATAAAACGCTCTGACCTCAAATGGTTTCAACCATGACCAAACCAACTTTAGCTAAGTCTTATAATAATGCAGATTAATACATTTGTTATGCTTCATATAATCTAATTATATTAGAAAGGCCTGATTTATTAAAACAAATCAATTTCTCATTTGCTCCACAGCAGCACAATGCTCATTAATTGTTATGAGGAACTCTAATGATGAAACAAAAAATACATAACAACGAATGTAATATCAAAATATCCAATTAATTTGCCCAGAAATGTTGTCATTTACTCATCCTAAAATAATTCCAAACCCTCAAGTCATTTTCTTAAGTGAAGTCAGTGAAGAAAAGATCATAGGCAACAGGAAGAACATTGAAATGATAAATACTTTCTAACTCCAAGGAAAAAAAGCCATATAGTAGGATAAAACTATCCATCCATCAAACAAATGTCCCAGAAACATGGACATTTACACTGTCATGGAACAATTAAAAGTTGACAGAAAATGAAGGTGAAGATCACAATATTTTTATTTCTGGATGCATTAAACGAAGCAAGCGGCACAGTGAACTCCTCACACTGTGCTGATCAATCAGATCATGACTGCCCTTTGAGGATCCAGTCTACAGGGATAGCTTGCACTTTGTCAAAACCACCTCTGCTGAGACAGCAACTCACCTTACAAGCGCCTGTAAGGCAGGAAGAAAATATTAATATGCCATACGCATGATGCAGCGAAGCGACTTTCATTCTTTCCAGTTAAACTTTGTCACAGGTAGCAGTTGAGACATATGGAATGCATCATTTTGAAAATGTCGAAAGATAAGATTAATTCACTGTCTGTGTACAGCAAGAATAAGCAACAAGGCTCAGGATTAATTTCTGTATCAGCTGGAGCTCATTAAGAGAAGTGGATTATTGTGAGAGATACAAAAACCACACATTAGGTATCCAGTAGGATCCATGCAAGTAAGGTTTTTAATGTTTATTTAGGCGTGTTGGGATTTGGTATAGTTCATATAGTAACAGTACAACTCCAGCAAGCACAGGTGTTGCATTTTGGTTGCAGTAATGTCTTAGTGGAACATTTAAAACAATCATTGATGGAAATTTCTAGATTATATTTTGCCTTAGAAAATAATATTTTATATATATATATATATATATATATATATATATATATATATATATTTGCTTTGGAAACAAAACCTGATTAAACTGCAAAGTGCGGAGGTTGCTACACTAGAAAAAAAAGCTTTCATTCAACCAATTTTAAAGATTAGGGTAATGGTTCAGATTAAATTTTATCACTTGAGCCAATGAAATATAAATAATTTCTATCTTCATGGAAACACTTTTATATAACCTACACTCTCAGAAATAAAGGTACAAGAGCTGTCACTGGGGCAGTACCTTTTCAAGAGGTACATATTTGTACCTAAAGAGTCCTTAGTGGTACCTCAAAGGTACATATCAGTACCCAAATGCACCTAAAATGTACCTTTGAGGTACCAATATGGACTCTTTAGGTACAAATGTGTACCTTTTGAAAAGGTACTGCACCAGTCACAGCTCTAGTACCTTTATTTCTGAGAGTGTAGTACAAAGCATATTTTTGTTGTTGAAGAAAGTCAATTAATTTTAATTCTCTTTTTGTTCACAACAAAATGTCCATTCATCCAATTAAAAATATATAATTTGATCACTTGAGCCAATGAAAAAAATAATTTGCCTTAATTTTTTTAAGTCCATGACAGTACAAAGCATCAAATCAAATCAAAAACGCATGCACTAGCCAGTGCGAATAACATTAAAATGCTATATTGGTCAAAACAAATATTTCTTAGTTGAGCTCTTAATCAAAAACATTTATATTTAACAATGTTTTAAATTTAAAATGTATTACTTGAAAAATAAAACAAATAATATTAAACTGAAATGAAAGATAGATTTTTATTTGGATGAAGTACTGATTTAAGGAGCCCTTTCAAAAACGAAGCTAATATGCATAAGTTTACATAAATATGTAAACATTTAACGAACAATATTTTCACTTTAGTGAATATAGTTGATTTTAAATGGTTTCAGTTATAGCATATTGTCAATGTCAACTGGGATTAAATACAGTTTCTAAATGAACGCAGAAGAAAACATCTCCCGCTGGGGAAATGACTAGCAGCCGAGAGTTGTCTGAGGAGGTGGTTTCTAAGGTATGACCATTTTACCTCAAGGCGAATTATATCAATATCTTCTAAAAATATAGGGGAAAAAAGATGGTCATGACATGTAGGTCATGTCGACGGGATTTAAAAATAAACACGAATTTTGCAGGTTTACAAAGCTTTGACAAAATCTAAGCGAACTAATATAAAGAAACAAAGACAACACTGGAGTGAACTACATCTCCCCTCCCTCTCATTGTTAAACATGTAGGCTATGCCTTACACTTGAAAATGTAGGCTACGTGACAACATGACGGCTGCATAGGGCAGCTATTGTAGGTTTCAAGACCAGACCAAACGCTTTGAAAACAACTGACTGCATCCAAGAAAGAAACGCTAAAGTAATAAACAAAGAGTCACTCCATTTAGAGATAACGTGGGGAAATTAGGCTAGAGCCATTTCCAAACAAAACCGGACACAGCTATTTAACCAATTTAATCTCAATGCTTTCGCTGGAGAAACATTGAGAAATGAATGGAAAATTTGTACAATTTCCACTATTAAAATAAACTGCTGGGGCATGGATGTTAACTTCATCCCTGTTCAAACGGATAATCTAAGGCATACATTAAATAAACTAAAATATCAATGAAAGATGGCAAAATACCATATAAAGACAATGCAAGACAAACCCCAACACTTTCCCGAATGATTTACAACTTTAAGCGTTTTATGCGTGGTTTCAAGTGAAAAAGGCAGCGTTTGTAACCTAAATAGTACGTATCATAATGACTTACCATACTTGTTGACACTTGGGTGCAAGTCGCCTTTGCAATGGGAGTAAATGAAGAGCCAGAGCAGATATAAGACCGCCGCCCTGCGCTTATTGGAGAGGCTGGTGCTCGCGCTCCACCTGCATCTCGCTGACTGTGTGATAGAGGTGAGGATTTTGAAATCGTCCCGGTGATTTGAATCTTTAGAATCGATTCACTGGTTCGTTCAGTGGACTCTTTGGAAACCGTTTACTAAATAGATTCGCCAGCTGTTCAGTGATGTGGTCCGTGATGCACGTTAGGCTATATCAAGGTGGAGTCAAGTGAGAGTCGTTTTGTTTTTGAATGATTTACTTTATGTTAGGGCTTCTCAACCCTGTTCCTGGAGATCTGCCTTCCAGCAAAGTTCAACTCCATATACACCTGAACCAAATTAAATAGGACCTGAACGGCACTTGATAATTACAGGCAGGTGTGTTTGATATGGGTTGCAACTGAAATCTGCAGGAAGGTAAATCTCCAGGAACAGTGATATGAACACTTTTAGGCTACCAACAATGAACTATTAGGCTATATACATATCCTAACAGTTAGGCTAAATAAACTCGTATATCTAGTACAGGTCGTTAGCCAGTAGGGTATGGGGGTTCAGGTGGTTTGAAAGGACGCATCCCTCACCCGACATAAATTGGGAAAATAACTTTGAGACAAATTTAGATTTTACTTATTCAAATTTACAAATTCTGACTGAGGAAATGAGCTGGCCAGTTTGTTATTTACCTTCAGGCTACAGTTTTTAAAGTTTTAAAGTTTTTTTTTTTAAATGATGCATGATAATAAATTTGTATTTTAAAATGTTTAATTTAAAATTGTAATTTCATAACATTTTTATAAAACTGTAATTACTTGCAGTTTAAATGCTCATTTCTTAATAAACATTTGTGGTAAAACAGCATGGTAAGCACTTTGACAAAACTGTAGGAAATATTTTTGTTACATCAAAAAGTGTGGTTATGATAACCACCAGCAAAGATTAGTGCATAAAATGTCGCTAAAATACAGTATTTGAACCTATAATTCATTAGAAATTGAGGAGGGTAACTGCAAGAAGCTCCACTTTTTGAGAAAAAAAAGAACCACCCCTTTCAATAGGCTGGTTGAGGGCCTGGAGTATCACGGCAAACTGATTTGAGTGAATAAATGTGAGCTTGACGACTGTACTGAAAATGATTCAAATTAATGACGAAGACCCAGTTAACAATTGAAGAGTTCAGATGCAAAAACCTCTAAATGCTGTCTGAAATTTTTCTCAGCCTCCTTTGTTGTTGAAATATTTCACTATAAAGACCAGGGAAAAATTTAATCTTTGCCATAAAATTGATGTTACTGAACAAACACACAGGAGCCTGATAAAAATCCTAATTTTAGGGGAAAATTTCAGACGGCATTTAAATGTTTTTGCATCTAAACTTTTCAATTTTAAATTAACAGGATGTCTTTCTTGGAATAGCTATTTGTCTCTGGATCCCTAAACGTTCTCTGTTGGTTAGCAAGGAACGTTTTCTTTATACACGTTTCCTCTAGGTGCAAGTACAGTATGTAAGTAAACGTAAAAAAACAAAACAAAAAAAAGAGTCAGATTTGGAACGGATTTCCGATTTTGTTATTCATTCATTTTCTTTTTGGCTTAGTCCCTTTATTAATCCAGGGTCGCCACAGCGAAATGAACTGCCAACTTATTCAGCATATGTTTTATGCAGCGGTTGCCCTTCCAGCCTCAACCCAACACTGGGAAATGCCCATACACACTATATTTCACACTCATACACTACACCCAATTTAGCTTATTCAATCACCTACAGCACATGTCTTTAGACTGTGGGATCAATCATAAGATATTTGTTATACTCTTAAAAAAAAGTTTTAAAGGTAAAAACATGGTTTGCAAACTTTATTCAATGGATTTTATTTATTTAATAGGATTTAAGACTTTATTACACAGTAGAATATGCTTTAAGTGAAAACACATCCAAAACACATTGTGCATTGACACATCTTTAACACAGTTTCCTTTTAATATGCCATTAGACACATGAAAGAGTTCATATGATGAGACGCAATCTGAAAAATAAATGTGTAAAATAACAGAAAACATTTTTTTTCACTGTATGTTATAACAAATCTAGACAGTACCGTAGATCATCTCAAACTTTAAACATGTCACTTAAAGCCACAGCAGAGTTACATTTATTATTAAAAGTTTTCAAAACAAAGATCAAGGTCCAATAATACAACTCAAAAGTTTAAAGTAACACCTGTGAATAACTGTTTAAATACACATTCGTACAACTGTTGACTATTTTTACAGTACAATAATGTATAACGTACTGGCAGATCATTATCTAATAATTATTTTTGAACAAACCAGACAATATAATATCAAAATATTATATTTGTTTGCGGGGTCTTAAAAAGTATAAAAAATTTTGGCCCTTAAAAAGTATTAAAAATCCTTAAATGCTATTTTAAAAGGTATTAAATTCAATATCAGCATGCTAAAGTTGGCCTGAATTAAATTTTGAATATTGGGATTCTATGTAGTTTATGAAAAAAATATAAAATCCTGCTAGATTTGACATCTGCTTTGTTTACTGCAGTAACCAGGGAAACACTGTTATTCCTGCTGCTGTAAAGACGCCACCTGCTGCATTAACATTTTTATTCAGCATATAAATTCAGTTTTAGTTTAGGATTTGTTTCTTGCAAACAGTATTTAGTAAACATATTGCAAGTTAAAAGGTCGGCAATGCCACTGGTTGAAACCTGAAGTGGTGATGAGGTCTTAAAATGTATGCAAAGAGTCTTAAAAAAGGTCTTTAAAAGTATTGAATTTCAATCTTTGATTCCTGTATATACCCTGTATTATAATTTACTGTACTAATAATTTCATTATCAGAGATTCTCAGAGCAGAGATCAGGTTCAAATGATGATTTGTTTAAGCGCAAATAAACATGAATCACAAACTTTTTCATCAAACATGTTTTCATCAAACATTTCTTCAAGAACCAAACTAAAATTGCAGCTTTGCTTCCCATAGTTAATAAATAACATTCTGGAAATTCATTAAACATTTGCATATTTCAGAAGTGAACATTCTCTCATAGTAAACTTCTTCACAGTATTCGCCTAAACACCAGTGTAAATACATTTAATCAATATGCTAAAATATTAATAGCATTCACTGCGCGTTTTGCAATAACATACTTGAAACCATTCACTCAGGCTTTTATAGATCTCAACAGTAAGGACCTGATTGTTGAGAAATGATTCAGCAGCTATAATTCAAATCCCTCATCATGGACTTAGAATAGCAAACATCTCCTCG
The DNA here is from genome assembly GCA_903798205.1 of Danio tinwini. Classification (NCBI taxonomy): domain Eukaryota; kingdom Metazoa; phylum Chordata; class Actinopteri; order Cypriniformes; family Danionidae; genus Danio; species Danio tinwini. The sequence continues at coordinate 13,782,747 of CAIGQZ010032409.1, forward strand.
TTTTGGCAGGACTGCAGAGAATAAAATGACTCAACATAATGAGTAATCTGTCAGTGACAGCTGACAGGTCAGGCTGCACAGGATGGGGAGACTACTTGTCAAAACCTTGCTCATGTGACATACGCACAAGTTTTATACAACTGGGTGCACTGTTCTAGTACTATATGCAAAATGAAGATAAACATTACTTATTATTATTATTATTAATTAATAATAATACAATTAATATTATTATTATTATTATTATTATTATTATTATTATGCTGTTTTTCTCTCTTGCATTAATGAATTAATAATGACTGTTGAGTTGACTTTATCGGGTTTGATATATCATTTTCTGTATTGTTTAAGTATTTAGTTTAACTCAGTTTTATTGATGCATATTAGTCAGAGAGTTACAGAATAAGAATCACAAGACATTAATTGTTCCAATCTAGCAGCAGAAAATAATTAGTTCATATTTTATTTCTCTCTGAATTAAACAATGCAATAATATCTTCTTGCATCAAGAACAATATAAAAACACAAACAAATGTTAGGGTTGTCATGACACTGGAATTCGATACCAATCAGTACTGAAATTTTTAAAACGTTCATTTCTAGCTAACATTTGAGCACTGTTGAGTACGTTCTTAAACGGTTCTGATTTGCCATTGTGTTCACGTGCTCAACAGAAATGACTGTGATTGGCGGTGAAGGTCACCAGTTCACCGAACTCACTGCTGTTGAGTGTAACCAGAGACAGAGACACTGGAGTGTTTTAAAGTCGTGATTCATGAGCAGATCGCCCATATGTCAGCTTATAGACAAACCAGCTGATTGATGTGACTCTAAAACAATCCAGTGTTGCTTTATCTGTGGTTACACAAACAGCGGTGACTTTGGTGAACCGATGACCTTCACGGGTTGTTGCTAGATTAGATACGGTTGTGGTCGGAAGTTAATGAGAATTATTTATATTGTTTATAAAATTTCCCTTTTTTTGTTTTAATAATGTCTACCACCACCCCAACCCTAAACCCAACTGTAAAGTAAAAACAGTAGCTGTACCAAGTATTATTGGTCACACTTTACAATAAGGTTCATTAGGTAATGTTAGTTAATGCATTTCCTAACATGAACAAACAATGAACAATACATTTACTACAGTATTTGTTCATGTTACTTAACATTAGTTAATGAAAATACAGTTGTTCATTGTTAGTTCATGTTAATTCATGGTGCATTAACTAATGATAACAAGCATGGACTTGGATGTTAATAATGCATTAGTAAATGTTAAATTTTGATTAAAAAATGCTGTACAAGTGTTGTTCATGATTAGTTATGTTAGTAACTGCATTAACTAATGAACCTTATTGTAAAGTGTTACTGTATTATTTCTGCTATCTATTAAAATTGTGTTAATAGATATAAATTGTAAAAATTGTATTTTTTAACGCCTACCCCCACCCTAAACCCAACCATCACAGTACTGTAAAAATATAAATTATTGTTATACAGTGTCATAAAAAAATGCTGCTATATTGATGTGCATATTGCACTTCCAGCCGGCTGCGTATCCGATCTACTTTACCACCTTCACGGCCAATCACAGTCCTTTCTGTTGAGCACATGAACGCAACGGCAAATCAGCGCTGTTTATGAACATGCTCAACAGCACTCAAATGTTCACGAAAAATGGACATTTTTAAAAATTCAATACCGATTGGTAATGAATTCCAGTATCATGACAACCCAGATAAAAGTAATAAACATTAGGTCAGACAGCAATACCGACAAATATATTAAAACAAATATACAAAAGTACAGCAGTAAAAATAATTATTAATTCAAAATAAATTAAGGGTGACGCAGTGGCGCAGTAGGTAGTGCTGTTGCCTCACAGCAACAACGTCACTGGTTCCAGCCTCAGCTGGGTAAGTTGGCATTTCTGTGTGGAGTTTGCATGTTCTTCATGCGTTCGCGTGAGTTTCCTTCGGGTGCTCCGGTTTCCCCCCACAGTCCAAAGACATGCAGTACAGGTGAACTGGGTAGGCTAAATTGTCCTTAGTGTATGAGTGTGAATGAGTGTGTATGGATGTTTCCCAGAGATGGGTTGCAGCCGGATAGGCATCCGCTGCGTAAAACATATGCTGGATAAGTTGGCGGTTCATTCCGCTGTGGTGACCCCTGATTAATAAAGGAACTAAGCCTTAAAGAAAATGAATGAATGAATGAAAAAAAAAGATAAACATCCATATTTTCTCTATGCTCTCCATTCATAACTAAGCAAGGGGCAGGAAAATAAGTCAGCTATTTGTTTAGATGTTTAATTAAGTCATGTGACCATAGAGTGTTCAAATGAACTCCAGACGCACCTGAACATTGTTACCCTAATGAAGACAAATGTTGCCGAAACACGTAGGTGCTGTTTTTAAAGATAATAAAGGCTTTTTATAAATTTGTTTACTTACTTTTCGAGTGACAAAAGCCCTGGTCACACAGCACTTTTCCCCCAAAGACTTCTACTCATATGCATGCGAATGTGGCAAACTGGAAATGCAAGCTTGTGCAACAAGTTTTGCTGTTTGCTGCGTTTGAAAGTTCAAGTTTGGTGAACTCTAGCTGCGTCCCAAATGGCACACTATACACTATGCACTTACACACTTAACAGTATAGTATATGTATGTATCTAGCTCCGCCCCTTCTGCTATGTGAGCAAAGCTGCAGTAGTTGAGTGCGTGAAGTGTCCATCATTCCACACTTCATTTTACCAGTTGAATAAATGCATCATCCGGGTAATTAAAGTGCACTTATTATTTTTAGAGTTTTCAGTGTGAATGCACTACTTACACTATTTACATTACAAAATGGCGTAGAATAGTGCATAAGTATGCGATTTGGGACGCACCTTCTGACTTGCAAAATCGCATCACATGATTGCGTGAGACTAATCCATAGATATTTGCATTATATGTTGCCTACTCTGTTGTCTATTAGAATGAATGCGTCAATAGAGACACCATTTTAGTACAGGGTAGCGCTCCAAAAATCATGTGTTTGTGTGCATGGAAATGTATTATCCACCCTCCTTGTTAAATTTGATCTAATCCATGTCTTCAACACACACCCTCTCCTGCATCACTTCTAATTATGGAGGGAGCGATTTGTTTGTGAATGAATTTCCATTATAAATGACTTGTATGAACCATCAATATCTCTGTGTCTTACTGTTATGTTATCAGGCACCCTTAGTTACTTAAAAAAAAACAAAAAACTAGCCGTTACTTCACTTAGCCCACAATAATCCGTAGTGTCTTGCTGCCATATTTCATTTACATTGTTTGCTAATTTTATTTAACAAAACTAGCATAAGCCTAGAATTTAGTGCAAGTTGGTGCTACTTTGCCTTATGGTAAGTGATTGTATTATCATTAATAACGTTACTTTTTTACTGCACAAAAGTTTGTAACATACAAACACGTAAAAAAAAAAAAAGAAATCTTACCTATGAAATGCTCTGCCTTTATGCTTTGTTTTCTTTGTTTGCTTGTTACTACACTCGTACGCAGTGCAAAAGTCCTGCATCTTTAGTCTTGACTAGTGCGGTTGAATGACATTTGTCCTGGGAGCCCTGTACCAATATGGCGGCGATATTGATGCATGCTCAGGGTCCATATGCGATATGTAGTGTAAATATCTGAGACCACTCGAAGATCAAAATATGACCTCTCTGGGCAGAAATTTTAAATATAGACCAATTGCTCACTTTTTTATGTCTAATCATGTTTAATCCCTCTTCTTTTTGTAGCGCCATACAACAGAATTCTGCACGCACATATTCTAGTGTGACCGCGGTATTAGACTTATTTCATTGTTTATCTTTATGAGTCCCTTATCCTAAGAACACCGACACATTAACTACCCCTAAAGCAGTTTTTGTTTGACTTTGGAAATATATTTGTGTTTTTTAATCCCTCTAATAAAAGCTCCTGAAATGTATCAGGGGGCAATATGAAAATTAAAGCAAATTTATGCATCAGTTCCCACAACCTATTACTTTTCTCTGGTTCAAAACATTATTTTATTTTAGCAACATATATTTTTTGAGTGGGTGTATTTTCTTGGAAAGCCTTAGAGTCGTATCATTTGCAGAATCCTATTAAATGCAGTAGTTCAAAGCTCCTTCCCCGAGGTGAAGATAAGAAAACTGTTCCTTTTTCAATTTGGACTTTTCTCAAACTGTTACAGTGAAGCAGGGCTGTGGTTCTGGAGATAATTAAAAGTGTGAAATCAAAAGCGTATAATTACTTATCACCTCTGTTTTCGTGCCAACACCATCCACCAGTTAAATCACATCAGTTACAGGCTGTGATTTACATCGTGCCAACAAATTAGCCTAGCGCAAGCTATTACCTTAATTGCTTCAGCTGAATTATGGGTAATGTAGTTTAAAACCAACAGACGTTTAAAAGGATATGACCGTCTCCTCAGAGAGCTCTTTATCACTGAAAAATGTGCGGATAATTGTTATTAGGAGGAGATCATAAAAAAAAATACTCACTGAGACTAGGAGACCTTGCTTTGAGTGCATAAGTCCAACTGTTCCCTGGTGGAGAGGTTTATTCAGCCTCTCCTCTTCTTGTGTATTATTCTCCACAGCTGTAATGACCTTCAGCGTGTCTGGATTGTGGACAGTTTCCCCAGTGCTTGGCCTTCATACTCGAGGGAGAAACTAACACTTGAACATTTTCAATTCACAGGATCATCTTTTAAATATAAACAATGCCTTTGTGTATTTCCTTTTCTACTGGCCACAGATGAGAGTGTTTGCTACTGTTGTTATTGCACATCTTGCTGATGGCAGACGCTCGCTGACCTCTTTTGAATGTTTTTTTTTTTTTTTTTTTTTTTGGTTTAGTAAGCATTATTTCCTCAGCCTCTCATTACACTTGGGGGCGCTATTTTTATCTTTCGGCCATTTACTAGAATTGTGTAAGTGGCCATTTCTGCTAAAAGAAAGTAGTGAGTCAGATATTGCATGTAGACGAAAAGTCTTTTTTTTAAAGTCTTTTCCTACTGTATTTCCTTTTAAAACAATAGGAAAAAATAAAAGCTATATTAAAAACTATAATTGTATAATTAATATTATAATGGCACTGACACATTCATAACAATTCATACGGAACGCTTGTGAGGTCACGTGTTGAAATTGAACATTCATTCATTCATTTTCTTTTCGGCTAAGAACGAACAGTGGAACGAACCCATACACTTGCATTCACTCACATACACTAAGGCCAGTTTAGCTTATTCAATTCACCTATACCACATGCCTTTTGACTGTGGGGGAAACGGGAGCACCCAGAGGAAACCCACGCGAACACAGGGAGAACATGCTAACTTTACACAGTACTGGCAACAGACCCAGCCGGGGATTGATCCAGCGACCTTCTTGCTGTGGTGATCGTGCTACCCACTGCGCCACCATGACACCCTGAAATTGAAAAAATAACTAATACTTAAACATATTCAATCAAATTTTCTTTTTTAAACTCTTCTGAAAATCAAGCAGAATTTTTATATTTTACAAAATAACACGTAAATCATCATGGCAAAGACTGAAACCAGCTATTAGGAATAAGTAAATAAACTACTCTGTTTGAAAATGTGTTTAAGAAAATCTTCTCTCAGTTAAACAACACTTTGCCTTTAGCTGTATATAAAGTATAAATCTAAATGTGCAATTAACTTAGGATTTGTATATTGACCTTGAATTTTAATTAAGCAATAAACCGTTTCCTAATCACTGAACAAAAATCATGAGTCTGCTAAAAAAGAGTGGATCAAATAAATAATGCCATTTTTCTCCCAATGCCCAGAGCTCTAATTAGCTTGTTTTCGCTATTCAAGATTATAGGATGAGGATAATAGAGGAAAAAAAAAGGTGCCAGTAACTGCACATCAGAAGTAGCCTTTCAGCAATACTGCAGTTTTGGTTGATTCTGTCGAGTCCAATCATGGCAGGAGGAGATAAGCAGAAATTACAGATGACTGGCCACAGCTCAGTCTAAATGAACAGGAATTAAGAGACAGGTCTGGACAGCAGTCTGTCTGCACCTGCAGTTTTTAGACATTTGCCATTTGCCATTTTCTTTGGATCTCTTACAGCTATAACACATCACAGCTCCCAACTTTGATAGACATAGACTTTAAAATGACTCTGATAATATCCTCAATTTGGCAATCCCCTCGAGGAAGGCAGAGTTAGAATTTAGATTAATGAGTATTTCAGAATATCACCTGCCTTAATGTGCTGAGGATTGATGATTTAGTCTTAAAAGTGAATGAGAGAAGCAGGCGAGCTGTGATTTATTGCTCATAAAATCACAAACAACACAGTTTTGCTGACCAGTGTACAAGAAATGCAAAATACTGCTGTTGAAGAAAAGGTTTTGTTAATGAGAATATACAAGGGAACATTAATGTTGATACATAGGGTTAAGCTGATTTGGACTCTTAAAGCAATTGTTCACCCAAAAGTGAAAATTCCCTCACCATTTACTCCCCATATAGAAATCAGATACATGGAAATATATGCAAATTACAAATATGACATTCAAGTTCATAGTTGAGTTTAACATATATGCAATATATGTGATATAAAAAACATACACTACCTGACAAAAGTCTTCTCGTTGATCCCAGTTGTAAGAGTAAAATATAGTAACTTGACGTCTAGTTGATCATTTGAAAAAGTGGCAAAAGGTCGATTTGTCTGATGAATAATCTGTAAAACTGCATTCCAATCATCACATATACTGCAGAATACCTATTGACACCCGCATGGAGCCAAGATTCTCACAGAAATCAGTCAAGTTTGGTAAAGGAAAAATCATGGTTACATTCAGTATGAAGGCGTGCGAGAGATCTGCAGAGTGGATCGCAACATTTGTGCTGCTCATTACATTACAAATCACAGGAGAGGGCAAATTCTTCAGCAGGATAGTGCTTCCTCCCATACTTCAGCCTCCACATCAAAGTTCCTGAACACAAAAAAGGTCAAGGTGCTCCAGGATTGGTCAGCCCAGTCACCAGACATGAACATTATTGAGCATGTCTGGGGTAAGATAAAGGAGGAGGCATTGAAGATGAATCTTGATGAACTCTGGGAGTCCTGCAAGAACGCTTTCTTTGCCATTCCAGATGACTTTATTGATAAGTTATTTGAGTCATTGCAGAGATGTATGGATGCAGTCATCCAAGCTCATGGGAGTCATACACAATATTAATTCTATTTCCACTGCACCATGACTTTATATTCTATACTGTACATAATTTCTGTTAAATGACAAGACTTTTGTCTAAGCAAAGTCAGACATTACTGTACTAATTTAATAATTAAATATCAAGGTATGATCATATTTTATTTTGGTAAAATGAACATAATCTAGAGGCCTTTGCCTTTCATATAAGCCACTTCTGATACCAAATGATCAACTAGAAGACAAGTTATGATTTATTGTTCCTAAAACTTGGATGGGCGACAAGACTTTTTTCAGGTGTATATTTCATAATATTGCTCACATTGCTTTTTTATATTTAACCTTCAACCACTATAATAACAAATGTGTATATATGTTCAAATCAGCCTGATCTCACCAGGAAACTAAATCTATTTTACATTTTGTCAGGTAAGTGTCTAATTCATACGATTTCATAAGAGCTCAGTCGTACAAAAATGTAACATTTTTAAAAGCAGGCATGGCACCAAAGCCCACCCCTAAACTGCAAGTCTTACTAAATTATACAAATGAGTTTGTACAAACTCATACTTATTAGCTACTAAATCAAAAATTTACAAATTGGTATGAGAAAGCTTTGTTTCAAATATAATAAATATATGGCCATATATAAACAACAAATAATATTGTTGCTAATAAATTTAAGCACATGAACAAATTTGTAATTACAATGGTTGTAAAAAAATGTTATGGTAATGTATTTCTGCTTATATATACAGTATAT
>CAIGQZ010032409.1:13795756-13835352 GCA_903798205.1 Danio tinwini
GCAGTCTCCGTGAGGAGCTGCCGTCCGTTTGTTTTGATTTAGACCTTTTATTAATAAATAATAAAGACCTTTTGTTTTGCCGTCCGTTTGTTTTGATTTAGACCTTTTATTAATAAATATTTATTTAAAAGTTCATTGGTTCTCCGCCTCCTTCTTCCCGGCGGACAGGTGGCGGTAACTTCATTACATTTACCTACAGTTTTCAACCCAGGTGTACACTTTTTCAGATCTCAAAGAGCCATTCGCGACTTCTTCAGTAAATCCCCCAGAGGTCTGACTGACTGACTGACTGACTGAAAAAAAAAGCCCTAGTGGCTGCCTGATTTTTACCATGTTTTCAGATCTTACCACATTCTCACCCTGTTATTTATTGTATTTTTTGCCTTTTGTTTTTGTTTAACCTGCTTTCTGGAACCGTTCTTCGCCGGACTAGAACCCCTGCGTTGCTACTGGGCAAACTGGCAACAGTGGAAAAGCAGTCACTGCTTTCATTTTAATTATTCTTTGAACAGATTATAAACAGGTCTAACATAAACCGTGTATGGGTGATCATCCTTTCATTATCACAAACGGTAAGCTTTTTTACCTGCTTTCTTTTGCTTAGTTATTTTTGTTAATATATGGTGTAATTATCATCCTTTACAATAACATTGCTTTAATATGAGATAAACTCCCCATGTATGTGTAGTTAACTGGTGATCTGGGACCTTTTAACCAGGACAAATCAATGTGCATATTTTAGACACATGACAATAATTTTTTTTTTATCTAATTTTTTTTTCAAAGAAAAGTTTTGTTGAATAATAAAAAAAGGCATGTTGACAGCTACATTTTGCTTGTTTTGACACATTTAAAATTTGTGGCTAAGAAATAATAATTATTTTTGGTGTGGTCGGAGATAAATTTGGTAAATCCCTAATTTTGAGCTCTGAAAAGTCATGTGAAATAAAAACTAAATTGCATTGCGACACAACCCATTTGCTCATGCACATTGAGCAAGCTCATACATAACACACACAAAAAGTGAAGTAAATGAGGAGGCATGTGGACATAACGCAACATCTAAATCAAGTAATTTTAGCATGTCAAAGTCAAATTTATGCATATAAAATATATTGTCCCAACAACAAAATTATGGCTAGTGAAAATGGCGAGTGACTAGTAATGTTGGAAATCTACTAGCCAAAGTGGCTGGTGATTAAAAAAGTTTATGTCAAGCCCTGATTGCAGCCATACATAGTTCACGTGCTCTAGAAATGTGGAGGTACATTTTCACAATGAGTCTGTGTTGACAATTTTGACTGTAGTTAGACCACCTTTACTGAAGGACTAAGGTCCAGATCCATAAAGCACTATCTATCCTGATCAACAGACTCTGTACTTCTGTTGGGAGTCCAAGGAGACGTAGAATAAGTGTCATTGCATGGTCATTAGCCACAAACAAACTTACCTAATTGTTTATCAAGCCCATTTTCTCTTTCAATACACCTTCACCTGAATGAATTCCCACATCCCGAATGTTTTAATGGATAAATTATATGTGTCAAGTCGTGCCAGAAGAGAATTGTGCCTGTAAAACCATCGGACTAACTCAAGCGAATCAGTGCAGTGACAAAGCAAATCCATCTCCTCTGATAGGTTGGATCCTGATTAAAACACGCTTTTAACCCACTTAGATTTATCACAATTAGCCCTGGAGGTCCAGCAAGGTTGTGCTGGTCACTGTCACCAATCCGCAAACCAAGTCCCACAGCGCAATTACATTTGTCAGAGGCAAGATGAACAGAGTGTCTCAGAGGTTAATTAAAAACCCTGCTCTGTATAAAGCTCTTACCAAGCGTCAACACTGTGACAATCTAGTGTGAAACAATCCTTACGAGAAGCACTTAGACTGGCCTCTGCGTTGGATAAGGCGAGCTACTCAGGTGTGGAAAAGGGAAATTATTTTAAATTACATGCGGTGTGCGTAAACAGTCAGTCATGCGTAGAGCTGATAACAACGCAATGCCCAGATATTCCAGAGTGTGATTTGAAGGCTTCCGAACATAGCGGAGACTGAAAATTCAATCAGCAGTTCAAAGACCTTGGGTTTAGGCAGCGTGTACGGTGCAAATTTAATATAGATTCACAAATAACATTTCAGACCTTGTGATACCTCCAACGGTGAAACCTTATGGTTTGTAAAGTCTGGTCTACAGATATGGGCCAACATTTTATTTTTTTTAATGATAAAAAAACCCCAAAGATGTGTATTAAGTTTTTAACTGTACAGCTGGCTTGAAATGGAAATGACAATCAACTTGTTTCAGCTGAATCCAGCTACTTGAATGAGAAAAACTTTATTTTAATTGTGTTAATTGGGAATTGATTAAATTGTTAGAATAGTGGAGAACGGACATTATTTGATGGTTTGAACTAATCGTTAAGGTTGACTTGAATCCATCACACTGAAGTTGGCATAAAACTGCAGTAATTGTTCTTTATAAGAAATACACAACACAGGAGCATAGAAAATACAGTGCTCAGCATATATAAGTACACCCCTCACAAATATATCTTTTAAGTAGCTATCTTTAATCTATTTATTCATATATTTAATAGGAAGCTATACAATATTTATTTGTGCATATACATTAGATCAGGGGTTTTCAAACTGTGGGGCGCCACCAGGGGGGTGCGAGAATTTGAAGCGTGCACTCGAGTGAATTATGATGACGATTTTTATTCGTTCACTAGAGTGAATCTGATTAATGTTAGCTTCCCAGCTAACTATAAGGCATCTGTAGAGTTAGTGCGTTCCAGTAAAATATATACAAATAAAATGGAGCGGGTGCTCTTTAAAATGAATGACGGTGAATGATTGAAAGTAAAACTGGTGAGCCATCTGACAAAAAAGTGCCCTTCTGAATCAAATCAGCAGGATGCCCTTCTGGATCTTTCACTTAATTTGAAGACACTACTGATTACGTTTACATGGACATCAGTATTAGTTATTTGCCTTAATCTGAATATGACAATATTATATTTAAGGTGTTACGTGAAGTGCTTTTTGAATGTTGCGTCACCATGCTATCCACGTTTCCTGCAGAGTCTCATGTTATTTTGGGTGTTTCATCTTTAATTTTTCGACTTTAACTGCAGTTTGGCAGTTTCACTTTTTACTCATGAATATTTCATTCAAGCCCCCATGACAAACTGGGGTATTAGATGTGAATATGAAGTAATGCCTGGTGGAAGAGTGTTGTTTTAATGGAATTTGATACCGCATGCTGGAAAGACAAAAAAACTTCCACATTTGGTGATGTGTGTGTGTGTGTGTGTGTGTGTGTGTGTGTGTGTGTGTGGTCCTTTACTGACAGCCGTGTGTCTGGATCTTGTCACAAAATGCGGCAAAAAGTCCTACATGACGGTAATAGTTTGATTGTGGTGTTTAATTCAATAATGCCACTAATATATACTCCACATGTCTTAATTCCATTTCTGTTTAGTTCAATTATGACTTTAGTTGGATTAAGGTAATAAAAAATTGCTGTTTACATGGTAGACTCTTAATCAGAGTTATGTCTTAATTGTATTAAAATCATATTTTCAAGAGTTCACACTAAGCTGATGATTGATTATAAGCAAGTTTGGCATGCTGTCCCGGGAGAGAGCCCTGAGCTCAAAAGGTCCTTGAGCCCTGGGCTCCCTCCCGTTTGCAGGGCGAGAGGGGAGCTTTGAGCTCAGGTAGATCTCGAGAACTCCCCCCTTTTGTAAAAGTTAATGACAGAAATAATTGCTACGGAGAGATATGTTGATGGATAAAAGTTTGACTAGTGCTTAATTTAGATTGTTCAATTAACTTGTAGTGCATGTTTTTTGGAACGTGGGAGGAAACCGGAGAACCCGGGGGAAACCCACGCAAGCACGGGAAGAACATGCTAACTTCACACAGAAATGACAGCCAGTCTGTTAAAGGACTTGAACCGGTGACGTTCTTGCTGTGAGGCCGCTGTGCTAGTCACTGGGCCACCGTGCCGCCCTATGAAGGAAAAGAGGAGGAGTAGGGGTGGAAGGGGGGATTCTTCAAACGAAGATGACTGTAGTAAGAAACCCTGGCTCTTTATAGTGGGTTAGAAATCGTCTGATTGGTTGGTCATACATGGTTAATGCATGACCAGCCGTGTTCAATCATAATCACGTGATCCTCTCGAAATTAGTTTATAAATAAACTTCACAAAGTATTGTTGCCCATGTAAACATACTCAATGTTCGACTCAACCACACCGTCAGGGCTCTGCGAACTTGGCTTTGCAAAGCAACATTTTCTGTATGTACGTACATCAAAAGCTAGTAGGCTATGGCTCACGCTTATTGACAGTGGAAAATGATTTGCGCTTAGTCGTGTCAGAAATCCAACCACAGATTAGCATGTTGTCCTCAAAAAAACAGGATCAGCCATCACACTGAATCAGATACTGTAAGCTGTATATATATGTTTCAATGTAATTAATTCTAAGCACTTTAAACGCAGCAAGTAATATGTAAATGATGTTTGCACATGCATTATAATTTTAGCTTGGGGGAGGGGTGCCTGGGGCGGCGCGAGTGAAATTGGACAATTTTAGGAGGGCGTGTGTCCTAAAAGTTTGAAAACCTCTGCATTAGATTAGTCAGTACTGAAGTCAAATCTGGAGCTTATCTAGCAAAATAACTTACGATAACGGTCCAAAGTACACCTTAATTTCTATGTTATAGAAAAATATTAAAAACTAATTTAAAAAAAGAGGAAAAGTCAAGAGAATCAATTTTGTAGATTGTATATATTTTTTTTGCAATATTTTGCTTGAATTTAATTGTATTATCTTTCAATTTCTAAATATGTTCTGAGACTAAAATATTATTTTAATAAATATATCTAATTAATAAATATGTTTTGTTTAAATGCACCAAAATAGATTGCCTATATTCACTGAGAAATTTATAAAAATATTACTTTTCAAAATGGGCTGTACTACATTATACTGAGCACAAATTTTTTATATATTTTTTTTCGATTATATTCATTATTAATAGTCTATTTAAGTGCTAAGGTAGGCTATAGCCTATTTTTTTCAGTGCATGATTGACTGCTTCTTCAAATACATGAAATATTCTTATTTAACTTATTTGTGTTTAATTCGATGGAATAAACATGGACATTTTTCAGAAAATAGCCTATTTGTTTAATTTAAAAATATGTTATATTTATTTAGCCTACAGTATATAGGCTATTAAACTATATTTTATTTATTTAAACTACATTAAATTAAATTACAACCTGTATTTAACCATTCGTTTTGGCTTTAACAGTTTATTGATAAGACTAATCAAAGAACACTGAACTGAGCTATGTGAAAAGTTTTGTATAGCCTACAGTCAAAAAATTTAATATTAAAGCTATGGCTAAGGCGAGTAGGCAATACTGTGTCTAAAATGAAACTATGTCTCTTATCAGAAAACAATAAACACAATTATTTTAGGCGCAGCATTGTATTAGATTTGAGCAAATATGAACAAAACATGGAGAAAACACCTCCACCTTCCACGGAAAAACAGTCACCCACAGCATTGAGTCCTCCGCCTTCAGATTGGCGACTACTGAGAGTGAAGCTCGGTTGCCCCCTACTGGTAATGTATTTCGTGAATCAAAAATTTTCCCTGAGTACTGCAGCTAACCGCGGTAAATCATGGCATTCTGTTCCCTGAGATGCGCATTTCTAAAGGCCTCACCTGTACATGCTTCAGCCTACAAACTGTTGTAAAAAAAAAGCAAAAACGCACTTGAACATTCGTTTGACTGCAGTTTGTAAGTTAAAGGAATGATACTGGCCAGTATGACGACAACAACTTTGTTCTTTTTCACATTAATGATATTTACAGGGGAGTTTTATCGATGAATAAAGAATTCTTTTCACAACAATTAATAAATACCATAAAACAACTTTATGGTGTCTATGATTTGTAATTGAATACACCTGCCTCACCTACAGTACCTATCTCCATAAGGACAACTTTTCTGCTGTGGTCAGTTTGCTTGGCAGTTCACCTTGTACTTAAAAGTAATGTGAAATCGAGTTAAAACTATGTGGCTGCAGTGCAATTTTCTCTTACGTTTGTTTTTTAAAACACTATTAGTTGGGTTAAGTAAAGGCTTTAGGGTCAGTGATTTGCTAACAAGCTTATTTCAACCTGAATACAAGATTTTTTTCTTATCCCATTGTCAAATTATTTAGCTTGTTTTATAGAAAAAAACACCTATTTTTGACTTCGGTCACACTATTTTGATGGTCCGTTTGTTGAATTTAAGTTACATTGCGTCTACATACCAACTAATTCTCTTTATACGATTATACGTAGACTGTTAGGTTGGGGTTAGGGTTAGTGTAAGTTGACATGTACCTGCTAAGTTTCTTATGGTCAGTTAAATGTCTGCTGAAGGAGCATATCAACAGATATTAAGCAGACAGTTTACTAATACTCAAATGCACCATCAAAATAAAGTGTTACCCAATCTTCTTTTTTTACTTAGTCTTTTTACTTACGTGTAGAAATGCTTCCTGGTTTAAGATATTTCTATATATTTGGATTAGAAACCAGACAAAAACTCTTAAGTGAGAAAAGTTTTTTGCAGGTTTCTTCAAATCCATAACCTTAAAGCAGGGGTGTCCATACTCGGTCCTGGAGGGCTGGTGTCCTACATATTTTAGTCCCAACCCAATTAAACACACCTGAACCAGCTAATCAAGCTCGTTTTAGGTATACTAGAAATTTCCAGGCAGGTGTGTTGAAGTAAGTTGGAGCTAAACTATGCAGGACACTCCAGGACCGAGTTTGGACACCCCTGCCCTAAAGGGTTAATTCACCACAAAAAAAAAAAAAGAAAGTTCTGTTATTAATTACTCACCCTCATGTCATCCCAATCCCCTGAGACCTTCATTCATCTTCATTTACAAATTAATATATTTTAGATGAAATCCTGGAGCTCTCTTCTCCTCCACAGACAGCAACAGTCCCGAGAGTTTATAGTCCAGAAAAGAATCAAAAATATTGTCAAAACATTTCATGTAAAAAAGACATTGTTCACCTATAACTTCTCTTGTGCAACATTCAATAAGAAAAATAAGTAATTTTTGATTTCATGTACTTTAAATGGCAAATAAAATAGTAATGGAAAAAAATGTAATAATTGCTCTAATAAGAATCAAAAATTCATGATGAATTAGTGAATTAATGTGACTCTTATTTCCAAGACTGCAAGCCTGGCATAGATCTGTGTCTTACCATTTGAACACACATTAAATGTCCTGTCCTGATGAATAATTGATGAAAGAAAAACACCTAATTAGTTTCCACTTTTAGCCAACATAAAAGCCAACCTTTCAGCAATTCAGAGGGTGCCACCAAAGGGAATAAGCCGTTTTGCTCTGTGATTGACAGTAAAATTATCCTGCTCTTCACATTTATAAACAAAGTGACTGCTTTTTTTTTTTACCATAATTAATTTAATCTCTCCTTTGACTTTTCATCAAACCCAATGCTATGCTAAAGCATTACGGAAGATTTGTTGTCATTTTTAACTTATTAAAGAAAGATCAAAAAAAGCATTTAAGTGAGATTACCCAGCTGTGTTCATAATGAACTTTTTTATTCATGTCAGTTTCTTTTATTGGCAGCTACGCTTTATGCAACTTCAAATAGGGACATCAGGACGTGTGGGAATCACACATTATTGGGTTTAAGTAGATTTAGGATGAAGTCAGTTCCCGCGGGAGAGTTTTAATTCAGACTACTGTCAGTGGAGATCCAACGTCATATCAAGAGATATAATGAGTGCACGTCTTAAAGAAAATATTGCTGAAGAAAAAAATAGATCACTTAAAAATATGAAGACGAACAAATATTTAAGATCACAATGCAAAGCAATGTCTGCAGAGATATGGAGGAATAAACTATTTCAAACCTTTTAAGAGGAAAAACATTTTAAAATTAATATAATGTCCATGTGCTCACCCTCATGCCATTCCAGCCCTGTATAAAGCTTTTTTTCTGTAGAAAACAAAGCAAATTCTTATTTTGAGGAACATTTTTCACTTTTATGCTTCACATATGGTACTTTTTGATAAAAAAATAAAATAAATCTATATATATATATATATTTTTTTATTATTATTTATTTATTTATTTATTTATTTTTTCCAAAGAAATGGTTTGCAACTTGATAGATAAGTGTATATATATATATATATATGTATTTCACTTTGTTGCAGAGACGCTATTGGTTAATGTAGAACAGGGAAAGCAGCTTGAAGCGAAAAGCGCAGGTATGTCTGCAGTCTGGAGGTATTATTATTAAAGTTGATGATGATAACATTTCTATAGCAAACTGTGACATATGTAAACTTGGGATTGCCTGCTGGGTATTTTAAGTTGAGGTGCTATTTGTTTTTATATTAGATTTTTTTCTTTTTTTTATTTATTGTTGCACTAAAGTCCAAAAGAATTTTAAAATAAGGTGAATTTAAAAAAATAAATAAAAAACATCCTGGATCTGTTTCTTCTCTCTTCTTTACTTTTTTTTTGTATTATAGAAGTATCGGATCGGGTTTTGGTATCAATATGTCTTTAAATTTAACCTAACAAATATTTTTCATTTATATTTATTTAAAATCATGCTAACACCATACAATAAGCAACAGTTCAGTCATTTAAAAAAATAATACATATTTATAAAGCATTTATTAACCTCAGATAGTGTAAAAATGAATAAAAATGTGCTCAATGTTGAGCCGAAAAATTAATTCAGCAGTTGGGTTCATTAAAACACTCACCTCTCTCTATCTCTCGTATATATTTTTTAATATACATTTCTCTCTATTTTCTGTACAAAAGAAGTTTAAAAGTTTTTAGTTAAAAAATGTGACCTAACCTGAACCAACCACCTGTTTTCTATGTAAATCTCTCTTTGAATTTACTGCAGTAGATGTCAGTTTGCCAAAAAAAATAGGAATAATATTAAAATAAAATCACAATATATCTCCCAACAATGGTACATTTTATACAGAAAACTGAAAAACCACAGAATCTGCAGTAACTACAGCTACTACCAGTGAAAACGCAACACAAACAGCAAAGAACCGTGCTGTTTATCCTCTGGACTGTACCTCTTCTCCTCTTTTCCGCAGGGAATGTGTTCAGCCAAATGTACTCAGGGACTTGGGGAGGGTAATCAGGAGGTGTTTTAATTTGAGCTTATTTCTGGCTGGGAACAAACGGAGGCCAATGACGGAGGGTGTGTAGAGGTGACCCCCAATCCCCCCGGAGTGACGGACTCATTTTTGATGTAGAGCCGTTCCTGCTGCTGTTTTCCCTCGACATTCAGGAGAGGCCGGCAGGATCAACCGGCGATTAGCCATGCCGCCATTTTTAATTTCAAGAAAACGACTTTGAGTTTTATCACAACTTTGTGCAACGGAATTACAGAGGACAGCTAATAAACGTCAAATGGATTTTAAAGTGAGCGGTACATATTCTGGTCAATGTTCAGATACAACCTTGACTATTGCTATGGTACGAGTTTAAGTCTTTATGTGAGAAAAAAAAAAACGCCAGAGACCAGCCACTGGCTGTTGTTGATTTATGTGAGTCTGAACCAATACAACCTCCAGCCTGACTGTTAATCACTTTAAATGCTGATGCACACTGCTACTTTGTGGTTATAGTGTGCAGAGCATCCAGAAATATGCAATATATATAGTAAACTTTAAGTTTGTTTGAGGCAAGATCACATACAGGTCAATTTGCATGAAGCTAATTACAACAGCTAGCGACCTCTAGTGGTAATGATTGGAAAAATGTATTGTGCATTTTTAATGAGTGCAAAGTCATGAAATGGCCTTATAAGAAGTGTCCTTACTTATGTTAAAAATGTCAAAGCAATTAATTAAATAATAATATAATTTATGTTATCTAAAACTGTTTTAAAAACTATAAAATAAATTAAATATATGATATTCAGATATAAACAACATATGTAATTTGCAGTATATTCACATACACTGTAAAAAAATACTCGGGGAGTAAAAATAGTAATAATTTAAACTGAGTAATTATTATTAATAATTATGTAGTAGAATATCTGCTGCCTGATAAAAGCTGAGTAAATGTTACGCAATATGTGTAAGTTATTAGTGCTGGGGAAAGTTACTTTTGAATCTAATGCATTACAATATTGAGTTACTCCCCAAAAAAGTAACAAGCTGTAGGTAAGTACTTACTTAAGGTAAGTAATGCGTTGTTACTTTTGAGTTATTTTTCTTTACCTTTGCTGAGACTTGATCTTGCAGTTTTTTCCTCTTTTTCTGTTAAATAGAAGAGCTCTGCAATTAACAAAACACTGTATAACCTACACCTTCATTTACCTTAAAAAACACTTAAAATAGTTGCATTACATCTTTTAAAAATAACTCAAATAGTATTACTTAATTTTTTAATGCATTACTTTACTCGTTACTTTTTATGTAACTCGTGTTACCATCAACACTGATAATTACAAATGAGGAATATTAGTTTGATCTTACCTCATTTCTTTTGGTATGTCATAGCTATTAAATTCAAATATATGTAATAGAATCTAACACATGATTCTCCAATCAGACAATTCATAACTCACTATATCAATGTCATCTTTGTCTTGAAGAATCCCCCCTTCCTCCCCAATTCCTCCCTCTTTTTTCTCTAGATTGAGCGTCCCGGCAGCCCAGTGGTTAGCACTGTTGCCTCACAGCAAGAACGTCACTGGTTGTAATTCTTATCAGGCCAGTTAATGTTTCTGTTAGGAGCTTACATGTTCTTTCCATGCTTGTGTGGGTTTTCCCCGCGTTTCCCGGTTCCCTCCCACCATCCAAAGACATGCGTCATAAGTAAATTGACTAAAGCAAATTGGCACCATAGTCAAGTTCTTAGCCGACAGTATTTTTTCATCATAAAGCAAATTCTTCATTAGCCACAAATACAAGGTGGAGTTCTCGAGATCTACCTGAACTCAATCTTCCCTCTCACCCTGCAAACGGGAGGGAGCCCTGGGCTCAAGGATCTTTTGAGCTTAGAGCTCTCTCCCGGGACAGCAATCATCAGCTAAGTGTGAACTCTTAACCTAAATTGTGAGTAGATTCTATAAGTTATTTTTTAGTGTAGTTGACAAATAGGCAGTAAAAAGCTTTTTTGTAAAACATTTATGTAGTTTTAAGTCAAAATTTTCAGAAAATATAAGGAGTCGCTAACTTTATACATTTTTTTTACCAAACTGTTCCGATAAAATGTCATACGGTGTGACATAACAAAAAAATAAGCTAAACAACTCTTAATAATATACAAATACTGATTTATATTGTTGGACACTTATCTTCATTCATTCATTTTCTTTTCGGCTTACTTCATAAACTACTATTTATTTCATATGAAATTATGAATATTTTTATTTGTTCTCCCTGACTTGTTGGACATTTTGAATATGTAGGAGTGTCACACTAAAAGGACAACAAAACTTATATAGTGGTCCTAAAAAAGTTAATTCATTTTCCTTCGGCTTAGTTCCTTATTTATCAGAGGTGGCTACAGCAGAATGAACCACCAACTATTCCAGCATATGTTTTACGCAGCGGATGCTCTTGCAGCTGCAACCTAGTACTGGGAAACACCCATACACTCTTGCATTCACACACGCATTCATACACTACCGCCAATTTTGTTTTACCCAATTCACCTATAGCGCAAATGTTTGGACTTTTGGGGAAACGAAGCACCTGGAGGAAACCATGGGGAGAACATGCAAACTCCACACAGAAATGCCAACTGGCCCAGCTGGGATTTGAACTAGCAGCCTTTTTGCTGTGAGGCGACAGTGTTAACCACTGAGCCACCCACCAAAAAAAGTTAAATATGCAAAAAATGTCAAGACAAAAAATAAACAGGTGCACATTACGGGCTTCAGTCACATGATCTTTCAACCTCATGAGTCCTTCAACAATGAAACTTTTCTGTGGAATTGACGATTTAAAATGAGCATATGACATCACAGCAGAGGACATGGGTTTCAGTCACCAAATGTATCAAGTTGCTATATTTCTAGAAACCTCTCATCCTAGATCAGGGGTCTCCAAACTGCTGAGTTTAGCTCCAACTTGCTTCAACACACCTGCCAGGAAGTTTCTAGTATACCTAGCAAGAGCTTGATTAGCTGCTTCGAGTTGTTTGATTAAGGTTGGAGCTGAACTCTCTAGGACACCGGTGTTCTGTCTATTTGTTTTACATTGTCATATTCAAAAAGTAGGTAGCACATTTTGATGATGCAATATGCTACCCATCAGATTTTACTACCAGATCAATTTTAATTTGGAGTAGTGTGATATGAAGCTGTAATATCTCCCGAACCTACCTAATCCCCAGTGGTGTAAAGTAACAAATTACAAATACTCAAATTACTGTGATTGAGTAGTTTTCCTCAGAAATTGTAATCTACCAAGTAGTTTTATAAATGGCTACTTTTACTTTCCCTTAAGTACATTTTAGTGCTGTACTGGTACTTTTACTCCACTACTTTCCTTTAACCTGCAGTCACTACTTTATTTTTTCTTGTCTGAAGATTGGCTGACTAGAAAAATCAGTCCTGTGATTCCCGTCTAATCAAATTGAACATAGAAAATAATAAATCACATCATGATGAACTACCTTAAGACATGGGTGATTTATAATTGCAGCAAACAGTTTGGAAGCATTAAAAGTGTCCATGACGATGTCCAAAATCTTTACACACAATGACCCAGAGACTGTTTAGATGCATGTCACTGATGAGAAGATGTTTACTGTATGATGACCAAAATGGCCTTAAACACCCAGCAGGCACAAGACGTCAACATGACATCAGATTGAAGTTGTACCCCAATGTTGTGAGGACTTTGCATTTTGTTTGGAAATGAAAATCAGGTTGACATCAGAACCCAACATCAGGTCGACGTCAATGTCCAACTTCGAGCCAAAAATCCACACCTAATGATGCTACAGCTTGATGTTGTATGGACGTTACCACTATGACATCTATCAGATGTTGGATTTTGGTTGCCGTACCTAACGAATAAATGTCAGTATTTGACATAAATATGACGTTGGTTTAAGTTGGTTTTTAGTCACTTTCTAACACAGCCTAAAATCAACCAAATATCAACGTCATTTGACAACGTTAATTAGACATCAAAATAACATTGTCCTTAGACACTAGACTTGAATTTTGGTCACCTGACGTCACAACTTATATCTAACCTAATATTAATGTCTTATGATGTTGTGTGCCTGTTGGGCAACAACTAAATGCACTACAGAATGTTACGTTTACACACATCCACAAATCCCATGTAAATGCACCAGCTTTTTACAGCATAATGCTCACTACTCATGAGTACTTTTGAAAGTTCTACTTTTTACTCATACTTTGAGTAATATTCACAACATACTTTTACACAACTTGCACTACATTTTTAGGCAATTAATGGTACTTTTACCTGAGTATGATTTTTCCACCACTGCCAATGCCTAACCCCAACCTCAAATACAGTGTTGGTAGCAATATCTGATGAATAGGATAAAAATGTAAGGACACCGGCCCTCCAGGACCGAGTTTGGACACCCCTGTCCTAGATTATTATTAATCAATAAATAATAAGGCATCACACAGAAATTCAAGGGAAAAAACAAACTTTATTCTCCTTTTTACAAAACATTTCAAAGTTAAACTAACCTCAGCAGTAAATTGAATCTAATATAGACCTGCAAGCAGCAAATTGTCCAACATAAAATAATTACTCTGTTACATCTTATCCCCCCAAAACAGAATCATTTACAGAAGCACATACAGGTAGAGGGCTTTTTTTTTTTTTTTTTGCTGCTCTAGTACAATGAAAACTGCATGACAAACAAAACAAGATGTGCACAGTGTGAATGAATGCGCGTTCAAATTATGAGTTCAAATGAGAAACAACATCATGTGATGATGTCATGAGTTCGGGCAGAGATGAAACATGAAATATATATATAAAAAGCAGTTTAGTTATGCCGTACCTTCACCAAACAGCTCACCATTTTCGACCGTAGTCCTATACGAACATCAATTTTTATTGCATTTGTGAAATAATAACAACAATAGTAATAAAAAACAACAACAACAGCCTTCCCTTCGTTGGTATAGCATTCAGCTACTGAGAAATGTCAAAGTTCTGCATGCTGCTGTCTGAATATTAATATGCATCTGTACAGTGATCTAAAGTACAGCACACGGTGGACTGAACAGAACATCAAATCAAACATTCCATACATGTGGCACAAGACGCAGTCCTGTGTGAACGTACAATCTAACTGAATGTTGAAAAGAGCCTAAGACACTGACACAAATGTTTACATATATCAAAGCAGTGCAAAACATATGGTAAACGTGACCACAAGAAAACACCAACAGAACGTGTTGAGTAAATCTAGAAGAATTACGTTTTAAAAGCCACGGCGTGACATCATACACTGTGACATCATCAGCATGACCGTGCGCAAGTTCGACTCGAATATAAAAAGTTCAGTTAACTTGTAAATGGTTGTGATTGTGTGCGTATATCTTTGATTTCGCTCTTTATCAGATACCAAATAAAAATATAGAATTATATATATATATCTTTATAGACTAAACGCATGCTTTTGTGCCAGATTGAATAATGAAAATGCATTTTCAGTTATAATCCAGGGAACAAAAATTGTTTTGCTGTAGCGCAATGGGGTATATGCACACAGACTTTTAATATTAGTCAGCTGCCTCAGCACTTCCAGTGAACGGTCTTTTTATTATAAAACTGCCAGGTTTAAGGTTTGATTTCTTTCAAAATCTGTGATCACTGACTGATAGATATACGATATAAAGTGGGTCTCAGACCGGACAAGAAGCACTGCATTAAATTCCATTTCCCTCCGCCATGTCTTTAAAATACAAGATTTTACCCCAGTATTTTCAATGGAGCTTCTGTGCTCGCCTGCTGATCCTGACGGGCAAAAGAGGTTACACAGCATTTCATCTCGTTTTACACTTGAACAACTAAATGAATGCTTAAGTCTATTTAACTGAATGTATTTTAATGATATTACAACAACAATGCTGTAAAAGGAACTTTATGAAATTGAAAATAGTCACATTAAGCTTTCACTGGAAGTTATCATTGGCTGAAAAACACTAGTTGTGCATATACCCCATTAGAAAATGCCAAAAAAAAAAACAATAGATTGAATAATGAATCACATGTTGAAGCAGTTACATTCAACTTTCAGCCTCAATACCACATTTTGCACATTTAAATGTGGAGGATGAAATACATATTGATTGCTGACTGAAACAGGACTGATTTGGATAAAAGGATAACTTGATTTTTGTGTGAAAAAAAATAGGGAACAATTTGAGAGCTTCAAAATTCAGCGCTTATGGTGTGGTTGGAATTGAAGTGTGTAATTTCTGCAGCAATAAAAAGAATCACAAAAAATAATGACTTCAATCATTCGACTGCCGGTCCGAATGGAAGTCAAAGATGGAATGCCTCAGTGCACCGACTAAACAGATTTTGTGTGGAAACATAAAATAAATTGAGTGCCTTGCCGCTAATCTTCAACATGCATGGCATGACATATTCATTCTGGAGCAATGTAAAACTCATTTCTGCAGAATATACAAGCCACAAAAAGAGGTGGGATTTACGTCACTACACATTCATTCAAAGTCTGTGCTTGAAAAGCATTTTAATGCCATCGAGGTCTTGCCTTAAGAGATGCACATACCCAAATTCATGCTAATAAATATATCGCAGGTCTGTTCTCTGCCACAGAAATTAGACATTTCATTAAACTAAAAATAAAAATGAAAAAAAAAACATTTTAATTAAAGTAATAGTTCACCCAAAAAAGAAAAATCTGTCATCATTCACTTGTTCAAACCTATTTGACTTACTTTCTTCAGTTGAACACAAAAGAATAAACTTTAAAAAGTCAACCCACTGACTTTCTATAGTCATTTTATATCTCATTGATCCCGTCGGCCAGCCAGAACACACCACTCACACCTGCAGCTTCTCCACAATGAACGTCCAGTGTTCTCCAGCCTCCAGGGCCTAGACTGCAGCTCTGCACAAGAATTTTGGCCAGAGGAGAAATGGTCGTGCCCTACTGAGCCTGGTTTCTCTCAAGGTTTTTTTCCCTTCACTTTCGTCAATTGGTGAAGTTTGTTCCTCGCTGCTGTAGCCACTTGCTTGCTTGGTTTGGGACTTGTGGAGCTGCATATCGATGGATTTGCTCTTCAGTGTTTGGACTTTCAGCAGTGAAAATTAAACCACACTAAACTGAACTAAACTGAACTTCAACTCTGAAAACTGGACTGAATTAATTTTAATTTACAAGAACTTCTGTTCAGCAGCTTTAACACAATCTACATTGTAAATATAAATAAACATGAATTGAATTGAATAGTTGATGCATCCCAGCAACCAGCATTCCTCAAAATATCATTTTTTTGTGTTCAACAGATGAAAGAAACTCATAAATGTTTAAAACCACATGAGGCAGAGTAAATGATAAAGTAATTTTCATGTTTTGGGTGAACTTTTCCTTTAAAGGTGCCAAAAGATGTATAACGTACTAGGAAAGCATTGTTTGTAGAGTACACTACAGGGGGTCTTAATAATAATTAACCATAGCAAAACATGCCATGTAAACAGCCTAAAGTCAATCGCTTTTGCATGTGAGAAAAGTATTATTAGAACGGATCGGTAAGGCTACATCAGTAGGAGGTGACGAACTCAAGAGTCTCGCTTATCAGTAATCATAAATAACACAACTAAACAACTGTTATAAAGAAACAATCATGTTTAACAGCGACCAGGGTGGCAAATTAGCCGTCACATTAGAAATTCTGGCCAAAACTCTTAACATTCTAGAGCCCGAGATGCAAATGATCCTTATTTATTGATGAAGTGGCCTAGGGAAAAATAACAAAGCACTCTGTTGCATTGCCATGTAGCAGAAATGTGCCCTAGGCAGAAAGCTGTCAGTGACGAACGACCTTTTCGTCTTTTGTTGGACGCATGCAGAGCTTGTCTGTCTTTGTGATTCGACTGATAAATATGGTTCTGGAGAGCAATATGGAAAACACTGCCTGAATTAACATACAGTATGACGGCAGGGTCCAAAATAAACACTTGCTAAGGGTTAAATTTTATCATCATTTACTTGTCACAATTTTTTTTCTTCTGTTGAACACAAAAGAAGGTATTTTGAAGCTGGAAACCTGTAACCATTGACTTCCATAGTACTTCTACTATGCAAGTCAAGGGTTACAGAATTCTAAGAATTTTTAAAACATCTTCTGCATTCAACAGACACTTAAAAATGTTTGAAACCATTGATGGTGGGTACATTTTCATTTTTGTGTGAACTATCCCTTAAATGTGAGATTAAACAAGACTGTAATCTGAAATTGAGCCTCATTTATAAAAGAAGTGCATATATTCAAGCCAGACAAGGTTTTTAAAATAATTTTCTGTAATGTTTTGTATGCACCATTCTAGAGCTGCACAATATATCGTTTAGATATCGCAGTGTGTATGTCTGCAATACTCACGTCGCAGGATTGTTGGCATTATAGTTGTTCAACAATTCAGAATACATGAGAATTGTGGAGTCATTGCAAAGTTTAACCATAACAGAGTGAAATTTTATCATTTGCATGTGTTTTAAAGGCATTTCAAGACCGTGTAAAGCATTTGGAGATAAAACGTACAACATTTGTAACTTTAATGAAGAATAATTATAACTAATAATTATTTTTTTAATACATGATTCACACTCTTAGAAAATCACCCCAATCAATCTTAATGAATGAATACCTCTCGAACAGAGCTATTTAAAGCCATCTGCTAAAATTGTATTCATATCGCAATATACATTGTGAGATGCCGATGTGAAGGTGTATATTCTAACCGGAGAAACACGGTTTTCTGTCTCTCTGTCTGGCTTGGAGCATGGTAGGGAGGTTTGGTGCTGTTAATTATTTTCGTTTTTACCTGTGTTGTTAGGAGGGAGGTACTTTTTTTGTATTTTATTTTCTTATTTATTTTCCAAGAAAGTTTTCTCTAATTTACTTAGTTGATTTAGTTTGGTTTATTGTCATTTATTTTGACCTAACCCCTCCCGGTGTTATTTTGCTCCTTGTTTTCTGTAAATAAATCATATTTTCTTGTTAATTCTCAGTGGTTTGTGTTTTGGTTTATATTTGGTTTATGAGAGAGCATGGGGGCACCAGGGATTGTTTTTTAATCCCTGTAATCTTGTTATGTTTTGGTTAAATTTATTTTTGCTTAAGGATTTTTTATGTTGTCTTTCTGTGGCTTGATTAAACGTCTGTAATATAATCTAGAGATTCCTCATTTTCTTCGGTTAGTCAACTAATTGGGTACTTTGTTCATTATTGAAGTGAACTTCTGCATGAATGGTGATTAGATTATCTAATCTGAATGTGGAGCATTTAGTGTTCGATATCTGTCAAGCGTCCTTACACTTCACATCCGCTGTGTGACCGACCACCTTAAAGAGGTCATTTACCTAGTCTTTACTGGGCACAAACCTGTTTTAGGTTTCTTTTTCCATTGAACACAAAATAAGTTATTTTGAGAAATGTTGGAATCCTGTAACCATTGACCTCCATGGTATTTGGTTTTCCTACTATGAAAGTCAATGGTTACAGGTTTTCAGCTTTCTTCAAAAAATATTGTTTAGTGTTCAACAGAATCAATAAACTCGATAAGGTTTACAACCACTTGATGGTGGGCCCATATTTTGGATGAACTATAGCTTCAATGTCGTTTACCATTGTTTGTTATTGTTTACAGTATATTCACAATACTCAGGGTTAAGTAATTGTTTATTGTTTACCATTGTCATTCATTTATTGATTTTCCTTTGGCTTGGTCCCTTTATTCATCAAGGGTCGCCAAAGTAAAATGAATCACCAACTTATCCAGCATATGTTTTACGCAGCAGATGCCCTTCCAGCTGCAACCCAGTACTGGAAAACACCCATACACTCTTACATTCACACACTCATACACTACGGCCAATTTAGCTTATTCAATTCACCTGTATCACGTCTTTGAACAGTGGGGGAAATCAGAGCACCCAGAGAAAACCCCCGGAGAACATGCAAACTCCACACAGAAATGCCAACGGGTCCAGCCAGGACTTTTTTGCTGTGAAGTGACAGTGCTAACCACTGAGCCACCGTGCTGCACTGTTTACCATTATTTTATTTTTAAAATAACTTTGCATTTGAATAAGCATTGTTAAATCATTAATTTACATTTACAATTTCTGATTTGTTCCTGACATTTGTCAAGAATCCACAGAATTTAGTATCAAATCTGATCATATGTGCATTTTATAAATGAGGCCAATGATGCAAATTGCAAGATAATACTTGCATAAAAATGTTTTAAATTCATCCACAATTGTGAAAATGTTCATTTTGGACCCTACGTGACCTTTTACCATACTCACAGATGCAGTATAGTAGAGAAGCATGGGAAGGATTTCATTATCAGCAGATCTGTATTCACTTCAAAAGGCATAAATAAAGCTCCTCTGTTTCTCCTATGTATGTTGCGTACAAAAATATTCCAGAAATAATTCTGCTGTGATATATTCAATTACTTCAACTTAGATTGTGGGCCAAACTGAAAGGTCTCAGCATGCAATAAATCAGTCTGCATGGCTTATCCTTTGTTTACAAGCTTTTCTCCTCTCCATTTTGAAAGCGAATACAGAAGCTAATAATGTATTTTCGATGTAACTCTGCATGCCACAAAGACGGATGCAAACAAAGCATACAGGCGTGGTGCAAACATTCCAACTCCATCAGTTTGTTTCATTATTCATGTATGAATAGCACTGTTATAAGCCCTGGAGCAAAGCACATTTTTAAAGACCGCTGCTTTAAAAATGACAAATTCAGCCGTAGTTAATGACAGATTGAGAAGTGTAGGATTTCATTGGCTTAGCTGTACCACACCACAGAAAAAGGAGCTGAAACATGAATTCACGATGGTAAAACAGGACAATGGTGACGTGAGGTACTAGAGAGTCAAAAAAAAGTGTCTTTCGAAAACAACAGGTAATAATAAGGAGCATCAGGAGCACAACAAAGGTTGAGCAGGAGGAACATTAAACTCAGCTTAAATATGTGCACGTTATAGAATATAAATGAGTCAGAAGTACTGAAAATACAGGACAGCAAAAGTACAGAGAGAAAACAAACTAGGTGCAATGCCATTGGCTGAAGGGTCATGTGATGCAGTGAAGGATCATGGGTAGAAATTAGAGAGTGCCCATTCCAGTGACCTCAGACGTCAGCCTAGAATAGTTCAAGGGGAAGAGGAAAAGGGAAGGGGAAGGAAAAGATAGAAAAAATAGATAACATAAAATAATTCCGAAAGCATATGACACTTCTGTATAAAAATAATAGCTTTTTTTCCACTTTGTTGCTCTCCATGTTGAGAAATAAATAATAACGAACAAATAAAAATAACAGTCATGCATTTCTTTCGATTCGGTAGAGCTGAAAACAATCAAGCCACTGTTAAATATTACAAATAAAAATGTTCTGCCACTAAAGAAACACAGTTTCCAACATCTCCTCGACTCGGACATGCTTTTGTACGTCTGCATCACATCACTGGCTCCTTGCCAACAGCATTGCTAAAAAATGCTATTGGATGCAATTCAAACCATTTACCATTTGCTGTCAAGACTTACGCAGCAACCGTACTCAGCTAATCTAGCAAAACGTTAAAGAATAAAGAAATCTAGAACAAGATCCAAGCATTCAGCATGCTAAAATACTACACTGAAACACTGCATAACATGAACAAATCATACTACAGTTGTCCTGCGTTTCTTTTTTATTTATTTTTATTTCAGTAGTCTGCCTACATGAATGAAGCTACTGATGAAGTTGACCGTGGGGTTTAAGGAAAGGATTCGGTGAGATCTAAAGGAAGAGTGTACATAGGGGTGTATATTGGGAATCAGCTGCTGAGAGCTTCATGTAATGAATGCAGTTTG
Source organism: Danio tinwini (assembly GCA_903798205.1). Lineage (NCBI taxonomy): Eukaryota > Metazoa > Chordata > Actinopteri > Cypriniformes > Danionidae > Danio > Danio tinwini. Next base: position 13,816,961 of record CAIGQZ010032409.1, read on the forward strand.
GGGCTTCAGGATGTAGTCATTGATGAGGGGTCATTCCACATGGCTGCCACGTCTCTGAACCTGCCATCAGAACCGTGGAAAGCAATATGCATTAGTATCGCCCTGGTCGCTACCCTGCAAAGCCTCAATATCACACACACGCACACGAACAGATTCAGAGAAACATCACTGATGCCCCAAACACATCACTACTAGGAAAAATACTGAATGACCCTGTCTGAGCTTGCTTTAAGAAACTGTGTCGAGGTCGAACAGCATGAATGTTACGCTACTGAAGTAAATGTCAACACTTTTTCGAAACGCTGATGGGCTCACCTTGCGTTGATGAGGTACTGGGCAAGGCTGATGTTGGCGGGGGTTCCTGTAATGGTGATTTGGCGCTCTGATGACCCTTCCATGGCATTAGCTATTTTGATCTGAGCTCCAGACATCTGACGGATCTCGTTGATTTTGGTTCCCTGGCGCCCGATTATGCAGCCTATTAGCTGGGAAGAAAGTGTAAAAGTTCGTAAAATACTGTCTGTATAGTTTTGTCTTATTTAAAGGAGTTATGAATGGATACAGGGTTCCCACTGTTTCATGAACACCAGATTCAAAGACTTTTTAAAGCAGTGGTTCCCAAAGTGGGGGTCGCTTGGTGATTTCCAAATATGAAATTCACTGTATTAAACTATTAGAATTACCATTTTATTCATAACCTACAGAAGAACAAATAGTAGCTAATAGTTACAACATGCAAATAAAAAGCCATCAGCCTTTATTTTTGTTTTCCATTTAATTGTGAGCCCTGGGGTGATTACGTTATATTAAAGACACTGCAATAGCGTCAGATGCAGCAGATTGATTTTATGGCAACAGGTTTCTGACACCTTTACAGCATTCACATACATTGAAAATAAAGGCCATGACTCAATATGGAGGAAGATCTCAGAGTGACGTCCTCCAAAATGAAACAAAGAATAGATTTGGACCTATTGGTGTGTGTGCGCTGTTGCATGCAAGGTTTGTGTATTTATAATCATGTTAAGGGATAATGGGGATTACGAGTCACTGGAATTGTTATTTTGGAGGTCATGGGCTGAGTTTGGGAACTAAGTTTGGGAACCCCTGTTTTAAGCACCATTAATTTCAAATGAAGCCCATTTTTTAATCCCTCAGGATATGTAGCGCCATGAAAGTCCTTACTGTACCTAACATTTCACTTACACTTAATATTTAGCTTAAAAAGTCAGAGTAATGATGGTGTTTTGAATGTGTCATTTTCAAAAGCGTTTACCGTTTTAAATAGTCATGTTGAAAGAACTTTAGTCAAATTTGTTAAATACTGGTAATATTCAAATGTGGTTTCTGAAATAACAATAAAAAAGTGCATTAATTGCCAAAGTTCTTGGAAATTTTGACGACATTTAAATGAAAATTTTTTAATGAAGAATTTATCTTTTTGAGTTCTGATTTTGACAGTAGCACAGTACAACTGCTGAATTAACACCATAAACAAATTTCATTTCAAAGTTAATTGAAGCACTTTCAAGGACCTTTGCTTGTTTTAAAGTCCTTTCCAGGCTTTGAATCCATATGTCTGGAACTAAAGTACTTTCAATTAGGGCTGCACGATATTGGAAAAAACTAACATTTCAATATTTAAAAAAAAAAAATCTGCAACATATATTGCGATATGAATACAATCTCACTAGATGTGCTGAATAACTATTTGGAAAGAATTTATCATTTTAGATTGATTGGGACAATTCTGTATAGGAGTGCATTAAAGATAATAAACAATTATGGAGAAATTCAAAAAAGAAAAAAAATACTAATTAAATAAACAGCATTTTATTGTTTTCAGAGAAGTCAAACTATATTTAGGCATACAGTAACTGAACAATCAAATGTAAAATAATACTGCATAGTCTTCGTTTTATAAACAATTCAATCAAATGAATCGTTATTCTTTTTTCAAAGTTACAATTTCTTAAGCCTACATACTTTTAAAACCCTCATGCAGTCATAGACCTCAAAAAAATCTAAATGATCAATTAGAATCCAGAATCAACATTGTGTATACTTGCAATGTGACTATTGTGAATGATCACATTGACATAACGATGCTGAATTGATATATTGTGCAGCCCTACATTCAAGAAGTGTGAGAACCCTGGATAGTAGAGTACTGCAAATATGCTTGAGCTTTGTGGCAGTCAGAAAAAATTATTCTAACGGGATGCAAATGTAACTCCTTTATGAACAAAGGAAATCCACTCACTCTCTACAGTTTTAAAGTTTCTTTAAGTACCATAGAGTTTTTATTAAACTCATGCATGCTCACTTCTTTCTGAGACTGCTTTTTGCATGTAAGCCACGTTTGCCTCAAATCTATGCCTTTAAAAGGATTAGTTCACCCAAAAATGTACGTTTTGTTATTAATTACTCACCTTTATGTTGTTCCAATTCACTGAGACATAAATATATTTTAGATCTAGATATTTTAAATCTGAGAGCTCTCTAATCCTTTATAAACAGCAACAGACCTTCAAAATAATTCCATTAAAGAAACCCAAAACATTGTAAAAACACTGTGTGGTTCAACTGTGATCATAAGAAGCTCTAAGTACACATTTGGGCCTGCAAAAATACTGTAAAAACAACTTTGTTCATCAATATCTTCTTTATCTGAACAGGGTGTGCGTTTACTATGGGCAATACAACACTAGTTTGTTGCGCTGCTGACGCACATTTACCTGACCCTAACCTGAAGTGGTAGGGAGAACAAAGGCGAACAAAGACATATTTACAGGGTGTTCTTAGAGTTTGTATGACTGATTTGTTATGATGTTTTAACAATGCTTCTGGTCTTTAAAAGCCTCTTTTCATTGCTGTCTATAGAGAGCTCCAGGATTTCATCTAAAATATCTTAATTTGGGTTTCGAAGTTTAACAAAAGTCTTAGGGGGTTGGAATGACATGAGGGCAAGTAATCAACAACAGAATTTTCGGTAACACTTTATTTTGATGGCCCATTTGAGTATTAGTAGACTGTCTGCTTAATATCTGTTGATCCTGCTGCTTCAACAGACATTTAACTGACTATAAGGAACTTTGCAAGTACATGTCAACTTACACTAACCCTAACCCCAACCTAACAGTCTACTTATAATCTAATAAGAATTAGCTGACATGTAGATGCAATGTAACAAATGGACCATCAAAATAAAGTGTGACCGAATTTTTATTTTTGGATGAACTGAGGATTTAATGATGTCCATGCCTAATCTGGTTTACTGATTAAAGCATTATAAATTGTCAATTAATCATTGGCGTTCCTAATTGTAACAAATCAAGTCGCTGTTTTGAATCCACACATGTGAAAAGGGCTTAAGAGTGCAAACAGAGCATGAATGTGTATACTCACATCATTGGGAATGGTGAGTTCATGAGTACTGGCCGGGGGACTGGCATCCAGACCTGGATCAGAGAGCAGAGGAAGCTCGAGACACAGCCTAGATAAACAGCACTGCATACACACTATGAAGGGGTCAACACTGAGTGTGAGCTTTAGAAAACTGGTGGTTTTAATGAACCAAGGTGTAAGGACTGGCATTTTATCCATCTACTGCACTTCGGCTAAGGTCATGAGTGCCTACAGTTGAACAAAAAAAAAATCAATTCTGAGTAGGAAAGAGCTCAACGTCATTCACTTTTTTTTTAAATTGTCAGTGATGGAGAACAAACCCTGCTCTGCTTGTGAAAAAAAAGGTAATGTGATGGTTTACTTAAAGCCTGTGTGAAATCAAAATTTACAATGCTTATTTTGCTAGAGCACATTGCTATTTAGGTGAACAATCCATCCAAGTTAAACCACTGAAAAAAGTTTGTTTTGTTAAGCTTCAATTAAAGACTTAACTGACCCTGACCACATTTAGAGTGGCGGTCCTTCTCTGTTGACGTCAGTTTAACGGCTCCAGACACAATATTCATAACCCATCCTTTTACTATTACTTTGGAACAAGTGAATGAAGCTATAAACAAAGCTCTGCCACTACTTAATATTCTGTTATAGTTAAAAGTACATCAACGTACTGAAATAAAAGTCGCAGCAGCTTCTGGTCTACGCAGACTTAAACAGTTATCCAAAAGCAGCATACGAAATCACATACTAGTGTATGACCATTAGAAAAGAATGTTCTTTATATGAACGCAAGTAATCATGACATGCTCCATCTGCTATTTATAATAAAATTAAACGCTGAAAAAAGTAAATGCTAAAAACTTTTTAAAAGAAAATGTGTATATATATATATATATATAAATTATGGTGAACTTTTTAATCTGAAAAACACATTGTGTAATTAAAGTTTATACTGTAGTAAAATTTTACTACCAAATCAGTTTGTCAGAAGTATTATAGCGTGAGGGCTCTAAAATCTTTTTCTATTATTATTTTTTTTTATCTTTTTTTGAAAGTAAACTTTCACATTAGCAGTAGGTTAGAAAATATATTGACAAGCAGAGCAACCACAAGTTTCTCCATCATTGCTGTCTCCGGACATTCCAAGCAGTGTTTATACAGAAAGTAATGCATTACAATATTGAGTTACTTCCCAAAAAACTAACTAGTTGCGTTACTTCAATTCTTTTTATGTTAAGTAATGCGTTATGTCACTTTTGTGTTACTTTTTATTACCTGGCTAAGGCTTGATCTCTTTCAGAACTTAATATAGGAGTTATTTAATTAATTAACAATTAACAACGCACTGTACATTTACCGTAAAAAAACACATACAAAATTTTAGGATAATGATCTCTGAGAACTTCCTGACCCCAGAGCTCAATATGCCGTATACAGATTATTAAAAGTTTAAAGCAATGTGTTTGCTACTAAAATCACTGTCCATTATGACAATCCCCTTTTCTTTTTCTTCGATGTGTTCAAAATAATAAACACATTTTCTCATTGACCGCGTGATTTATTGTGACTCCTTAAATTTTAATTCAGGGATTTATTTAAAAAAAAGAATTTATTAAATTAAAAAGTAACTGCTGTTACATTTTCAAAAAGTAACTAAAATATTATTATTATTTTTTTTAAAGTAATGCGTTACTTTACTCGTTACTTAGAAAAGTAATATTGTTACGTAACTTACATTACTTGAAATGCGTTACCCCAACAGTGGTTCCAAGCAACTGTAAACTTCCAACACCTCAATGGAAGGCCTGTCTCTCCATTTAGTCGATTATGTTAATGTAAAAAATAGCATTGAGTTTTTTTCTGCTCAGACTGCAGCCGCTTAGACTGCGCAGACAAAAATGCAAAGTGCAGCAGACGGCTAAAATGCACACACAGCATGCAAAATGCTCACTACCAATAAAAATGAATCCTCTCACTGCAAAAAAATAAACATGTTCTCTGTGATTGGGCCTATTTTTATGAACCTTAAACTAGCATAAATATCTCTAGCGGTTCTTACATCTTGTCATCTTTCAAGGCAGACTTTCAAACAGTGTGTCCTTGGTCTGACACAGACATACATTAGATATATGTTTGATATACTGTACGTGTGGAGAGCAAAGCATGTTCTACTTGTGTATGCCATTGAACTCGCCCTCAGTAGCAGCATTCAACTGAGCTTGTATAAGCCAGTGTTTATCAGGTTGAATATGTAATGAATGGCTTGATGGAGGACGTGTTGTGTAAAATCAAAACACTGATATGCTTCTCTTACAACAGTTCCTGAAGGGCAGGAATGAACGCATTTTGTGCCATTAGTTATTCCTTTCAAGCATAAAATTCTACACCATTGGTCCCCTGTTCGTGACAATGCTGCATAAGGAGCTAAACTACGCTATCTTTCATCCCAGGTCTTAGCAGTACAGGATTATGTACGTCATAAAAAAGTTTTCAAACTAAGAACTACACAAGGTGAATTAGTATAACAGTGAGATGTCATTTTCTAGTGTTTATGGTTAAACTCCCCTCCCCCAAAATTTTAATCTAAGGTTTGAAAATAGAAAACCGTTAAAATAAAGAAAGAAATGAATATGGAAAAATAACAAGTAGCGAGAATGAAAAAATAAATGAACATAGAGGTTAATAAAATTAAACACTGAAAAAAGTAAATGTTAAAAACTAAATAAAACAAAACTTTAACAAGTCAAATAAAGCAAAACACTACCGAAAAATAAGAGAAAATAATTCAAATAAAGGAAGAAATGAATAAGGAAGAAATAACAGGTAGTAAAAATGTAACAACAAATCAATATACCTGATAAAAGTCTTGTCGCATATCCAAGTTTTAGGAACAACAAATAATAACTTGACTTTTAGTTGATCATTTGGTATCAGAAGTGGCTTATATGAAAGGCAAAGGCCTCTAGATTAGGCTTATTTTACCAAAATAAAATATGATCATGCCTTGATTTTTTATTATTTTATTAGGACAGTATGGTCACTTAACAGAAATGATGTACAGTATAGAATATAAAGTCATGGTGCAGTGGAAAAATAATTAATATTATGTATGACTCCCATGAGCTTGAAGGACTGCATCCATACATCTCTGCAATGACTCAAATAACTTATTAATAATCATCTGGAATGGCAAAGAAAGCGTTCTTGCAGGACTCCCAGAATTCATCAAGATTCATCTTCAATGCCTCCTCCATCTTACCTCAGACTTGCTCAATGTTTATTTCTGGTGACTGGTCTGGCCAATCCTGGAGCACCTTGACTTTCTTTGCTTTTTAGGAACTTTGATGTGGAGGCTGAGGTATGAGAAGGAGCGCTATCCTGCTAAGAATTTGCCCTCTCCTGTGGTTTGTAATGTAATGGGCAGCACAAATGTTTTGATACCTCAGGCTGTCAATGTTGCCATTCACTCTGCAGATGTCTCGCACACCCCCATACTGAATGTAACCCCAAACCATGATTTTTTCTTGACCAAACTTGACTGATTTCTGTGAGAATCTTGGGTCCAATGTGGGTTCCAATATTTGATAATTGGGATGCAGCTCAACAGATGATTCATCGGAAAAATCTTCTTTGCAAATGATCAACTAGAAGTCAAGTTATTATTTGTTGCTCTTACAACTGGGATCAACGACACGACTTTTGTTAGGTAGTGTATAGTTTACACTGAAAAAAGTAAATGTTAAAAATTAAATAAAACAAATCTTAAACATATCAAATTAAACAAAACACTACCAAAAACAAAACAATAAACAGTAAAAAAAGGACAAAGAAATAAAACACTAAAAATTAAACATAGCAAATAATATTAAAAAGAAACAATCAAAATAAAACCTAGGAAAGAAAAACAAACAAACACAAAATAACAAAATACTAACAAATAAAACAAACAGCACCAAAATAAATAAATAAATAAACAAAACAAAACAAAACAAAACAACAAAAAAACAAAACAAAACAACAAAAAAACAAAACAAGCTCCTCAAAAAAGTCAAATGAAAAAAATCCACAAAGTGAAAAACAACCACCACGGTATGGCATGTCATGATGCTTGACATGGAACGAGAAGGAGAGATTAAAAGAAGAGAAAGACAAAGAGAGCGTCTCTACAGGTACAAAGAGAAGGAAACTTCGAGAGGGCTTGTGGGTACGTACCAGGGAAAGCAGGGGTGGTCTGTCCGAGGGGGGTAAAGGGGGTTTGCTGCATAGCCAACTGGTGGAGCTTGGTCAACTGCTGAGGGTTCGAGGGACAGTAGAGCTAAGAGGTTATTGTTATAAGACAGGTCACACCAAGAAATCAACAAACTAAACTAGAACCAAGAGACAGAGAGGAGAAGAAGCCATGACACACTGTGGTGGAAGAAGAGCAAAAGAGAAAAGCTCAAGAGATAGAAACTTTAGTAGGACTTGGCCTGATTTGGTGGGTTTACATTATCTGACCGACAACTGACCTTTGCTAAGCTCCGCCTATTAAAAGAAGACAGATAAATGCAGCAGAGTTTGCCAATTAATCATTTATTGAGAAAAGCTTTGTGACATCTCATAAGATAATACCCATTTTTAATATTTTAATATAACAATTTTAATGATTTATCTTGTATAATTCATTTATTTCGTTTAGTTCCTTTAATTATCAGAGGTCGCCACAGCAAAATGAACTGCCAACTTGTCAAGCATATGTTTTACACAGCGGATGCTCTTCCAGCTGCAACCCAGTACTGGGAAACACCCATACACCCTCATTCACATATTCATACACTACGGACAATTTAGTTTATTCAATTCACCTATAGCGCATGTCTTTGGGCTGTGGGGGAAACTGGAGCATCCAGAAGAAACCCACGCGAACACCCAACCCAATCTGTAAGGCGGTAGTGCTAACCATTAACCCACCAAGTCACCATTTTGTATAATATTCATTCATTTTCGACTTAGTTCCTTTATTTTTCATGGGTCGCCACAGCAGAATGAATTTCCAACTTATCCACCATATGTTTTATGCAGCGGATGCCCTTCCAGCTGCAACACATCACTGGGAAACACTCATAGACTCATTCACACACATACAGTACAAACAATTTAGCTTACCCAATTCACCTATAGGACCATGCAACCTTCTTACTGTGAGGCGACAGCACTTCCCACTGTGCCAGTTCTTGTATATTATATAATTGATACATTTTTTTATTTAATTATTATTTTTTTTATTATGTATTTTTGTAAAAAAAACTATATTGTGAATAATTTAGGGAATTTAAATTAATAAATAAATGTATTAATTTATGTTAAATTTAAATATGCAAATGAGGCATTATATTTTGTTTTAAATGATTCCTAAACTGTTAAGACATTATTTAATAAATATGTATTAATATACATACACTAGCAAAAAAAAAAGACATATTAAAGGTTTAAAACCAAAGGTATCATATCAACGGTTTTTACAGAACAGATTTTGGGATCTCTTTTATTATTTTGTACTAGTCCATAATTAGGAAAATACTGCACACTATGAGCCAAATTTCATCATTTTATGTAGAATAAAATGTTGCACATAACCAGGAAAATTATGTATGAACAGATCCCTTTGTAAAAAAATATAAACAGACTGAAATTTGTATCATAATTGACACAATTTGACAAAGTGCTATAAAATACACACTTATAAGTGTATTTTGATGTATTCATTTTATAAGACTGAAGAAAAAACACTTCAAGAAGAGCCAAAAGCTTGTCTGAAGTGCCTCACTTATATACCAAATTCATTTTTTATGCAAGGAACTAATGTAAAACTCAAGTGTAAAGGTTATTGCACACTGAATCCGAAATTTCATCTGAAATTTTTGCACGTTAATAAATAAATTCGACCTCACGTTCTGTGAATCGTGTTGACACACTGCCTTCGAAAATTTTGTCTGTCATAAAAAAATTCAAACCGGGTTAAATTTTTTCTGTTTTTCACATCTGAAAAATTACTTTGAGGGGTGTTTTGACAGTTCAGAGCCACGGTACAAGCGAAAAGTTTGACAGAATGCTGTCATTTGAGCTACAGATAACTTTATGACAAACACAGTGCATAAAATAAAGACAGAATGTGGCAGACAGTTGAGAACCCCTATATGCTGGATTCAGTCGCTGGCGCACCTCTCTCCTGCTGCTGCTTGGTTTGCAGCCTATTCCTCTTTCTTGAAAAGAGAAGAACAAACATCACTGATTCAACAGACTCCGAAATGTTTTGCATTTTTTCGAAATGCATTTAATAAAATGCATCAGACTTAGTGTGCCAGGTTTGTTGACGTGACAAATTTTTTGCATATGAATACGAAAGAAACGCATACAGAAATTTCTGACCTCAGTGTGCAAAGACTTTAAGAAATGTACATAATAGGCGAGGCTTAACAAAGGGTCAACAGAAATCTAAAACTTTAGTACATCAACGATAGATGCCAAATTGTCTTGTTTCAAACTCAAAGGAGAGTCTGCTTTACAGAATTTAACCCAGGTATCTCAAAAGAGTCTAAGTGCATTGGAAGGTGACGTTATTACCAAGCATAATTTGTCCCTGAGACGCACGCCTGAACAGCGGGTGAACCGTTATCCATCAGAAAGGGTGCACATGCAAGCGCTCAGGCAACCTTCAGAGGACACACAAACCTCCTTTGAAGCCAAGATGTTGTTATGTACACCCCCTAAATCTGAGTTTAAAAGAGGTGGAAAGGATGTCCAACCTCGACTTGAGTTATTGCAGTGTCAGCTGCAGCGTCTCCACACATCAATCACTGCCAATCTTAAATGAAAAGAACTAACACGCGGCATCTCTCCTTCTCTCTGATAGATATTCATTCAGATTATCGCTGAGGAAAACATGGTTATCGGGATTCAGGAATCATATGGATCGTGAGCGGCCTTCCACTTGGATTAGGTCAGTGGTTCTCAAACTGAGGAATGTGGAATTTTGGTGAAATTAGTTTTTGATTATTATTGGTAGTTTTATTTTTTGTTTCATTGGAAGTTTCATTTCTCAATTGTTCATCTAATGCAGTGGTTCCCAAAGTGGGGGCCGCGGGACATTGACAGGGGGTGGCTTGTTGATTTTCAAAAGTCAAATAAATATGATTAAGCTTTTAGAATTAACATATTTTATCCATAACCCACAGGAAATAAAAATAGTTAATATAGTTACATAAAATCCATCAGCCTTTTAATTATTTTTTCATAGGATTGGTGTGTTTACATTAGATTAACAGCACAGCAATAGCATCAGCTGCAGCAGATTATTTTATAGCATCAGGTTATACTTTGACACCTTTATGGCAATCAAATACATAAAAAATAAATTCAGGCCACAACTGAACATTGACAATGATCTCTAAATGGCTGTCTCCAAATTTAAACCAAGAATAGACTTGTGCCCACCAGTCTCTTTAGGTGAGGTGGATATAAACAAATTAATAAATGACTATAAAATAATATGGTTGTTAGACTGTTGCACTTTTTTGTGTTGTCAATATGCTCGTGTTTATATAGGCCTATTGTTGTGTGCACAACCTTTTTATATTTATAACCAACTTCAAGGAACTTGGGGGTCACGAGTCACTGGCATTGTTATTTTGGGGGTTGCGGGCTGAAAAGTTTGGAAACCCCTGATCTACAGTACATATCGTGTTCTATTCTATTCTTTTCTATTCTATTCTATTTAGTTATATTGCATACAGTTTGTATTAGAGGTGTAACGGCACACTGAAGTCATGGTTCGGTACGTACTTTGGTTTTGGGGTCACGGTTTGATAGGAATTCTGTACAAATATGCAACAAATCCCCAGTGCTTACTTTTTTATTTTATTTTGAACAGGTAAAAAGCAGAAAAGCTTCTTGTGATGGAAAAAGTACAAAATAAATAGAATAATAAAAAATAAAATGAGACTGTGTATTAAATTCTCAAAGGTTGAGTTCAAGCCTCTACTAAAATAACAGAAAAACAGTCATTTTTCATAGATACAGTAAGCTTCAACTGAAATCTCTTTTAATGAAAGTTTTAGCACTGGAGGTCCTTCCAAAACAGAAGGTGCAGTGGACACTCACATTTAGCCTAGTGTATGTATGTGTGTGTAGAAAAGGGACTCAGACTGACTTGTGTGCACGAGATGAGATAGAATTTCTATGTAAAGCGGTTGACACTCGAACAGGCTTATTTTTTTAGACAGCATATCAAGATAAAACACTTTCAACTTTTACCTGCAACATCTCTTAATGTCAGTTCCACAGCCGTGGACCAATCAGAAAAATTTGGAAGTGGGACAAGCACAAGATTCTGTTTACAGTAGCAACTGGACATGACAGCAGCAACATGGCGGAATAATTTTTGAGCTTTCAGACTTTTTTAGTTCTTTGTGAATAGCTTCTGAGTTGTTGAACTGCTGTGGTGTTTTTTTTTTTCTCTCTAGTGACTGCACATCTGGACTGACTGTGTTCGTCATCGAAGTGCATAAATCAAACCGTGACCCCTGTATTGAAATGTTCAGAACAAATACATGTACATTTACACACAAAATATGTTTATGGAACTTTTTTTAATAGGCTTTTTTTTTCTGAATTCCACCTCACGTTATTGTTAATGATAATTTTTCTTTGTCTTTTGTTTCAGAGCTATAATTGTATTTCTCTGTGCGTGCGATTTTGCAGAAATACCTGATATGGAACTTGTTTAGGTGTGTTTTATGCAAATTATTAACCTCATACACACAGGCACTCATTCAGAAGATTCAGAGCTTAAGAATAAAAGTCATGTGTGTATGCACATGCCATGAATTACGCTGAAATCGTCACTTTATGTACACTGAATGCTTCTGTTGCCAAAACAAATTCCTTGTGTGTGTAAGCACACTTGGCAATAAAACTGATTCTGATTCTGAAATGGTAATTACAAAGCCTTCTAGTTATAAGATATGTGCAGAGGAATTTTTATTGTATAATTACTTTATAATAATAATTATTATAAAATTCTATTATTTTCAGAATAATTTATATATATTTAAATAATTATTTTTATATTTATAATTTATTTATATATATAAAATGTACTTTTTTCTGTCTCTGTCTCTGTTTTTTTTTTCTCATTTTTAGGTGGGTTGATATTAATATAAATCTTAGACATTTTATATTTTTTATGATAATTTATCTTTTGTATTATTCCCATCTGTTTAATAAAAAATTATCAAAAGGCATGAATAATGCTGAACGTTTTTATAAGAACTTCCAATGTACTTATAAATATAAAAAACATATGCTATTATTAGTGAATGTGAGTTTTGTTTAGTGCACATGCTCAGTGACTAAATTTTCAATTTCACATTTCACACTTAATGTATGATAATATCAGAAAAAGCATAACAGGGGCACTTTAATAGTGAAATAAAATGACATATTAACTAACGTTGCTACTAAATGGACTGGAGAGTTTGAGAACCACTTCTGAATCCTCACATTTGTCTCATTTGTGATTCTGCATGGACCATCTAGAAAATGACAAACGCTGTCATTTTCTCCAACAGGCCAAGTCCTTACAAGTTTGGTTTACATTTCGGAGGGCTGAAGTTGAGAACAATTTCAGATTGTAATGCAACAAAAATTACACATCAGAAACGTCATATTAATATTACTGCTTAATATTAATAGAGAGGTCCACGTTGAAAACTACATAGCCATGCAGACTGCTGACGGTGCTATGAGGGGGAAAGGGGAGGATGGCGGGGGACTCACATCTGGGTGTGGAATGGCATATTGTCCCTGAATTGTGTAGGCCTGTGAAGACGGTGAGAGAGAGAAAAAAAGAGAAAAAATTAAATCAACATTTTCACAAATTTGCAGGGCCCATTAAATACAAAACCGCTGAAGGGTCTATTAATATTTTACAGGAACATTTGGATTCAAAAGCAGTGAAATTTTTTATAACCATTTATACAGTAATAATATTTAGTGCTTTAAATAACTGAGGCTTCCTCCTTTAAATTTAAAACACTCCCGTCTTTTCTCAAGGCTGGTTTATACTTCTGCGTCGAGTGATCGGCGTGACCCACAGCGCCTGTCTTGTGCGTAGCCGTACATTTATACTTCTGCGAGCTCTGCAATAACACTTCTGAAACATGTCGAGTTTGTTCGTGGATGTTTTGTTTTTTTCTGAACGCTTCCTTAATGAACAAGAAGCCAAAACTCGCTCATTCATTCACCCTGGCTAAGACATCTTAACAATAAATTCAAAACATGACAAAGCACTGTCTCTTCATTTTTTATTGCAGTTTTTCTCAGTGGCTTTGGTGCATTTCTCACAACACTATGTACGTTTGCACAACAGTTAATGCATTTCTTAAAACAATTAGTCATTTGTGCGCATCATAGTAGCAGTTTCTCATTCCTTCCAGCAAATTGCAAATGCTTTTGGACATGCATCAATTGCTTTCATACAATTCTCTGCTGTGTTATAACATTATCATTTGCTTATGTCATGTCAGTCAAAATTAACTAAACTTGTGAATGCTGAATAGTCATTCCACATAAAACTAATAGTCCTCATTTCATTACTTGAGTCATTACATACAAAATGTTGAACTAGTTGTCAAAATCTGTCCAGCTAATTTCATAAAACATTTTAAATCTTTTTTTTCCCTGAAAATTTTTTTAAATTGAACAATTTCATGAATGATTTACAGATCTGTGTATGTTTTAGGTTCAGTTCAATATGTACTGCAATATTGTTTACAGTTGTGCACAGCTCTACCCAAAGGACGTTTATGTTTGTTGTAAATAAGGGTGTATTTATTCTTTTGCACAATGCTGTCAATAAATTAGAATTGTAAAGAGCATCTGCAGTAAAAATGTAAAACATACATATTGAGTGTCTTGTACTCAGATACCTCACTAAATGCAGTAATGTCTAACTTTACTGTAGTTTTCAAATGGCTGTGCAAATAGTATATAGTGCTGTCTTGAGCATTTTCAGGACATGTCACCAAAATCTGTCTTTTTTGCATTGGAAAAGATGTAGAGTAAACTATCATAATGAAAACATGACAACGCCATTTGACTATCTTGCTCATAAACAATGGTGTCAGGACTTTTCATTTTGATGACACTGACACTTTCATAGACATCAATACTTGCTTTTGAGGAATGAGCTATCCATTTTGAGCAAGTGACACACTTTTGCAGGTTATCCACTAGGTTTTGCAGTTTGTACTAATTGTTTTGAGAAATGCATTAACTGTTGTGCAAATGTAAATAGTGTTGTGAGAAATGCACCAAAGCCACTGAGAAAAACTGTAACAACTTAAATCTAACAGACACCAAATAAATTGAAGGAATCTTGTACATATTTATATGATCGTCATCTTCACTGTATGCAAATTTATAACAAAACTAAACCTAATAACTGCCTCCTTTCATTTTCATTGAAAAACATGAAACATTAGGCTCACTGTGTGGTTCTGGCAAATATGTTCTTAATGTCAGGCTATATGCACACTATCAGGGGAAACTTATGGTGAAATATGAAATAGCCATCTCTTTAGCTGAATATAATAATCAGTAAGCTATAATTTTAATAATTAATAATAATTATAAAAGTATAAAGTACAATAAGTTTATACAATATAGAAAATAAAGGCAAATGCAATCAGTGGTTAAATAAATTACAGTTTTTCTCAGTCGCTTTGGTGCATTTCTCACAACACTAGTTACATTTGCACAACAGGTAATGCATTCCTCAAAACAATTAGTACAAACTGCAACACCTAGTTAATAACCTGCAAAAGCGAGTCACTTGCTCAAAATAGATAGCTCATTCCTCAAAAGCAAGTATTCATGTCAATGAAAGTGTCAGTGTCAACAAGATGAAAAGTCCTGACACCATTGTTTATGAACAAGATAGTCAAATGGCTTTGTCATGCTTTCATTATGACACTGTACTCTGTACATTTTTTCCAATGCAGATTTTGGTGACACTTTCTGAAAATACTCAAGACAGTGCTATATACTTTTTGCACAGTCATTTGAAACTTACAGTAAAGTTAGACATCACTGCATTTAGTGAGGTATCTGAGTACAAGACACTGAATATGTATGTTTTACATGTTTACTGAATTTTCACTTTGCAATTCTAATTTATTCACAGCATTGTGCAAAAGAATAAATACACTCTTATTTACAATAAACATAGAATCCCTTTGGGTAGGTGAATGACTGAGATAGATAGACAGACAGACAGATAGTCACAGCTACCAAGCCGACCAATAACAGAGCTTGTGCTATGCGTCATTGGGACGTGTAGTTACAATTTTTTGCGCATTAGCGTCGGCATCAGCCACGGCGAGAGGTTTGCACCGGAGCATACGCATGAGCTTGATGCTGAAGTATAAATCAGCCTTTACTGGTTTGTGCAGAGTATGCTTAAAATATATTTAATACAGGCTTCAAATAACAAACAAAAAATTTAATAAAAAAAATTAATCTATGACCTATCTAAAAAGATGAATATATAAGATCCTTCACAGAGATTTCTATTTATCAGTGCATCAGTTTTTTTATTCTCACATTAACCTCAGTGTCATATTTGTCAAAAAATGACTTTATTTCATGTATATTATTGAGAACTTCAGTTTAAAGCGTCCCACTGGTAACCATGTTTATGTAAAAGCTGTGATGTGGTCATGTCAGATGAAATGCTTGTGAGTGAATTAAGTTAAAAAGACGTTGAGAGCTTTGTTAATGGATATTATTATTCATCATCAATGGATGTTAAATTAGTTCTTACAGACTTTGTAAAAAAAATCGTACAAACACATTGCATTTTGAGTTGGTTAGCAAATGAGTGGGGATGACTTTGAAAACCATGTCTGGTAGAATATCCATTTAATATTTATAACTTGACATTTTGAATTAGGAATTTTAAATGAATTAAAATCCAGGTTGACAAACTGCCTAAATTCCTCAAAGGCTTCTGGTGATTTTACACTTCAAGCTTGGAAAATATTAAAAGGATATGATATTCGCTCTGAGAGGGAGGAGCTTATTTTGCAATAAGAGTGAACATGAAATACCACACAACCAAACGAGTCAATATTTGTTAGCATGTAGATGTGATTATGCAGTTTTAATGGTAAAATACTTTTTTAGATTCAAATTTGTAGATTAATTAACAGAAAAACACTGCACAAAAACACACATAGTAACTTGCAAAGTTCTGGATTCTAAAGTGAACTAAACTATGAGCTACTTCAAGACAGATAGAACAGAGAGAATGACAAAGACAGACAAATACTGTAGATAAACAACAGAATGAATAACAGAAGAAAAGATGGATGGATGGAAAAACAGAATGAACGACAATGATAGAACAACTGAATGATGGATATAGTGATAAATAGAAAGATAGTACAATTAAAGGAAGGAAGGTAGGTGGGTGGGTGGATGGATGGATGGATCACTATAATGGTGGATAGAACAATTGATAGAATGATAGATAGATAGATAGATAGATAGATAGATAGATAGATAGATAGATAGATAGATAGATAGATAGATAGATAGATAGATAGATAGATAGATAGATAGATAGATAGATAGATAGATAGATAGATAGATAGATAGATAGATAGAATGTCAGACAGAACAACAGAATGAAGAAAATGACAGAACAAGAGAATGAGAGAATGATTGGACGACAGAACGACAGATAAAATAAAAGAAAATGACCTAGAGAAAATGTGCAATATCTTCAAGTTTATTTTTGGATGGCAGTAAAAGTCAGTAATGCCAGAAAGAGACTCGTCCTGATTGGACTCTCATTGTTAATGTAAAGCTCCTCCTCTTTCAGGCGTTCCTCTGGTTAGGATGGTGTGAAAGCATGCGAGTGAGAAGGTGAAAAAACCTGAGTGAACTAACAGGCAGTGGCTGGTGCTGCAGTAAAAGGCTGAGGTTTGCTGCGGACGCCGCCAGCGGGTCGGCTCTTACCTGGCCACCTGAAAAAATGACGGGGGTGGAGGCGGGCTTTGGGCGGTAGGGAATGGTGGCACCTTTCGGTGGGGACTAGGAGAGGGGAAGAGGTAAGAGGCAGAAACAGCATTAGACCAGGAGACAGGTGTAGACGGGTGTGCATAGTGGAGTGTTTGTGTCTGGAAAATAAAATCAGGAAAGAGCATAAAGATGCTGTGAGACTCCAGTGTTGAAGATTTGTATTCACTAGGTGGTGTTGTTGTTGTCTGGGGAAAATATCTATAAAACATGGGCAAAAGTCAACCTGAAATATCAAGGTGCTTTTGCAAAAAGTCAAGAGAGTAAGTAATTGGAATACAATACAAGCTGACTCTTTAAATAATACGGCAAAGTACACCTATTGGGGTCAGTAAGACGTGCTCAAAAATACAGTAACATTGTCAAATATTACAATTTAACATTTACACTACCTGCCAAAAGTTTGAAAAGCATTATTTTATAAAAATAAAATATTTAATTCAAAAAATTATGTTTGCTGTTAGTTTAACACCTTATTTAAAAAAGCTGAAACAACACAATTTTTGAGCTTTTTTGCAGGACAGCTTAATTGTTTTATGTTCAATCCATTCAAATTTGTAAAAATTAATGTTAATTCCATTATTTAAATAATGTTAATTAAATAATTTAATTCCTTTATATTGTCCTAACACAAATTGTGTGTACCCCAGCATTTTTAGTATGTTGCCCCTGAATTTTAAACAATACTGTATATAATTCATAAATACCATATTTTTATATTAATGTATCAAAACATATGTATTAAGTAGGGATGTCCAGATCTGATCACGTGATGTCCAGGCCCAATCACACGATTTCAGACTCAAATGGAATTGGATGTTACATCCTGATCAGGACACAAATATATATATATATATATATATATA
>CAIGQZ010032409.1:13856205-13867036 GCA_903798205.1 Danio tinwini
TGTGTGTGTGTGTGTGTGTGTGTGTGTGTGTGTGTGTGTGTGTGTGTTAGTGTAGTGTAACTCAGAGCTGTCCCTGTTTTACACTGTTCTGGGGGTCTGCAGATCAACAGCGATTGAGAGATTGAAACATTAAGCCGATCCAGTGCAGCTGGCAGACCTTCCGATGACGCGCCATAAAGACGGCAAAAAGTGAATGATGGTGACAAAAGCACGCTGAAAGAGAGATGAGAGAGAGCCGGGGCATGCTGAAGACTTTTAAACAAAATGTTGGGGTGACATGAGGGAAAAAGAGTCGCACAGATAAAGCAAAGTAAAAGATGAGAAGAGACTTGCATGGCTATATGAGATGAGCTGCCAGCTGTCCGCAAATCTCCTGCTTAGCACAGATTGCAGAAAAAAACAATTCTAATCTGAGTTAAGAGCACACCAAAACACCACAGCAAATGGACACAAGTCAACCAGACGATACTCTTACAAATACATGCCCTCGGTTTTAAGAAGCTCCTGACCTGGCAAAAACCTTGTGGAAAAGAAGAGCGCTTAGCTGTCTTCGATGTGCACTAGTTGTAAACTTTACATTTATAAACATGAAATTTCATTCATTCGTTTTCTTTTCGGCTTAGTCCCTTTATTCATCAGGGGTCGCCACAGTGGAATGAACCACACACTTATCCAGCATATGTTTTACACAGCGGGTGTCTTTCCAGCTGCAACCCATCACTGGGAAACACCCATACACCATAATTCACACACATACACTACGACCAATATAGCCGACCCGATTCACCTATAGCGCATGTCTTTTAACTGTGAGGGAAACCGGAGCACCCGGACGAAACCCACGCAAACACGGGGAGAACATGCAAACTATACTCCACACACATATGCCAACTGAGCCAGCTGGGACTCGAACCAGCAACCTTCTTGCTGTGAGGTGACAGTATTACTCTTTGCGCCACCATGCCACCCAACATGAAATTTTAAAAAATAAATAAAAACGACTTGCACGCACCTACAACCAATCTTATTTCAACCGAAATTGCATTAAATTATTTTTTTTTTGTTAGCCCAGTGGTTGGTTTTGTCTATAACAACAAAACATAAATTTAGTAAAACACATCCCTTGTGTATTTAAAGAGACTTTGGAAAGTTTCACTTAAAACTAAGTCTTTTAAATAGTATAAAAGAGCAGAAAATACCATATCAATGCAACAACATTCATTCATTCTTTTTTCCTACGGCCTAGTCCCTTATTTATCAGGGGTCACCACAGTGTAATGAACCGTCAACTATTCCAGCATATGTTTAATGAAGCGCATGCCCTTCCAGCTGCAACCCAGTACTGGGAAACACCCATACACTCTCGCATTCACACATGCACTCATACACTTCGGCAAATTTAGTTTACCCAATTCACCTATAGAATTAAAGAAGTGAATTGAATTTAGAGTGTCACTAAAGTAAACACTTTCTGCATCACTAGGGTTAAAGATAATCAATCACTTGATCTTTAATTGAAATATTATTGATCATGGGAATTTGTCTTGAAATCAACATCCCTTGTTCTCATAGATACGCGTGTGAGGATGGGGATTTCAGAGTTGCTGGATCCGGCTTGTTTCGGCACCAATTAAGCCCTGACTATATCTTGAGTTTTCTTTTATTTCCTGATGTGACCTGATGAAGACCATGTAGGTTAAAACATGAAGATTCACATGAGAATTTTTGCATTTAGCATGCACATGAAACACAAATGATTTTGAAATCCAAATCCTCTAAAGGATTGTTAGGCTGCATTAATTAGGGTAACCAGAGCCGGGAACAAGGTCTTCCCAAAAGACTATTATATTATAAAAATTGATTGATAACTGTTATAATAAATTATAATTGATAGATTATCAAATTTACGGTATCTACACTTATGTTAGTCTGTTTTTCCTTATCCCATAGTCCCCATAATCCTGGACTAGGTCATACCCTGAGCAGATGCTGTGGTGGTCACAGTGTAGCCGAGAGCAAGAGAATGATTCCTGAAAGACCACAGTGACAGATGAGTCTCTGCATTGATCCTGTGGGCGAGCCTGAACACCCGCCAGAGACCTACTCACACCTGAAGCTTCTCCATGATGGACATCCAGTGTTTTCCAGCCTCCGACGCCTAGACTGCAGCTCTGCAAAAGAAGTTTGGCCAGAGGACAAACAGTCGTGTCCAACTGAGCCTGGTTTCTCTTGAGGTTTTTTCCTTCAATTTCGTCAACTGGTTAAGTTTTGTTCCCCGCCACTATCGCCACTGGCTTGCTTGGTTTTGGGACTTGTGGAGCTACGCATTGATGGATTTGCTCTTCAGTGTTTGGACTTTCAGTAGTGAAAATTAAACCACACTGAAATGAACAAAACTGAACTTTAACTATGAAAACTGGACTGACACTGTTTCAATTTACTAGAACTTCTATGTTAAGCTGCTTTGATGCAATCTACATTGTAAAAAAGCGCTATGGAAATACAGATGAATTGAAGTGAATTGAATTTAGAGCATCATCATTTGCATCTGTCCGTCACAATTTGTCACTAAAGTAAACACTTTTCTGCATCACTTAAAAATAATCAATCACTTGATCTTTAATGTAAAGGTTATTGATCATGGGAATTTGTCTGGAAATCAACATCCCTTGTTCTCATAGATATGCTTGTATTTTTGCAGAGTGAATGTGTAGCGGGATGCAGAATTGACTGCACAGAGCAGGATTAATAGAAGTGACAACTTTGTTTATGTGCAGTGTGTGTTCATGGTCACAGAGAGCAGACAATGTTCTTCACGTCTCCTTATGACTCACTTCGTCCGCCTCAGATGACTTAAATCTCAAACGCCTTCGAGATCAAGCCCGCATGAAATCTTATCTAATTAAATCAGCCTGTAAGACAACAAACAACACGGCGGCTGTGGGCGAGCTGCGAACACCTTGTGGCAACTTTACAAATACACTAAATTTGTATGGAGGAAAGGCAATCTTATCTCGTATGCGATGCTAATGCTCTATATCTGGTGCTTCAATGAGAAAAAACAAAACAGCTTGAATAACATGAATACTTAGATGATCATGTTTAGTGAACCGTTAAGAAGGCCTGGAGGATTACAGTTTTAAAGTCTTTGTATATATTGAGGTGACATAAAAGAGTGTTTCTTTTACATCACCGGGGCTTTAATTTTAATAATATGCTAGTTGAAATTATACATAATAGTATGTTGAAATTAGGGGTGTGAACCTAAACTGGTCTCATGGTTCGGTTCTAATAATCATGCCATCGACTCTGTTTAATTCAAAATCTTGGTGCATCACCGTGCATTGATGATGCTTTCCATAAACAATTTGATATTTTATTTAGCAACACAATAAATCTTGTAATAAAATATATAATTTATAAATATATTCATATTTATATATTATTTGTAATACAATTTTATACTTTAATACAAGCTGTCAGATACATGAACTGTACCTTTAAATTTACCTGCTAGAAGAACACACTCTTTTTGAATGTATCAAACAAAACTCAACTACATGCACTGAACAACATGAGCATTTATAGCAAATAAACTAATGTAAATATTATCCCGCTTGCTTTTGAGCGTTGTTGTGTTCATAAACACCCATGATTGATCATGCACTCAACAGAAAAGACTGCGATTGGCTCAAAACTGAACTGTGAACTGTGCACAGTTATCTGCTTTTTAAGCTGTTTTAATCACTCATGGTCTCCTTCCTCGCCATTGTAAGCTACCGCCATATAATGAATATGTGATAAGATAAATTACATCAGTACATAATAACCAGTTATGATTATTACTGAACCGATACCGAATTGTTTGCGTCTGCATCGCGGTGCATCTAAGAAACAATTCATTTTGACATCCCTAGTTGAAATTATTATTAAGACTAATTAAAAATACTGACTTTGTGTAATGTCAACATACAGAAGCTTATTGTTACAGTAAGTCTAACTGATATATTATGAGGCTGAGTGCTTCATTTCAAACATGAACAGAGTTTCAGAAAAAGAACTGAAACATAAATTATTTCAATTATATACAGAAATGGTGATACACAGTATGACTGGTCAACTGAATGAATAAATACCTTCAAATATTGTTATATTGGATATAGATAAATGAGTATATTAAATAGGGTTTTCAAACAAATAAAAAAAATGTTAAGCTTTATTTTTAATTTTCCTTAGCTAATAAAATGCGTCCTGTTTAATTTTACTATTTACTATTCTACTGTTTATATACTAATTAATATATAAAATTGACTATGAAAAAAATGTCTTATTAAAATAAAATGAGGCAAATTTGCACAATAACTATTGTTATTGTATAATATAATAAGTTATAACATTAACCCTTACATGCGTGAGTTTTAAATACTCCAGCTGACCCTCCTGCATGAGTTTTTTTTTTTTTTGACTGTTACTTATAATTCATTGCGTTCTAAAGTTTTGTGACACTGTAATACAAATAATATTTTTACATTACCGTGAGGGTTAAGTTTAGGGTTGAGGTAGGGGTAGAGGATAATAAAATACAATTAATGCGTAATTTAAAAAATAACATTAATAATATTCGTCAACTTCCGATTGCAGCTGTATCCTTCTAGTAACAAACGCAGGAAAGATCAGAGTTACTGGATTTATGCCATATTTATTCTGAATTTTCTGCCGAAATACATGAAGGTAAGCAGCAGTTTATCTGGGAGAGGAATAGAAAAAAATATTCTATCACATGAACAATGTGTATCTTACGTGAACAAAGCACATCATCCAGTTTTATTGAAAAAAATTATTATTATTGCCGTCTTTGTAGACATCTGCGTGCATTTTACAAACATTAAATTGTATTTTTAGCTTGTAGTTATGTGTATTTGAATGTCTGAAACCTAAAATAAATGTTATTTGTTTGAAAGCATGGAACAATTGAAAAATGAAATGAAATGAAACATTTTTCATAAATGTTACACTAAATGAAGATGGAACATTATTTCACTGATATTTAGTCATTTTATTTTGACAGAAGTCATTTAAAAACATTAAAGTACAGTATATAACATTCTTGCATTTAATATACTATGTATAATATAAATTACTTTCATACTGCTATATATATAGCAGACAAATTTGTAAGAGTGTAAAAAGTGTTTACTTATATCCACAGGCCAAAAGTACTCTACAAAATACCCAGAAAACACAGAACGAGATGGTTGGATGAACAACAGCCATCAAAAAGCAGAGGACATCTGAACGCTACATCTGTGCGCTGATTTCTGCAATCACCAGAGCAAAAAGCAATAGCTGCATCAACACATTCATGTTCCCTTAAACACACACAGCCTTTGAGCCACTTGCTATTGATGTCTAAGTGTACTTTTTTTTAGGAGAGAGCCCATTTCCGATGCCTTTCAGGAAAGTATGAGCAGATCAAATAACGAGCCATTGAAACACTTGAGATTTGAATTCTATTTGATGTTAATCATAAGTCTGCTATCTTCAGTTGGTGGTAGATAAGCTCAGTCTTTGCTAAAGCTCGGGATACAGAAAGTGGGTCAGCCGTTCCTCTAAAGAGCTTCTGGCCTCTTCCTCTGTGGTACCTATTGAATTAATCACGCTTTACGCTTGGTCAAGCAGTGCTTCCAAAATGCTCCTTTTTCTAGCTCTCTCCACTTTGCTTCAAAACGCAAGCACAATAATGTCTTGTTTTAATTCATAGAAATGACCGCCAGCAAAATATGATATATATATATATATATATATATATATATATATATATATATATATATATATATGGTAGCTGTACAATTATGTTGTTTAATAAAAAATAAATAAAAAAACATTTCAGACTAAGTTCCTAAGTTCTAAATAAAACAAGTTTTATAATTACACACATGCAACTGTACAATTAATATTTATTGTGATGCCTTATTTTAAATGATTCTACTGAATAAAAAAGGTTACATAAATTTAAATTTGAGAAATGTTGCCTTGGAAATGTAACGAAAATTATGCTGGGCCGATAAATTATATTATTTCGAATCGCAATAAAATGTATGTCAATAACAATGATAAGCTCTGGACTTTTTTACTCTAGATTGATCAAAGAGCCAATCACACAGCAGAAATGTGCAATAATAGGAATCTAAAAGTGTGTTGATGTTAAGAGATATACTGAATTTTCGGTCACTGAATATGTATCATCCGAAAATATATTATGCCATTAATTGACCCTCTAATTTTTGTGGCTTCAGTCATTGTTGGGTTACTCTTTTAAAGCTTGAAGCATCAACAACTTATATTGAAAAATACTTAGTTATTGTTCAATATGGAAAATAATTATTGAGATTGCATTTTTGCCATATTGCCAGCACTAAATGAAATAAAGTAAATTACTAAAATTTAAATTGTTTAATTAGCAAAACATGAATAATAATAATTCATTAAAAAAACATACACACTTACTAAAGATTAAACAAAATAAATACTTTAATTTGTATAGATATTATGAAAAAAACACATTCTAAAGTTGAACAAAAAATACTTACAAATGCTTATTTCTAATCAATTTTATAAATTATGCTTAAAAAGCTAAAATAAATTTAGATATATTTTTGACATAAGGATGAGTAAATTTCGAAGTTTATTCAAAGTAAATTTCATTAATTTTGTGTAAATTAACTCTTTAAGTACAACTTTGACTACAGTACATTGCTCTGACCCCTAAAACATAGTAAACATCACTTTAATATTCTGACTTTTGAGATTGACATAAATCCAAATTACAACCATAAAGACGGTAAAAAAACTAGTAAAAATACTAGTAAAAACACACACACACACACACACACACATTTTATTATTATTATTATTTTTATTATTTTGATTGTCTTTTTGTTAAAATTCACCTTTAATAGCAAAAAATATCAATGATTATTGATTAAATGATCTGTCAGTGAATAAATGGGAAAAATATTACACTTTATGCTGGTGTACATTAGAGTAGACATTGGATGATAACCGTTTTAAAGGTATACCGCAGTTTGGAAAAGTCCAATTTTCTGATATACCGATCCTATATGTAAGATTTTTTTATTTATTTAATTTTTTAGGACAACAGTATCGCCGGTAGAAAATATAAATTAGTTTACCAATGAAAGCAGCAGAAGTCAATAATTCATTTGAATTATTTAGCCTGACATGTTTATTGCTATTATAAATCTATTTATCTCAATATAAATCTATTTATCTCAAAATAAATTATATTGTGTTTAAAGAGGGGAAAAAGACATTTAAAAAGAATACATTTTTGAGCAGTAATCACAATACCGTGAAACTGTGATATTTTTATCCAAGTTTAACGTCAAAATCTTATATCGGCCCATGCCTACATTAGATCATTTTTTCCCAACCCTGTTCCTGAAGGCACACCAACAGTACATGTTTAACCTCTCCCTAATCAAACACACCTGAATCAACTCATCAGAACATAAAAGGAGACTCCAAAACCAGAAGTTAATGAGTCAGATAAGGGAGACATCCAAAACATGTACTGTTGGTGTGCCTCCAGGAACAGGGTAGGGAAACACTGCATTAGACTATATTGGATTTTAAGGTAATAATAACTAGCCTACCTTCACCACTCCTGACCACAGGTGATTTCCCAAGAGAAAGAAGGTTAGAATAAGTCAATACATGAAGCAGTTTGATAACTGCTTTAACAGAGGAAGAAAAATAATAACCACATTGCTTACAACGATCTGACCTTGTAATAGGGAAAAATAATAGGAGACAGAACCTGAGGCCACAATTCACTCCCACACAACCATGCACATGCACTCCACTTTCCGAAAAAAATGACCACTGCAATTTAAGCAGTTCTGCAATGAGAAAATAAATCAAATTGCTCTTTCAGACCAAAGGCTGTTTTTCTAATTAATGTGAAACGGAAAGAAAGTTCTTGAACATCAGGAGCACAAAAAAGACTGCATAAACAAGCCATTTGTCAACTGCTCAAAGCTATTGACCCCTACTGGCCAAATCACAAAGCTATAAAAATGTGGGCACTGTACATGGGGGGCACCTTCATTGAATGATATTTCTTTGACAAAAAAAGTTGTATTGTAAATATTGTAAAAAAAAAGTTGTATTGTAAAAATTGTAAATATGAATTTTGCTGCTACTGACACTAAACAAACCCAGGCTCATTCTGAAAACGTATTACTAAATACATTTCTGGAAAGTGCCAAATACGTCCCAGGAGGTAGGTTTTTTGCGGTTTTTGTTTTCGCAAATACAATAAAGGCAGCTGTGTATGCTTTTTAAGATCTCAAATTTCTCTTGCGAGTGCCATTCGTGCCTGCTGTTTTGTGTAAATCCACCAGAGGCCGCTGTTGACTGACTGACTCAATGACTGACCAAACGACTGACCGACCCTCCTCCTTCCCTAAACCCAACTGGTTTTCAAAAGCAATCCAGAAAAAGAAAAGCCCCCTGATTTTTACCACATTTTTAGATTTTACCACATTCTCACCCTGTTATTTACTTGTTTATTTAATTGTTTGGCTTCTGTTTTTGTCTCAAGTTTTGCATCTAAAGTCTGCCGACGTACGGGGAGAGCCACTGGACAAACTGGTAACAGCGGGAAAGCCGTCCATACAGAGAAAAGTTGTGATCTGGTAAACGCGAAAAGGAACGGCATCATATCGCCCCGTATCGTTCATTTTAAAGATGAAATGCAGCCATACGTACTTCTGGCTACATAATTCGCGATCTCCAGAAATGTATATAGGGGGACATTTTCAGAATGAGACAATGTTGCATTAAGCCTGAAATGATGCTCACAGTCTGATGTGCTTCAGAGTGAAACGTGATTAGAGTCAGACTGGAGGAGAGAAAGAGATTGTGAGAATGTGTGACAACAGCTAAAAAAGTAGTTTTATAGCAGTCAGAAATGAATTGGTGCTTGAGGCAAAATAGCCAGCAACAATGAAGAAAGATGCTCTATTCACTAAATGAAGACGGAACATTATTTCACCGATATATATATATATATATATATATATATATATATATATATATATCGGTGAAAAATTAGTAAGATCATAAAATTATAACTATTTTGAGGCAAAATAGCCAGCAAAAAGTAAGAAAAATGCTCTGTAAATTTAAAATAAAGAGGCTACCCCACTGCACAAACCAAATCTATTACAAATCAATTATGTTCAAATGTGTCTTTGTAATATAATTCTGTCAGAAGGAGATTAGATAGAAATATGTACAGTATATACTGTATGTACTTCTCATTTGTACATTGCTTTGGACAAAAGCACCTGCTAAATGTCTAAATGTAAAAATGTACATATGTGAAACAATATAATTCTTCCATTTCTGTGCTGCGTTTCTCAAACAATGACATAACTTACGATTGAACTACCATAGTTGCATCGGTTGGCAAAAGAACGATGTAGTCTACTTTTACGAATTTTGACATATTCATGCCACTACAGAAATGTTCTATTGGCCTATGTTATATATCGTACATATACATGTCTTCATAAATAGCCTACTATAGATTAAAACCAACTTATCCTATTTATTTGTGTTTACACAACTTTGGAGACGTAATGTAGATTCCGCTTTTAAATAATGGGTCACCTATAGCTTTCATCATTAGCCATGGCTGCGTTTAAAATGGCATAAATGTTTTCAAACTGCACCACGAATGGAGCCCAATTGTAAATATGAAGATCGCTAAAACTGAACTGTAAAAAATACATTGAAAGCAAATTACACATAAGAGAGATGACTTTAATGTTTTTTTTTATCATTCCAAGTTTAAATGTTGGAACATTCAAAAGGAATAATATAATATATATGAGCAATATCACACTCGTAGCAGTGCGATGTGGCTGTATATCGGCACTGGTTGGAGGCGTGCGTTGGCACAAGGCCACAGGCCGAGTGTCTTAGTGTCCAACCAGTGATGATTTTCAGCCACATGAAATGCTATCAGTCTACAGAGATTTCCCAGTATTTCTCTATTGCAATCGGGAGATCACAATAACTATCTTTGGAAAAAAAAAACAAAGCAGCGCAAACACTACCAGATTACTGTTGTATTTGCGATAAGGAAAAATGCTAAACACATGCAGTCATTTCTTTTTTCTTTCTTTTTACTGAACTAGTCTGCAGTAACGAAAAAAACTAAAAGTAACTCAGTGTTATACAAAGAGTGGCCAACACAAAATAAACATATTCCTGATATGCGAGTCTCATCTCACACTCAATACACTGCAATTACTATGAAATAATAAATACAGCTCTACAACATACAAAAGAGAGAGATCGACTTCATTTACCTGTTCAATAATGATTTGATTAGCTGTAGTTGTGTTGTTTTTATTCTCTAAAGGCGTATTAAACGGTCTCTGTCGCTATCTTAAGGATGAACAAAGTCAACAGTCTTTGCTTTGCTCTGAAGGGTGAAGAGGCGGTAAGAGTGCTGTTATTTGCAGAATATCACATGGCTATCAGCCAAACAGATTCAAGAACCAGACAGAACTGTTGTAGAAATATATATTTTTGTGATGACTGAAGTTGAATCAATAATGGGTTTTGAGGTTGATTATAGCTTTAGAACTATTTACTTCAAAAACATAGCAATGCTTTTAATGCTCAACACAAATACCTTCTCAAAGTGTTATTTTGCTAGTAAAAAAGCAATAACTAAGAAATGGCTCCACCTATCATAGAAGAGTGATTGTGAGTGTATGTGACTATATGTATG
>CAIGQZ010032409.1:13875818-13897465 GCA_903798205.1 Danio tinwini
ACACACACACACACACACACACACACACACACACACACACACACACAATTGTTTTATTGTTTATTTTAAACATTTAATCTTGATTAGCAATTAGAACTTTTAGAACCATATGATTAAAGAAAGCTCAAGATATAAGCATTTTATTTTTACAATCTTAATGCCTTTATAATGTAAAAAATTGATAGCAAACAAACAAAAAAAATCTAAAAATTCTATAAGTTTAGATAAGGTAAGGTAGATTCCATGATATTATGAAGCAAGAAAAAACTGATTTGAACACTTGAATAATTGTTTAAATCATTATTAGCGATTTTATAATAATAATAATGGATCATAATAGAACAGCAAATCATCATATTATAATGATTCCTGAAGGATCCTGTGTCACTGGAGACTAAAGTAATCATGATAAATTCAGTTTAAAACTATATTCAATAAGAAAAAAGTTAATATTTTAATAGTATATTAATCTTTTTTCCCTCATATGTCAATATTTAATATATTTTTTTATAAAATATACAATAGTCAACATTTGAAGTGGTTTAAAAACATTTTTTTTCCTAAATTGTCCTCAGACAAGAATGGGTATTGCTGAATACAGTACATTAATGACAACTTTGAGAAACGCAATGTTTGACTGTATATATATGTATATGTAGGAAGTGATAATTCACAAACAAAAAAATGATCTGCCAATTTTCTAAAGACGAGTTCAGACTCGCCAACAGTTTTTGAGAAGTCGCAGACAAATGCCTGAAATCACAGACAAATCGATACTCATTCACATGCGAGTAACAATCACACAGTGTGAACTATCAAAGACGTGATCTGAGAGAATCACAGATGAGTCGCAGACACCCGTGAGATATCTAAATATCTGGAGCTGTCAGCGTTTTAAATCAGGCTGTGTGAAATGTGTTCTGATTGAAAATAACATCAGCGATTACCTACAGCCAATGAGAGAGTCTCCAGGCCAGAAGGGTGGGGAAAAGGTTAAAAGTGCTTCTTTTGAGGCTATTGGGACCCAAGAAATGGAGTAAAAACTAGCGGAAATTTGGCAGGAGCACCCGTGTCTGTTTGATGTGTCATCTAAGCAAAACCACAACTGGGTCGAAAAAGAAAAAACTTGAGGAGAAGGCCAGGTGAGCAAAATAAGTAAATTTCCCACCCCACCAAAGGCTTCTTTCTCATTATGTAGTTAATAACAAAACATACTATGTGACCTCGCGTTGTTTCCATGTCACTTCTCACGTGTGTTTGGCTGTGAGACATAGGCCCAATCCCAATTCTACCCCTTAGCCCTTCCCCTTACCCCTACCCCTCGTTTTGCGCGTTCACGTCAAGGGGTAGTGGTGTCCCAATTCTCTTTAGCTTGAAGGCATAGGGCTAAGGGCAAGGGGTATACACCCCTTCGAACGAAGATTTTCCAGCACCACACTTAAAATGGAGGGGTAAGAAAATTTACCAGAATACACCAGCCACAACAGCAGGATAGCTGAACCCGGAAGTAAGGAGATCCACAAATTAGTATTTTTTTTGTCATTATTACGAGTTTTTATGACAAACAAACATATGTTTTAATATATTCATAACCCGTTCATGTTTTACTGTCATGCTTAAAAAAAATGCAAAAAAACCCCCGCAAAATTTCACGATCTATTATCCATAATCATAACTCCTGTACAGCAGTGCCACAACATTCTGACACTCAATGACACTCGAATACCCTGTCAGAAAAGTCTAGTGGCTGAGAATGAGCTTTTAACAGTGTCTGCTATAATGTTAATGCCATGCAGTGTAAAACCCCCCGTCGTCGATCCATTTTAAGTGTAAACATAGCAGCGACAAAATACTAGATAGTCATGCAGTGTGAAAACATCTGTGACACGACTACTTTGAAAATCCTGCAGTCTCAACTCTGCATAAATGTATACAAATATTTTAAAAAGGGAAGAAAATTATAAAAAGAATCATCTGCCAAAGTGTCCTCACCCTTTCATGTTTATTTAAATAATTAGCTAGTATAATCTTTCTTTTAGCTTCACCAATATGATCATATTTGACATTCCACAAAAAACAAAAACTGCAAAAACATGTTCAGTTTCCATCTGTGCCTGAATGTAAGGGTCATGCAGAGATTTAAATCAACAATATTTATGCTCAACATGAGAATAATCAAAAAGAGAATTCACTGTTGTTTGTAAAGAAAAAGACATGGATTAAATGTTCCATGTGTAGTGAAATAGAATAATAAAACCCCAAACAGGATTACAAAACCAAAGTAGAATACTTTCACTGAGATTCACCGCACAATAACAACAAAAAATGTCTGTACAGATGTCCAGTTTGCTAAATAACATGTTGTATTTACTACTATGACAAACATGTGTAACTCAATTCTGAAGAATCAAATTAAACAGTGACGTCTGCAAACAGACCGACCCACGT
The DNA here is from genome assembly GCA_903798205.1 of Danio tinwini. Lineage (NCBI taxonomy): Eukaryota > Metazoa > Chordata > Actinopteri > Cypriniformes > Danionidae > Danio > Danio tinwini. Next base: position 13,878,267 of record CAIGQZ010032409.1, read on the forward strand.
CCAATGTTTTGATTTTGACGTTCACAGAACAAAACACCAATGTAAAATGTGCAAATGTTTCCCTTAATACCGATTTTGAAGATCAGTGTTCTGATTGCTTTGGCTAAGAGAGGATATTCTCTCTGGTGATGAAGTCTGTATGATGGGTCAGCGCTCTCTCTGTGGGGAGGAATTAAATTAAAACCTCTGAATAAAGAGCAGGGAGGGAGCATTTGATCTGCGGCCATTAGGAGATGCGTGGAGGGAATAACGTTGAAAGAGAATGCATGATTGCTACGTATGTCGCCGTTTTATAAACACAGAAAACACAAAGCAACATAACAGGCGCAAGGGGGGAAATGCTAAATATAATCAGAGTTCATCCAGCGTCATCTGGCCTGCTCTAATCCTCCAGGCAGTCATTACATCGCTACATAAACCAGCCATAAGCCCGCTCCATAATTCCATGCCATAAGGAGAATCTGAGTACGGAAAGTGTTGCTTTCATCCTAAATTGTCATAAAGCACTCTAAATGAACTCATGAATCTTTTTGTACATGCATCTTTTGTAAGTCAAATATTATTCTACGTCTTTTTTCCAGCTGCACACTAGATTTTATTCAAATTTGAACCCTATATTCTGATAGGGATTAATATGATAAACATGGTAGCTCTTAGTATTTTAGGAATTATTCATCTTTATTGAACATTACATAGTGCACATTACACATTGTCTACAGCAGTGGTCCCCAACCACTGGGCCGCAAACCGATACCGGTCCATGGATCAATTGGTCTAAAGAGTCTAAACGACTCTTTTGTTTTTAGAAAAAATGACTGTATTCTCTCGGTTACATCTTCATCATTTGAGCGCCAAAATTTAACTCACAAGCTAGCAAACAGAGTAAGAAACAGATGTCTTTGGAAAGTTTCTTTATGAAGGGGAAAAGGTCCTGTGAAGCTAAGAACTGCCATTTATTAACATATCAGGTAAATCCAGCATGTCTGTGCAAGATCAACTGCTGGAGATCGCAAATGACAGGGACGTAGCTTTGTATTTATAGTTCTGCCTGCTGTTTGTGTTGCTCTGCGATAACCTTTCTAAAACGCTAGCTGGCAGTAGGTTATATTCATCTGTGTTGAGTTTATTCACGGGTAATTTGTTTTTTCTGAATGCTACAATTAGCTAAAACTTGCTCAATCAGAGGCGGGAACTGGCGGATGCACAACAACTTTAATCATAAGATAAACACAAAACAAGTTTCCATCTGAGCTCCTTCACGGGACTCGACACTTGGAAACACTCGCTTCATCGGGCTCGTGGCTCTCAGCACCGCCCACACTCGTCACCGGTACCAAGCTAACCAGTCACAGAGCTTGTGCTACATGCGGTTGTGTTACATTTTTCGAGAGGTGTGTGTCAGCATCAGCTATGGCGAGGGTTATGCGACAACGCGAAGGCTGCACCGATGCATACATATGCGCTTGATGCCTTTAGGGCCGTTCACATATAGCGTCTTTTCTGCAGGAAAGTTGTTTTTTTCTAAATTATGCACTTTTCAGGCGCACCTAGTTGAAAACATCTCTTTTCAGAATGCCGCGAGTCACGTGACAAGAACTGACCGAGCTTAATACTTTTTATGGAATATACACATTTCACAGATAAATACAGAACACCCACACACTGCAGAGCTTTTCTATTTTCTCAATAAATAAAACGTGTGTCATGGCTGCTTGTCAGCTTGTCATTCGGTGAGAAAACTGTTGATGGTTGCCTAGCAATCTACATACATTCCGGGCCATGGTAAAATTGTCAAGCATTGACTAGTCCGCAATGATAAAAAGGTTGGGGACCACTGATCTACAGCTCAACAGCAAAAGAAATTCATTCATTCATTCATTTTCTTTTCGGCTTAGTCCCTTTATTAATCTGGGGTCGCCACAGCGGAACGGACTTATCCAGCATTTGTTTTACGCAGCGGATGCCCTTCCAGCCGCAACCCATCTCTGGGAAACATCCATGCACACACATTCACATTCATATACTACGGACAATTTTGCCTACCCAATTCACCTGTACCGCGTGTCTTTGGACTGTGGGGGATACCGGAGCACCTGGAGGAAACCCACGCGAACGCAGGGAGAACATGCAAACTCCACACAGAAACACCAACTGACCCAGCCGAGGGTTGAACCAGCGACCTTCTTGCTGTGAGGCGACAGCACTACCGCCCAGCAAGAGAAATTGTTCAAAAAAAATGTTTTTATTAATATTTGTATAAAATGACAATAAAATGACTCATAACAGAAACTTTAAATTATTTATTCAATCCAATTGATTGATTGAATAACATGTTTTTAAGAAAATAACATTCTAATAAACATCTAGAAATCTTAACCAAAAAGTAATATTAAAATAGCAGATTATTAAATATTACTTTAACTTCATATTTTCTCAAATTTACAGTTTAAATCAAGTAAATAGACATCATGTACAACATGTTAAACTTTGATACAAGTGCAATTGATCAATTCGTGATCACAATGGTTGTCAACGTTTTTAGATGGAATCTTCAAAAATAAAAATAATCTGAATGACATACTTCACAAATAAACAAACAAACAATAAATATATAATTACATTATGTTCTATTTACATTAAGAACTAAAATTATATTTATTAAGACTAAGACATTTTCTTCATTGGTTTCACTGTTCACACACAAAAAGATAAAGATAATGAAAACAAAATCAAAAAGACGTGTTGCAAGCACATCAAGTGACAATTCTGCTTATAACTGTAAAAAAATAAATAAATACATGCAGGATTTTCTGGCACACGCTTTCCCCGCAGGCATGCGGCATCACCAAGGCCGGGGTCCCTTCGCCTGGGTGTTTTGTTATGAGGGAGGAGGGGGTGCATGAACACTCATATGTGAACAACTCTAGAGGAGCCTTTTGTTGCAGTACACGTGTCTGCAGGGCCACCCTCCCCTACTCAGCCTGACAGGCGGCTCGAAAACTGTCAGCCCCGATCAGTCGCCCTTGCCTGGATCTCAACCCAAATTATAATCAAGAGCTCAGTCGCCCAGCAATGCCAATGCTAGATCAAGCAAAACCGATCCAGGGATCTGAAAGCCCAGGATATCGGCACCAATGATCCAACACTACGCTAATGGCCTACTAATCGAAAGTGTTGAAATGCTAAACGGAGACACCTCTGGTTGTCTCCTGGCATCACAGTGAAAACCATTTCTGAAAATTCAGGCAGAAAGCAAAACGGTTACAGCAACATCCCTGCATGTTTAGACTAATCATTCATGCAGATATCTAAATATATAAATGATGTTACAGATGTAGAAAAAGCAGCATGATAATCAAGTATGAGAATCAGGAAAGTGTCCATTCACAAGACATCCTGGGAAGATGGTATCATGGAAAATAGACCTACAAATTGAATCTCGCAAAAAAGATCTCTTAAAATTGTGATCTAGCTATACATAATCTTCAAAAATGTTCAATGGGCGGACTCTGTACAGTTTTCGGACCAAATCTCTTCCACTTCATCGTGACAGATAAAGAACTCATGATGGTAATTGAAATAACGATGGCGAACAGAAATTGTGTACCTCTCTAAAAGCATTAATCAAAAGACTGAGCTGTGTTTAATGTTACGAACTGCCATCAAGGTCGGAATCGCAACTGAGACTGACACAAGAGTCACAATCCTTCACGCCATACTGTCTTCGGCACACAGACCATTGTCGAACAATACACAAACGCCACAACCTAGCTCAAATATCGTTCAAAATTTCACAGCTGCTTGGCTGAAGAGGTCCAAAACTGTTCACAATTGGGCAACTTAGGGCTAGAAGAATGATTCCAAAGGAACATCATTCATAAAGGTAATTTTTTTTTTTCAGAGAATGTCATTTCTAATGTTCAATCATAATTGACCATAAGGCCACAGTGTTACATCAAAGTATATGGCAAAATTATTATTTAAAATATTTTTACCTTTACAGAGCTCCTAATCGACGGCCACCAGTATCGACGTTCGGAAAGGACTGAAATTAAAAACCACAGAGGGAAAATGATTTCTCTAGCGATCGCTCGCTCAGCCCCAATGGAACAACTCCGTTTGATTGGTCCTGGGTTGAGGTCATGTGGGTGAGGCGCTGGCCACGTGATTTCTCATCGGATACAATGCGCAAAGCGAAAAAAACGCCTAAATCCAAATTTCACTGCAGCAAGTCCCTTGTTTGTCGACAGCATTATCTCTGCTTGGGCTGAGGTAAATGTTTTTGAGGCTAGAGAAGTTCCACTTTGCACAGCCAGCTGCCCCAGGGGAATTGGGGGTGGAATCAGGACCCAAGACTCCAGCCGTCTGGGTATCTCCATTGGGTGACACATCAACGAAGCTGTACCCTCCACTGTACATGCCCATTCCTGCAGTCTTGTCCAGCCCAGCGTGTCTGGTCACCATCTGTAAACTCTTACATCAGTTACCGCTGTCATTAAGCTGAATATTTGTCTGTTTTGACATTTACGCTACAACCTTCATATGCTTCTATGCCCTTTCTACCTCAACCCTCACCTCACCCTGTCCTCATTTTTTCAGAGTTAAAAACACATGGCATGAACAATAAAAAACAGGCAATGGCCTGAAAAATCTAGCGGTTTAAGCTGGGTGAGGGGTGGCTTTCGATCATCATCACAATATCTGACAGTCGTTGTGTCTACCAGCCTTTTTAATCTGGTAGAGTGAGGAATTATGGGGAGCTCTGCTGGCACAATCTGGATTATGAATCCCTGGCTAATTCGCTTCAGTTGAGCAGAATACAAATTACTCATGATTCAGCAAGGTTAAACACATGTGCAATCCTAACTCATTTATAGGGAAAATGGTTAAAAATGGTTTTAAAAAGCTATTTAAAAAAAGTAAGAAAACGATTGAGCGTCTAGGAGGTTAAGTAAAACCAAAGAGTAGGAAGAATTTAACTTCAAGACCCAGTTCAATCTAGTAACTGAAGGCAACAGAAAAGCTAATTTTAAGAGACAAATGTCCAAACATTCAGAAAGAGAAAGAAACTTTAAAGTGATTCCTGCAGAGAAGTGCAAGACCAAAATCATACATCCTAAGATACACATTTGTATACTGTCAACACTGGACACAAACGGAGCAACAGAACTTATAACCACAGATTCCTTGAAGACTAGATAAGGCGTGATGCACGTAACAAATCTCCAACAGTAAACTGATGCCATTTCTGATGTATCACAAACACTCCTTCTGACAAAAGGTTTTTGACACTATCTACAACGGTTGCATCCGGCCTAGACAATGTTAGTGCAGCTCATTTAATATTCTTACCAGTTAGAGAGAAGTTCTCAAGGTTGAGCAAGGACCACAGACGGAAGACAATAGGCACAAAAAGATGAACACAATTGTCCCTGGTCCTATAAGTAAGCTTGGTCACTGCCCAGAGCAAGGTCAAAAGGCGGGGTGGGGTGTGAGGCACAGTTGAGTTGTTTGGGAACATCGTACAATCATCAATTGAGAAAGCTAATAGGCCATGACGACCATGAAGGATACAAAGATTCAATAGAGAAAGGGTGAAGGGCAACTAATCTTCAAAAACAGAAATGACACTTGGACTGAACATTAAATCAGCCTCTTGTTCTTCAAAGCCCTCTTCTGCCATACATCCGACAGAGCTGCCATGCTCTGCAGAAGCATTTCCTGGATTGATCAGTTTAACTTTGTCTGTAAGCCCTAATTGAGCCACAAGCCTCAGGGTTTAATTAAGAAGCTCATTACTGACTGCCTGACACGTGCTGAACTGGCTCAGTGTCTTTGCTTTGAGAGCCCTCAAAAATCCATAAATCGCTGAGCATAGAGAGAACGTGCAAATGCCCATACAAGCACAGCACGAAGAAGAGCTTCTTGTTTTATGCACTCAAACAAATCTTTTTCTACTCAGATCCTCCAAAAAGAGTTTCTCAGGATGTTCTCAGTGATAATGAGGGTTCATTTTTATATTTGGAAAAAGAAAGGTTCTTACCCAACTGCACTCAAAATGCTTGAGGTCAATGTGAGAATGGTTCATTTCGAAGAGGAAGTTTGATGCTTCAGACACGTTCCCTCAAAGGTCTGGAGGAATTCTGTAGTTAAGTGTATCCCCTGGCCATAGCATCACATACGCAGGCTGAGGGTAAGTGGAAAATTCTGTTGCCTCGAGTCTCAGTCACAACGCAGCCGACTGGCTTTTGTCCCTGCTCTAAAAGCTTTTACGCCACCGCTCTCACCCAGGCCTAGCTAGAGTGGGTAATGGAAATTTTCGCCTGACCCTCCATTTGGTTGCAGCAAGAGCTTTCAATAATGGGACACCCCTGCAGCCAAAACCAATAGCTTGTGACATCAATTTCAAATGGAACTTTCAAGCCGAAACTGTCACCTTTATGGTGCATAAACAACCTTGTTAATTTACAGAGCTAAAAGATGCAAGGCCAGAAAAATGTACAAAAACAATGCGACATGAAAAGGAGATACACTCTCTGATATAGCAGAACATAGTGTTAAAGAGTGTTAACATTTTGTCACCCCATATTGTTCTAAACCTGTGCGACTAAGGTGAAATCTTAACTATTCTCATTCTCAATGCATGTCCAAAGAGAATGCAGACTTGGGTTGCACGATTAATCAAAAAAAATTGTGATCTCGATTCAAATTATATTAAATTAAATTATATTTTCAGGTAAAAAACAAAACAAAGGCAGTCGCACAAGTCTTCCCATTGTTTCACAGTATATACATTGTTCAGGAACGTTTATAAGGTATAATTCACCCAAAAATGTAATTTCTGTCTTCATGTAACAACTTATAAATCACACATGAGCTAACCAAAACTGTGCATGTCATTTAAATGATCATGATCAAATTTTATTTGATTAAATATAAGAGTTATGATTACGACAATGATTTGATGTTTTGCAGTGTTGTGCGTGATAATCAATGTTTACAGGGTCAACCAGCCTGATCTCATGAGGAAACGTTGGGTCATTGGGTGATGAGCAAATCGTACTAATTTGTATGAATTAGATCGTACGAATTAATACGAATTAGTCACTAAAGCAAAAAGTTATGAATTGCCGTAAGATTGTGTTGATGTCAACCTAACTAATCTAGCCTGTATAACGTTGAATATAATGCAAGAAGGAATCTGATAATGACAAATGTCTCATTTTACCAGTGAAAAAGGGTCTAATAATGTTGTCAGTGACAGATTGCAAGCATATGTTCAAAAATTAATAATTCAACTCAATAGTTGTATAATCAATAGTTGTATTGTGATGTAATCACTTTACCTTGCATAACAACCAGGACAAATTTGAAGTCTATACCGCACCATTCCAAGTGTATACAAAATTTTTGCATTTTGACCAACAGTACACCTACACGTACAGTGCTCAGCATTTATAAGTACACCCCTCACAAATCTATCTTTTAAATTCATATTTTTAATAGGAAGCAACATATTTGTGCATATACATTAGATTAGTCAGCACTGAAGCCAAATCTGGAGCTAATCTAACAAAATAACTTACGGTAATGGTCCAAAAACTAGTACACCCAAATATATATGTTATAGAAAAATATTAAATACAAATTTTGTAATGAGGAAAAATTAAGAGAAGCAAAAAAAAGAAAAAAAAGAAAAATTTAGTTGACATTTTGTAGGTTGTAATTTATTTTTTGCAATAGTTTGCTTGAATTTAATTGTATTATCTTTCAATTTCTAAATATGTTTGGTGACTAAAATATCATTTTTATAAATACATCTGTTTAATAAATCTGTTTTTTTAAATGCACCTAAATACATTGCCTATATTCATTTTTAAAATGGGCTGTACTCAATTATGCTAAACACTGTTGGCCTAATATTATTATTGTTCCATATGTTTGAGAAATAATAATAATACTGTGGCCTAATTAATTTTACATCTGCAGAATTGTGAGTAAATTGATAGAATACACTGTGATCTTTATTTGAAGCACAAAATAAAATAAAAAAAAAAATCGGGATTCTCATTTTAGCCAGAATCGTGCAGCCCTAATGCAGACTACAAAATGGTGTCACATTTAAGAGCTACAGCCAAAGTCAAGATTTCATTACTTTATTTATGCATCTATAAAGACTACTGAAAGACCTCAGAAGACTTGAAATATAGTGTCATATGAACCACTTTTATGATAATTTTATGATGATTTTTGTCATTTTGGAGCATTCTCACTTTCATTATGTAGGGCAATATCTGATGAAAGTAAGACGAAAAAGCTTTTCAAAGCATGTAGATTGGAGTGACATGAGTGTACAAAAATGGCAACAGAATTTTTCTGTTTAGGAAAACTATTCTTTTAAAAGATTATTTAATTTGTCAAGTGCAAAACATCAAGAGCTCAGAAAGAGACATTTCTTATAAACCACTTTGTTTATGAATACATTCTTTTCATTAAGTGGATATGAACATAACTGAAATTTATTTTACGTAGCATCCCTTACACCTTTAAGTTTAAGTTTAATAAAGTAACAACTTTATTAATCCCACCAGGGGCAATTAAATTAGGGCTGTAGCATTACATGATACAATAAACAGAGAGACAAATCACTTGCAAACAATAATAAAAACACAATCCAGCATGCTTCATAATAACTTCATAAATAGTACTAAAAAAACATAGGAAGGACCCATATATAAAAAAATTAGAAACTTGCTAAAATGTAAGGTTGTAAAGCCTTATTACCCCAGGAACAAAACTGAGCATTTGGCGCTTCTAAACCTTCTACAGAGGGCAACAGAACAAAAATTGCTTCAGAGGATGGGAATAGTCTCCTATCAAACTTTGAGTTTTCCTTAGCATTTGCTGTTCATGTAACTCTGCTAGACTCCGCAGAGGCAAACCAATAATCTTGGAGCAAGTCTTGACTAAGTTTTGACTTCCCAAAAGACATTATAATTTGAAGAGCATCAGCGCTTATGTTAGTCTTTTTTTATTATTCCCAAGGTTTCCATAAACCTGGACTTGGCCGTATTCTGAGCTGCTGCTCTGGTGGTCATGGAGGAGTGGAGAGCATGAGACTGATCCCTGTAAGACCCCAGTGACAGACGAGTCCTCACATTGATCCTGAAGGGCCAGCCTGTACACCAGCCGGTGACCACTCCCACCTGCAGCTTCTCCACGATGGATGTCCAGCGTTCTCCAGTCTCCGGCGCCTAGACTGCAGCTCTGCACAAAACATTTGACCATAGGAGAAATGGTCGTGCCCAACTGAGCCTGGTTTTCTCTCAAGGTTTTTTAATCCTTCATTTTCGCCAATTGGTGAAGTTTTATCCTCGCCGCTGTTGCCACTGGCTTGCATGGTTCAGGACTTGCGGAGCTGTGCATTGATGGATTTGCTCTTCAGTGTTTAAACTCTCAGCAGTGAATACTAAACCACACTAAAAAACTGAACTGACACGGTTTCAATTTACTATAATCTTCTATGTGAAGCTGCTTTGACACAATCTACATTGTAAAAGCGCTATAGAAATAAAGATGAACTGAATTGAATTTTGAAGGCGATTTTTGTCTCTAATGGAAAGTGACGAGAACCAGCATAAAAAGAAAAATCTTAATATACTCTTAATCTACTGTAGGTCTGGGGTGTCCAAACTCGGTCCTGGAGGGCCGGTGTCCTGCTGAGTTTAGCTCCAACTTGCTTTAACACACCTGCCAGGAAGTATCTAGTAAGAGTTTGATTAGCTGGTTCAGGTGTGTTTGATTAGGGTTGGAGCTAAACTCTCTAGGACACCGGCCCTCCAGGACAGAGTTTGGACACCCCTGCTGTAGGTAGTATAAAAAGTTCTCAGTATATTTCTTTCTACACAGAAAGAGTTCAGTTTCCTAAGAACATACATTCTCTGATGCACTTTCTTAGCAACAGCTTCTGAGTTCTGCTGGAACTTTAATGTGGCATCAAAGATTGTGCCAAGGTACTTATATTCCTGTACCTATTTATCCGTGTCCTTATCTTTTTCTACTAGACTTTGCATACACCTATTCAAATTTGCAAACTAAGCAATATAGAAAAAAAGCTAGACAGAATTAAAAGTCAAAATAAAAAAAATCTATTTAGACCTGGGGTGTCCAAACTCGGTCCTTGAGGGCCGGGGTCCTGCAGATTTTAGCTCCAACTTGCCTCAAGACACATGCACAGACATTTCTAGAAAGCCTAGTAAAGCTGCGGTCACACTAGCGTTTGAGCTTGCAAAATCCGTTCATACGGCGCTGCGAAAAAGGGCGAGACTAAACAAGATGATTAGACATTAAAAAAAGCAAGCAATTGCTCCATGTTTTAAATTTCTGTCCAGAGAGGTCATGTTTTGATCCTCGATTGGTCTCACGCAGTCAAGTGATGCAATTTCGCAGGCCAGAGTTCACCAAACTTTAACTTTGCTCCGCAGCAACCTGTGAAACTTGATGCATGACCCTGCATTTCCGGTCTGATGCATACGCGTGCGTATGAATGGAAGTCTATGGGGAGAAAAATCCAGTGTGACCGCAGCTTAAGAGCTTGATTAGCTAGCCCAGGTGTCTGATTGGGGTTGGAAATAAACTTTGCAAGACACAGGGCCCTCCAGAACCGAGTTTGGACACCCCTGATATAGAAGTTTAAGTATTTGCTTTGTGAAAAAAAATCCCCAAAGACTTCATTTTAAAAAGTGGGGTAACATTTTAAATAATATAAATAATTTAAACACAAAAGCAAATACTTGTTTGCATACAAGTATAATTCAAACGTTTAAACTAGTGCTGAAATATTCAACTGTTGTGTCTTACAAAGAAACAAGCACTGAATGTTAATGTGGTCCATCCTCCACCAAGATGTCTGTTCAGCTCAGCTTGGCAGCAAACTACATAGCTCAGCCTTCCTTAAAGCAATGCCTCATCATCCCTCAAACAGTGCCAGTAATTCAGAGAGACCTCTGAGGTCTTCTGGGTCTTTCCTTACTCGCTGTCCTATGCTATATGTTCTCATGTACACCAGTCCCCCACTCTGATCCACAACACAGAGGCTTGTGTGGACCAGTGACACAGGACTGAAGTGGGCAAAGAAGATGTCACAGAGATTCACTGATGATGAACTTCTCTTGCCAAACTTCCTCTCCTCATACACACTTGAGGCTTTTTTAATTTTCATTTTATGTGGGTGTCCTACAGTCTACACTCTGGTATGTTTACATGGACAACACTATTCTGATATTAAAGGTGTCATAGAATGCATTGATTAAATATGTTTTAGGACTCACACTTAGAACACATTCACACGGCATGATTTGCATCGCCAACAGCTCCAGATATTTAGCGTACCAAATATCTCACGGGCATCGGCGACTCATCAGCAATTCTCTCGTAACGCGTCCTTGATAGTTCATACTGTGTGATTGTCACTCGCGTGCACGAGCATCGATTTGCCTGTGATTTCAGGCATTTGTCTGCGATTTCTCAAAACCTGTCGGCGAGTCAAAATCAGGGCTAAAATCATGCAGTCTGAACTCGGCATTAGATATTGCTTAATACTAATTGCAGGTTTGGCATGCTGTCCTGGGAGAGAACCCAGAGCTCGTAGATAATTCAGCCCAGGGCTCCCGTCTGGTCACTTAGCATGAAAAGACGGTTCGTGATCAGGTAGGTCTCCAGAGCTCCCCCTGGTAAAGGGGAGAAAGGAGGAGATGGGGTGGACGAGGGATTTTTCAAGAACGAAGATAAGCAAGGTGAAAATGGGCTATTTATTGTAGGCTTGGATTGATCTGATTGGTTTATCAATGACTGTGGATGAGAGATCAGCCCCGATCAATCATATCATGTGCTCCTCTCGAAATTAGTTTATAAAACTTCATTCAACTGTTCTCTGATATCTAAATACAAGGTATGTGGATCAGGTAAATGCAGATGGTTTTACAGGTTCAGTTTCAACACTCAAAAAATGCAGTTTGCTGTTTGTTCAAACTACTTATTTAAAATGAGCTGAAACAACACAATTCTTGAGATTTTTGGGGGGACAATTTAATTGTTTTATGTTCGATTCACTTAAATTTGTAAAAACTAATAAGTTAATTGCTTCATGTTGTCCCAACACAAATCGATTGTGAGGAAACAAGCATTTTTTTTTACAGTGAACCCTATAATTTGACCATTGAAATGATTGGTTTTGACTATATTTGAAGTGGTCATTTTAAAATCTGTATCTGCTGTCATGTGTGTGCATATAAAGAATGACAATTTTACTGCACTTAAAGCTTTCATAAAATTAATAGTAAAACACACACTGTATATGGTACCACAAAAATTAACAATGTTGAACCTTGGTTGATGTCAAGTGGGGATGCCATGACGCGCACAGTCAACTGATCTATAAAGTATAACATATAAAACAGGAACAATAAAATAACATAAAAAATACAACTCCTGTTAACATGGTAATCATAATAATGTCTTATTGAGAATGAAGTAAATATTCAGAATAAGCTCATTCTCATGCTTCAGCCTCCACATCAAAGTTGCTGAAAGCAAAGAAGTTCAATGTACTCCAGGATCGGCCAGCTTAGTCACTGGACATGAACATTTTGGACCATGTCTGCACTCTCAGAAATAAAGGTACGCGAGCTGTCACTGGGGTGATACTTTTTCAAAAGGTACAAATTCGTACCTAAAAGGTCCATATTAATACCTCAAGGGCACATATTAGTACCTAAAAAGTACAAAAGTGATCCTCCTAAATTTGTTTTAGGTACCAATATATACCTTTGAAATACCAATATGGACCCCTTAAGTACAAATGTGTACCTTTTGAAAAGGTACCACCCCAGTGACAGCTCACGTACCTTTATTTTTGAGAGTGTGAGGTAAGATGAAAGAGGAGGCATTGAAGATAAATCCAAAGAATCTGAACTCTTGGAGTCCTGCAAGAACACTTTCTTTGCCATTCCAGATGACTTTATTAATAAGTTATTTGAGTCATTGCAGAGATGTATGGATGCAGTCCTCCAAGCTCATGGGATTCATACACAATATTAATTCTTTTTTCACTGCACCATGACTTTATATTCTATACTCTACATCATTTTTGTTAAGTGACAAGACTTTTGTCTAAGCAAGGTCAGACCTTACTGTCCTAATTAAATAATTAAAAATCAAGGCATGATCATATTTTATTTTGGTCAAATAAGCGTAATCTAGAGGTCTATGCCTTTCATATAAGCCACTTCTGATACCAAATGATCAACTAGAAGTCAAGTTATTATTTGTTGTTCCTAAAACTTGGATATGCGACAAGACTTTAGTCAGGTAGTGCACAGTATAGCCTACACCGCTAATGCCATCTAAGAAAAATGTATAAAATGATTATAAAATTGAGACTGCAATGCCAGCAAGGATGTAATTGCCAAAGCCTGTAGAACAAGTCTAAATAAATCAACATGCATTTATCAGTGTCTGGACGTTTGTCTCAGGGGGGTTGTGAGTAAGAATCATCATCACGTTCTGTCGAGAAAGCAGAAATTATAATAGTAAAAAAAAAAAACTCTGCATTTATTTGCAGTGTTTTGAAGAGCAAACTAAGTGTTCTGCAAGGTGTCAACTATTTGCTGTCTTGATAGCAGGTTGCCTGTAGCGTAGCATTGCATTTCTGGGAGATTATAGGAACGCTACCATTGAAGATATTTGTTTAAAACATAAAACAGGTCATTCTGAACTCAATTAAAACACAATATACCTGCACTGTTAGATATGAAGCAGCAACTTCTTAATAAAGAAATTTAATTGCACTTTTTAAATAAACAAATTAGGATTTAATACCCACAATAATGAGAAATACATTTGCAAGACATAAACTGTAAAATAGAAACTACAAAATATATGATCATGGGAAACAAAGTTAGAATTTTGATACATAAACTCACAATTGTAGGATACAAAATGACAATCACGAATAATAATAATAATAATACTAATAAAGATACAAATAATAATACTAATAATAATACAAATAATAATAATAATAATAATACAAATAATAATAATAATAATACAAATAATAATAATAATACAAATAATAATACAAATACAAATAATAATAATAATAATAATAATAATAATAATAATAATAAAGTAAATTAGCTATTCCAAATGTTTAAGTGTCTTTTTAACTTACTGACAGCTATTATTAGTTACCTCAATTCTAACTTCTGATTAAACCAAATTGTCAAAATCAATAGCCCTCCTGTACAACTTTTATTCTTTTTCAAATAATTCCCAAGTAATGTTTAACAGAGTAAGGAAAGTTTCAAAGAATTTCGAAAGATAATTTTTCTTCTGGGGAAGGTCTTTTTTTTTTGTTTGACTGGAATAAAAGTTTGTTTACAGAAAAAAAAAACTAAAAATAATTATAAAGTCAATATTATTAGCCCTCTTAAGAAATATACTTTTCCGATTGTCTACAGAACAAAGAGTTCTGGGAGTTTGGTTTCTAAGAGTTAAGGCTGATTTATACTTCTGCGTCGAGTGATTGGCGTGACCCACGGGGCCTGCCTTGCACATAGTCGTTTATACTTCTGCGCGCTGTTTGTGTTAACACACTAACACTTTCGAAACACTAGCTGGCAGTAGGTTTTATGTTCCTCTGTGTCGAGTTTCTTCATGGGTATTTAGTTTTTTTTCTGAATGCTAAAACTGAAAGGCGGGAACAAGCAGACATGCAACAACTTTAACCATAAGGTGAACACAAAACAAAAGTTTCCATCTGGAGCTCTTTCACAGGACTAGACACTTGTAAACATTCGCTCCTTTGGGCTCATGACTCTAAGCACTGCCCACGCTTGTCAGTGCTACCAAGCAAACCAATCGCAGAGCTTGCATTACGCTTCGTTATGACATAACATTTTTTGAGAGATGCACGTCAGTGTCGGCATTAGCCACAGTGAGGGTTATGAGATCATCAGCCTTTATATTTAAGACTTTTTAAAACAATAAGTTTATATGACTTATACGTGCTTTTGCAAAAAAAGCACACAACACAACAAATTTCCTACCATCCTTAATGCTCTTTATTATTTATAGAAAAATTAAAAACATGAACAGTCTTTAAACTGACTAAAAATAACTAACAATAATTGGGATGAGCAGAATCACCAGTCACCAGCCCGACCAGCGATGTGAAAAAACCAACACAATCTCACAGCAATTCGTAACTTTTTTAATTTAGTGGCTAATTTGTATGAATTCGTATGATCTCTTGTCATACGAGATCTAATACGTCATACGTATCTCTCATACAACTTAGTACAATTCGCTTATACATCAATGACGGTTGGGTTTAGGGAGGGGTTGGGTGCCATGCCTCCTTTTTAAAATCTTACATTTTTGTACGACTGAACTCATACAAATTTGTATGAATTAGCCACTAAACTGACAAAATGTAAAATATAGTTTCCTCATAAGATCAGGCTGGAAAAATCTGCTGATTCCGGTTCCTAGCCTGCTGATTAGTGCATCTCTAGTTCTTTATTCGCTAACATATATTTTGACACAGCAATCACAAAGAGCAAAATCCCAGTGAAATCTGCTTGAGCAAGCGCAATTCCTGTGACTTTGTATTTTATTGGGTTTTGCCTACTTCTTCATGGGTGACAAATAGACAGAGATTTTATTTACTTCACTTTTGTATGGGGTGAGTTCGATTGCATTTTTAAGACTTTTAAAGCACAGGTTTAAGACATTTTAAGACTAGTTAAGGCCTTATTTTTATACTATAGAATTTTATACTTTTTAAGAATCTGCAGACACCCTGCCTGTAAGCCAATGACTTGCCTAACTTTACCTTAACTTGTCTAGTTATCATAATTAACCTAGTTAAGGCTTTAAATTGCACTTTAAGCTGAATACTAGTATCTAGTAAGCAGAAAAATATGAAATCATTCTAGAACTTAAATTTCACAGAAAGACTAATCATTTTGACTTCAACTGTATGTACACTCTCCCCAGATGGGAAATGCTAAAATATAAAACTTTGACAAGAGTGCAGTAATTCCTCAAACAAAAGAAGGTAAAAACAGCAGAATGTACAGTAGTCTCCCACTGCTGCGGGGGAAAATGATGCTGTGCTTGCATATTCATGCACACAATAACTGAATGTGTGAATGCACGTTGTAAAACATGCTTATATTAAGCTTTTAGAACTTATAGATCTACAGTATAAAATCAAAGCGGAAATGCCTGCCTTTGTTTCCTGAAGCGGTGAAATGTGTGTGTGTGTGTGTGTGTGTGTGTGTGTGTGTGTGTGTGTGTGTAATGCCCTGCCTTAGAATCAGTCGGGCTGCATCAGCATCAAAGTGAATCATTAGTGGCAGAGGAAAGTATTACAAAGCTTCAACAGAAATAAACAATCCATGTGCTGTTGAAAAGCAGAACTGTTTAACAAGGCAAATTATGCAAAACACAAAAGTGTGTTCGGCCCGAGACCCCATCAATGCCACAATCGCTCCACATTTCAAAAGCTCAGCTGACAGATGAGGGGGATTCTGGGGGAACTTTTGCAATGCTGTTGAACAATCAAATAAAGTGGGGCTTTTTTCCACTTCAGAGTATTTAATAATCCTCTAAATTCCAGTGTGTTTTACAGTGACTGACATAACTAGTCCACAATAACAACAACAGCAAAAAAAAAAAACAAAAAAAAAAAACAATTATTGAAAATTCTGAAACATAATTGTTCATTTTATGCATATGCAAATCATATTTTGGAAAAATTATTATTCATTTATTGTGGCTGGAATTAAAGCAGTTTTTAAATAAACAATAATAATAATTAAGGTCAATATTATTAGCCACCCTAAGATTTTATTTTCTGATTTTCTATAGAGCAAACCATCATTGTCCAATGATTTGCCTACAGAGCTCAGCATATATGAGTACACCCCACACAAATCTCTCATTTAAATTAATATTTTCTACAGGATGCTTTACAATATTATATTTGTGCATATACATTAATTTTGTCAGTACTTAAGCCAAATCTGGAGCTTATCTAGCAAAATAACTTACAATAATGATTCAAAAATTTGTAGCCCAAATCTATGTTAGGGAAAAATATTAAATACCATTTTTAAAAATAGCAAAAATCAAGAAAAACAAAAAGTTTTTAGTTTTGATAGTTTTATTAAATTTCATTATCTTAAATTGGTTTTTAAATGCTTAAATAATCATGTTCCAATCATGTTCCAAAGGCATCAAACCTCTCACAGAGACACACGGGCAACTGCTAATGGTCACTGTCTAGTGCCAAAGTGTAAGACCTCATTTGGTCAATCTGTGGAATGATTTACCTATTAGCCTAAAAACAGAAAGTAATATCAATATTTTTAGTAGTGTTCTTAAAAGTGGTTAAAAACAAAACAGCTCTGTTTGCACAAATAGTATACTATTAGTTTGTTGGATCATGTCGCCTTTGCTTTTGACTTCAGTAATTTCATGTGAAGAATTATAATGTTGTGTATAAGTATTATTATATTTCCATTTTGTCAATTTTGTCAAGCCTCCTGTGGACAGGTGTTGAGAATTAGCAAGTTTGCTAAAACACTTAAACAAATGCATTTGGTTGTCCAGTGTAATTGTGATGTCCATGTCAAATAAATAAATAAATACAATTGAGCTGAAATGTTGTAGTTTGTGATTTTTTTTCCCAATATTTTGCATGAATTTAAATCTGTTATCTATAAAGACCTTCTGTGACTAAAATATTATTTAAATAAATATATCTGTTTAATAAATCTGTTTTGTTCAAATGTGCCAATATACAGTATATTGGATAAAAATATAAATTTTCAAAATGAGGTGTACTCATTTATGCTGAGCACTGTATTTAACCCAACTTGACTAGTTAACCTAGTTAAGCTTTAAAAATGCATGTTAAGCTGAATACTAGTATCTTGCAAAATAACAAGCAAAACAGTATGCACGGTCATCATGACAGGGACAGAAATGAGTTATTAATGTTATTAGGTTTAAAAATGTATTCTGAAAAACACTGTGGAGTTTAAGTTACAATTCAAAAATACACATTAAAAAAGAATACATTAAAATGTAAATTATATAAAGCATTTCCCCCTTCATATTACAGTAGATCACTTCTATATTCAGTGTACACAACGATATATAAATGCAGCATAATTTAAGTATCCCTGAGCAACTATGGTAGTTTTTGTTCTTACATTTTCTGGTTTGATATTAAAATTATGAACAGGGTTCCAAAGGGTGCCATTCTTTCATGAACAGCAGATTCAACAATATTTTTAAAGCACTATTAATTTTAAAGGTGCAATATGCAAGTTTGACACCTAGTGGTTAAACTTGGTATTGCACTCCTGGATCAACAAACGCAGATTGTCAGATTGAGGACAGGAGAGAGTAATTTAAACTGTGTTCTAAATAAAAGCAATGGCACCCGATAGAAGAAATGTTTTCCGTATTAATAGGAGTTTGATATTGAATTGATATATTAGAAATGGCTTCTATTTCTCACAGCTGAACAACAGAAAACTATGACAATGATCACCTCAGGTAAACCGCATGCGCTTAATTCAGTGTTAAATGCTAACAATGTGAGTTTGAATGCCATTTTACATGACATTTATTACCACACTACTAAAAGCAGCAGCAGCAACAGATAGTTCACCTCAGATCTTGAAAATAAAATAAACTGTTTGAAATTGAACTTTAGAACTAAACACATATGAGTGATTTAGCATCTACATTTAACAATGTTTAAGAGGGTTAATATGTATTAATTAGATTATAAACCTTACCATTTTGTGAGTGAGTGCATACTCTGTGCTTCTGCATGGCTGTATTTAAATTTATTTTGTGTTTCGTCTGGAACAAACAGCCAAACTGCACATCACTGCATATTTCATGATGAATCGAGTTGTTAGAACAAGCGGTTACACTGTAACTTGCTCACCTAATGTTTACGTTTGTAATATTTATATCATTTGCTAATTGTTTCATGTGGAGTCTCATTGAGGTCACGAGCACATGCCTTCAGAGCCTTTCTTAATGACTGACTGACTGACTGACTGACTGACTGACTGACTGACTGACTGACTGACTGACTGACTGACTGA
>CAIGQZ010032409.1:13897475-13916952 GCA_903798205.1 Danio tinwini
TGACTGACTGACTGACTGACTGACTGACTGACTGACTGACTGACTGAATGAATGAATGAATGAATGAATGAATGAATGAATGAATGAATGAAAAACACTGTTTTCCACCAAGGCAACTCGAGGTGCTAAAATATAATTGGCTAAACTAGCATTGGGCAGGTTAAAATGACCAAAACAAAGACAGCGTTCCGGCACAGAAAACACATCTTCAAAGCAGAATATCTGACTTTAGCATTGTTTTTCAGATTAACAAGAATGTTCACTTAGCATGTTTCTTAAATATCTGCACACATATTATGGTATTTGTATGCTTTAGTAGAGTCAAAAGCTTACAAGCAGCACCTTTAAATTAAGCACTTTTGTAATTCATACCCCAGCATATAGCACCATGAAAGTCCTTGCTGCACTTAACATTTCACTTACACTTAATATTCATGTTAAAAATGTTGGAGCAAGTTTCAAAAACGTTGACCGTTTTAAACAGTTAAGTTTTAAGGACTTTAATAAAATTCGTTGAATTCAATACCGGTAATATTCAAATGCCGTTTCATAAATATTGATCAAATGTTGCAGTATTTGTAAGTGTTTCTGTACAAGATCAAAATTTAAGATTTTTAATTTAAGAATTTCGCAATTTTTTCGTTCTGTTTTTGAAAATTTTGTAGAATTGCTGAAATAAAACCATAAACAATTTTTATTTAAAATTTAATTCAAGCATTTTTAAGGACCTGTTTGTTTTTAAGTACTTTATAGGCCTTGAATCTATACGTCTGAAATCCAATGGGAACCCTGTATAAAACTTTATTGAATTGTATTTATTTATATATTTTAATTCCAGTTAAAGTAATTGACACATTTTTGATGTCTTCTTAATGTCCATATAGTTCTTTTTAATTTTAACTTGCAAAAAAAAATAAAAAATTAACATTTTTATTCAAAAGACGTTAAATCTCTGGATTTAAAGTGCATTTCAGACTGATTACAGAGAGGATCTACACACTAGATGTGAAAGAACTAAAATCATCTGTTTTTACAATGAATCAAGATCTTAAGAGCAGAAATCCAAACAGAGTTTAAATTCCGGTAAGCTCAAAGCTGCCAGCAATAAAAGTGCATGGTGCTGCGTTCCACATAACTTACATATGAAAAGCTGCATTCATATCGAAAAGCAATTTCAAGATTTGGTGAATATTGCAAGACTGCATCTGACAGTGACACAGGGCTGACCCGATGGCCAGAATCACTGAGAGAGTTCAGGACAGATGACGGGACGGTCACAAGTGTTGACATTTTTTGATCATGTGGGTTTTATCAAAAACATTAACTAATTAATGTATATTGTTGCAAGAAAACAATATCACTTTCAATTGGATAATAAAATCAGTTTACATTTTCCAAAAAAAAGAAAATTAACAATAATTAAATAAAGTCCATTAAATCACATGTAAAATATCAAAAAGTATTTTTGTTATTTAATATTAAGTATTATTTACACAACATAATAATATGTTCTGTTTATATATACACTAATTGTATATACTTTTTAAAATTTTAAATAATAATTATATTTAAACTATAAAATATTCAGATATAGCACATACAGTGGTGTAAAAAAAGTTATTGCCCCTTACTGAATTTTTTTACATGTTTGTCACACTTTAATGTTTTAGATCATCAAACTAATTTAAGTATTAATCAAAGATAGTAAATCAGCATCATGCAGTTTTAAGTAAAGGTTTTTATTATTAAGGGATAGCAAAATCAAAAACTACATAGCCCTGTGTGAAAAAGTGTTTACCCCCTGGTAAAACATAACTGTGGTTTATCAGACCTGAGTTCAATTTCTCTAGCCACACCCAGGCCTGATCACTGCCACACCTGTTCGCAATCAAGAAATAACTTAAATAAAACCTGCCGGACAAAGTGAAGTAAACCAAAAGATCCTCAAAAGCTAGACATCATGCTGAGTTCCAAAGAAATTCAAAAACAAATGAGAAAGAAAACAATTGACATGTACCAGTCTGGAAAAGGTTATAAAGCCATTTCTAAAGCTTTGTGACTGCAGCGAACAACATTGAGATCTTTATATACAAATGGCAAAAACATGGAACAGTGGAGAACCCTCCCAGGAGGTGTATCGACAACTCATCCATGAGGTCACAAAAGACCCCACAACAACATCCAAAGAACTGCAGGCCTTATTGCCTCAGTTAATTTTGGAGGTTTGTGTGTCGCAATATGTGTGGTGTAAAAGTAACACCGCTTTGACTATTATTTAAATTAGTTTGATGCTCTGAAACATTAAATTGTGATAAATATGCAAAAACAAAAAAAGAAATCAATAAGGAGCAAACACTTTTTCACATCACTGCATAAAATAATTTACATTCTAAAAATCGTAACTATATACTTAAATACTTATGCTTAAATACAACCCAGGCTCTTCTGAAAACATACCACTATATACATTTCTGGAGATTGCCAAATAGGTCCCAGGAGGTGATTTTTTTTGCAGTTTTTGCTTTGCTAATCTACCAGAGGGTGCTGTGCACGCTTTTTGAGATCTCCGATTTTTCTCGTGAGTGCTATTCTCACGTAAGTCTACCAGAGGCCGCTGTTGACTGACTGACTGACCGATCGACTGCCCCACCCTCCTCCCTCCCTAAACCCAACCAACAGTGTTTTCAAAAGCACCGATAGACCCGCCCACCCACTTCCCTAAATCCAACCACTTCCCTAAATCCAACGTGTTTTAAAAAGCAATTCAGAAAAAGAAAAGCTCTCGCGGCAGCCTGATTTTTACCACACTTTCAGATTTTACCACATTCTCACCCTGTTATTTAGTTGTTTATTTTATTCTTTGGCTTCTGTTTTTGTCTTATCTATTTTCTGGAACCGTTTTTCACAGGACTCGACTCCCATCGTTGTGGGCAACTCTTGGTTTTGCAATGAAGGCTTAAGTCTAAACAAACACTAAAATGTAAGTCTAAGTTGCTTTAGCTGAAATAAACTTGCACTGAAAGATCATATAATATATTAAGGTATTTATTTCATTACTTTGACACCATTAATTTAATTTATCTAAGCCACATCTATAAAAATTACCCACTGTAAATCTCCTAACTGATTCATGTCTTACTCCTGGCTTAGTCTAAACCCTGTCTGTGAAACAAGACGATAACGTAGGGCTGCACAATATATTGTTTTAGCATCTATATCGCAATGTGCACATCCGCAATAGTCACATCGCAAGATGTGCAATGTTGAGTCTGAAACATAGTTGACTAGGAATTCCAGGAAATATAGTTAGTCACCGAATATTTAATTACTTTATTTATACAGAATATACACGATTTATGCAACAACAAAAACAATTCTTACTTAAAATTGTCTTGTTTCTAGTCCAAATACAGCGCATCCAAAAAATATTCATAGCACTTCACTTTTTCCACATTTTGTTGTTACAGCCTTATTCCAAAATGGATTAAATTAATTTGTTTCCTCAAAATTCTACACACAATAACCCATAATGACAATGTGAGAATTTTTTTTAGAAATTGTTCCAAATTTAAAAAAAATTAAAACCTGAAAAATTACATGTATACAAGTATTCACAGCCTTTGACGTGAAGCTCTAAATTGAGCTCTGGTACATTCTGTTTCCACTGATCATTCTGGAGATGTTTCAGCAGCTTAACTGGAGTTCACCTGTCGTAAATTCAGTTGATTGGATATGATTTGAAAAGGCATACACCTGTCTATATAAGGTCCCATGGTTGGCAGTGAATGTCAAAGCACAAACCAAGCATGAAGACAAAGGAATTGTCTGTAGACCTTTGAGACTGGATTGTCTCGAGGCACAAGGCTGGGAAGGATACAGAAAAATTTCTGCTGCTCTGAAAGTTCCAATGAGCACAGTGGCCTCCATCATCCGTAAGTGGAAGATGTTTGGAATGACCAGGACTCTTCCTAGCGCTGGCCGGGTATCTAAGCTAAGTGATTGGGGGAGAAGGGCCTTAGTCAGGGAGGTGATCAATAACCCGATGGTCACTCTGTCTCTGTTCTTCTGTGGAGAGAGTAGAACCTTACAGAATGGCAACCATCTGTGCAGCAATCCACCAATCAGGCCTGTATGGTAGAGTGGCTAGACAGAAGCCACTCCCCGCCTGGAATTTGCCAAAAGTCAACTGAAGGACTCTCAGACCATAGGAAACAAAATTCTCTGGTCTGATGAGACTAAAATTTAACTGTTTGGAGTGAATGCCAGGTGTTACGTTTGGAGAAAACCAGGCACCGCTCATCACCAGGCTAATACCATCCCTACAGTGAAGCACGGTGGTGGCAGCATCATGCTGTGGGGATGTTTTTCAGCAGCAGGAACTGGAAGACTAGTCAGGAAAGATGAATGCAGCAATGTGCAGAGACATCCTGAATGAAAACCTGCTTCAGAGTGCTCTTGACCTCAGACTGGGGTGACGGTTCATCTTCCAGCAGGACAATGATCCAAAGCACACCGCCAAAATATCAGTGGAGTGGCTTCACAACTCGGTGAATATCCTTGAGTGGCCCAGCCAGAGCCCAGAACTAAATCCTATTAAACATCTTTGGAGAGATCTGAAAATGGCTGTACACCATCGCTTCCCATCCAACCTGATAGAGCTAGAGAGGTACTGCAAAGAGGAATGGGCAAAAATTCCCAAAGACAAGTGTGCCAAGCTTGTGGCGTCATATTCAAACAGACTTGAGGCTGTAATTGCTGCCAAAGGTGCATCAACAAAGTATTGAGCAAAGGCTGTGAATACTTATGTACATGTGATTTTTCAGGTTTTTTATTTTAATAAATTTGCAACAATTTCAAAAAATCTTTTTTCACATTGTCATTATGGGGTATTGTGTGGAGAATGTTGATAAAATAAATGAATTTAAGGCATTTTGAAATAAGGCTGTAGCAAAAAAAAAATGTGGAAAAAGAAGCGCTATGAATGCATTCGGGTGCACTGTATCTACATTTCAAAGCAAGAACAAGATTATTTGACTTACCCCACTGGCAGATAGTATAGCTTCTTTTAAGGAAAAACTCTTAATTTTAACTTAATTCTTCTGAAATTTAATAAATCAAAAACAATATTTGTATTCAGGTAACTTTCTGTACCTGAATACTGTTAAACTCCCCAGAAAACTGTCAAATAGTGCTATTCAAGTTATCTTATGAAACTGTATTTATATGGCAATATTTACTGCAGAAAAAATAAAAATATGGCAATATCAGATTTTTCCAATATCATGCAGCCCTACCATAATACTTTTATAAAAAAATATTCTGGCACATATGAAACAATATATCTCAAAATGTGACTAATATAGCCTGTTATTGTGGTGGGGCAACATCAAGACAGATATTTAAATATATTTGTGAAAGTATTTGTAAATGTGCACTTGTTAGTTTGCCCCCTCGTCAGTTCTTACAGTCACAATCCTGAAACTTCACAGATCAAATGCTAATGTGCTCTTTTTATGACTAAACACCCTCTCTGTGGTGTCTTCAAAACACGAAAACCAATCAAGATGCCAATACATTTAGGATCAATATTAGCTAAATTTGCGGTTCACATCATGAGCCAATTACAAACTGCTTTTGATTTAAAGTGACTCCAAAATGAGTCCATATACTGTATGAAATAAACTCTCTCTTCAACAAATCGGTGGCAAAGGAGTCACTGTGCCCTGCTTATGCAAATGTATTCAGTAGCTGGTAAAACAGTCTTCGCAGTGAGCCTGAATATATCGATTTGTGGTGAGGTTTACATAAGTTGCATGGTCATTGGCGTCACGCGCTGCATACATTTACAGAAGTTCAATGAGCAATGAACTCTATGAAAAGAGAGAGAGAGAGAGAGAGAGAGAGAGAGAGAGAGAGAAAAGAAAAAGGGAAAAATACATGCAATCGAGCACACAAAAACAAAAGTGAATGAGTATGAATAAATACATAATAAATTATATAAAACAATGACTATTATTTCTCCCTATAGATTTTCATTCATTCATTCATTCATTCATTTTCCTTCGGCTTAGTCCCTTTATCCATCAGGGGTCCCCACAGCAGAATGAACCGCCAACTTATCCAACATATGTTTTACACAGCAGACGCCATTTCATCTGCAACCCAGTACTGGGAAACACTCATACACACTCATAGACTACAGCCAATTTAGTTTATTCAATTCACCTATGGCGCATGTCTTTGGACTGTGGGGGAAACCAGAGCCCCCGGACAAAACCTACACCAACACGGGGAGAACATGCAAACTCCACACAGACCCAGAAATGCCAACTGACCCAGCCAAAACTAGAACCAGCGACCTTGCTGTGAGGTGACCGTGCCACTTCCCTATAGATTTTTTTATAACATTTTAATTTTATATTCAACGAACAAACACCTATATACAGTATACATTATTATAACTAAGAAACGACTGTATTTTTTTTTCTATTTATTTATTTTGATATTTCCCCGGTTTTAAATTTACATTAAACTTTATTTTAGATTAAATATATTTTAGTAATTTGTATGTGTTTTTGTTAATTGTGCTCTCATTTTTTAATAAGCCCACATAGTTGTTTTTTTTGACATTTTATTTTTAAATTAATCTAAATTACAGATTTAAAATATTTCTTTGGCTAATTGAAATAAATATATTTGTTGTGTTTTATTCCTATTCATTCACCCTAATTTCAAATTACAAACAGGATTTAAACAGGACACGATTACAAATAGCATTATTAGCACTATATATATTTTTTTATTAATCAGACATACACTGTACATCAAAATATTTTTTAATTAACATAGCTCACGTAACTGTAGATTATGAATTTTACTAATTTGAATCTGTCAACATAAGCTTTATGTCATACTATATTAAGTCAACTTTTATTTCAAACTACAAACATGACTTTAGATTTATGCTTTCAGTTTACGTTAGCTATGATATTAAGTATATAAGATAAAGTAAATAAAACTGACATTGCGATATTTTGTATTTCTGAACATATATTGCAATATATATTGATTATATATAAATATAATTTCAAAATATGACTACCCCACCAAGAGAAAAATGTTTGGGTTGTATTTCTTAATTCCTAATGTTGCTAGTTAACACTCTCAATGCATTTTTTTCAACACACCCCATAATTTCAAAAATACTAGCCTCAACTAAATGGTTGATATGTCGGTTTATGGTAAAAGTACCGTAATTAATACATATACTATGAAAAATCTGAAATTATGAAGTATAAGACCAATTTATTTTTAAAATAATCTAAATAAAACATTTTTGAATACTAAATCTTCTTTGTTTTTTGAAGTATGACATGAAATATTTCAGATTCTCATTTAACATGTTTTTTTTTTTTTTTTACAATAAAACCAAAATCAAGTGTAGTAGTGCAACAGGATGTTGGTTTGATTTTTTTTTTTTTTTTTTTTTTTTTGCAAACCAACAATGCTGTGTGTGTAAACCATTATTTTAACCACTCATTCTTTAAATGACTTTAACAGTCATTATTTAAAACAGTCAAAACATGGTCAACCGCTTGGTAGAGGGGCAGTCAAAGGGTTTGGGAAGAACTTGCTATTTTACATTGATTGGGATGATTTGTAGAGGGGTGCATCTGTGTAAAATATCCAAAAAATATCTATATAAAAATGTTATAAAAAAATTAAAGCTCAGATAAAAATTAAATTAACAGTGCTTTGTGTTTTTTTGTAGAATATTACAATATTGAGGTAAAGAAAATTCGATTATCAAATCTAAAACAACATTGCATAGTTTTCATTTGATAAATAAAAAAATTTAATCTTTGTTAAAGCTGTAAACTTTATAATTTCTTGTTCTCGAATGGTTTAATTTCTTTAAATCTTACAGTCAAGGGCCTTAAAAACACAGAGTAAAAAAAATGTCACATTAATAGGTTATGGTTGAAATTGACAATGACTCAACAAATCATGTGTACTGAACTGTTTATTTTATTAATCATAATCCCAACTCAACATTTCATATTCTGCAATGTGAATATTGCGCATGCACACATTGCGATATCAATGCTGAAACTACAGTTGAAGTCAGAATTAATTGCCCTCCTAAATTATTAGCCCCGTTTATTATTTTCCCTAATTTCTGTTTAACGGAGAGAAGATTTTCTAAACACATTTCTAAACATAATAGTTTTAATAACTAATTTATAATACCTGATTTATTTGATCTTTGCCATGATGACAGTAAATAATATTTGACTAGATATTTTTCAAGACACTTCTATACAGCTTAAAGTGACATTTAAAGGCTTAACTAGGTTAATCAGGTTGACTAGGCAGGTTAGGGTAATTAGGCAAGTTATTGTATAACCACGGTTTGTTCTGTAGACTATCGAAAAATTATATAGCTTAGATGGGCTAATAATTTTGACCTTAAAATTATGTTTAAAAAATTTAAAACTGCTTTTATTCTGGCTGAAATTAAACAAATAAGATTTTCTCCAGAAGAAAAAAAAATATTAGCAGACACACTGTGAAAATGTCCTTGCTCTGTTAAACATAATTTGGGAAATATTTAAAAAAGAAAAATAATAATAATTCTGACTTCAACTGTATACATTGTGCAGCCCTAATATTAAAATTTGCAGTTTCTCCTGATTTACAATTTTTATTTTACATTTATATTTATGTGTTTATGTAAAACATAAATTGTGTTTTATGCTCTAAATTACTGATGACATTTCTTTCGATTTTAGAGCAACACTAAGAGCTATTCCCTTTGCATAAAAAAAGGTTGCCATGTTTTCAGACATGTTCATATATTCACATGAGCTTGCACAAACAAGTAAATCTGCTCAAGCTGTGCGTTATGAATACATGAATACTAAAGAAAGACAAATGCGATCCTCGGCCACGCAGTACACCAGACGGAGTCGCTCTTAAACAGGAGCGAAACGCTCCATCATAAGTCAGCCTCTGACTGCACTCAAAACATTAACTGTGACAAACAGGGGTCTCCAGTCCCTGCTGAGCCCATAATGGCGGTGCTGAGATGTTAATAAGAGTAATCTGCGTGTGCCCTGCATTCACTCATCCTGCACTCACAGATGGGTTTGCCTTTAATGTGGACCCAGATGACAAGAGCATCATTTAAGCCAAAATACCCCCAAAGCCCAGGCAAGCAATGGAGACAGGCTGCTCTCCAGCATGTTAACTACCCACAAGCCTCTTCTTCTTTTGTGTGGATAGTGTGGAAATTTATGCCTTTTACGTCATGTTTTGTATATTATTTCCCCAAAGAACCTTGACTTCCCCATGAAATGAAGACGCTTCTAGAGTGAAGATTCTGTACCACAGTCACTGATTGAGGAACAGACTTTATGTGGACATTGAGTTCAGATAGTGAAAATTAAACCTTGTGTGTAAGGTCATACACTCAAAAAATTACGTTTACGGATTGTTCAAACTACATAGTGCATAACTACATAAAATGAGCTGAATTCTTGAGGCTTTTCGAGACAACTTAATTGTTTTATGTTTGCCAAATTCCTTCATGTCGTCCCAACACAAATCGATTAAGTTAACTAAATAGTTTTTACAAATTTAAGTGTATTGAACAAAACAATTGAGTTAAAAAAAAATCAGGAAATTGTGTTGTTTCAGCTCATTTTATGCAGTTATGTAGTTATGCACTATGTAGTTTGAACAAACAGAAAATGTCACACGAGTGTACGACATAATATAGATAGTAGTAGTTTGTACAAGCAGCAACAATCATTTTTTGAGTCTATGATCATCCTCCATACAGCTGAATACAATTCTGATGTTTAGTATTTCTACGGAAAGATGTTTTAGGATTGTCTGGTGAATATAAAGTTTAAAATAACTAAACTGTCAACTGTTATATCTTTACTGTGACATTTAATAACATAATAAATACATTTTTAAATAATAAATATACAATGCACAAATAAATATAGAAACCCTGAAACAAATATAGAAATCCTAAATGTTTGATTAGTTGTAGTAAAACAAAAATGATGTTCCTTCTATTTTATAATATAAACAAAATCTGTGTCATGTATATATTGATCATATATTGCAGAAATGATGGAGGTTGTTACTTTTAAAAGCACAATTTTATATTTAGTGCATTCCAAAAAGAAACAAAAAATCTCTATTAGACAATAAATAAATAAATTAATTAATTTAATTAATTATATAAAATTAATCATTACATTTATAATAAATATTTTAAAATGCCTAACAACAATGCTAAAAACATAACTATTTTTATTTTTACTTCTAAAATTCAAAAATATATTGTGGTGGTTTAATTGACCTATATCTTCATTTTTCAGTTTATGTAAGATAATGTGTGTGCAATGTAATGTCCTATAGAGAAATATTATGGTAATATGGAGTTATGGTGATATAAAATTATTAAGGCTGTCAATATTAGCGCATTAACGCATGTGATTAATTTGAAATATTTAACGCGTTAAAAAAATTTAACGCATTTATCGCAGTTGCAGTTTTTCAGGGCCGTGTGTTCAGGGCCGGCGCGCCCATAGACCTACTCACTTTCATCCGCGACACCCACCCCCTCCCTCGCGGTCCTAACTTTTAACCGCAAACCGGTAAGTTTCTATTTCACTTTCGGGTTGAGGGCGACGTGATCAACTTTTGTAAAGCGTCTGCTTCACGTTGATGTGTCAGAATCCTTGATTGAGAAATAAAGCCATACTTTAAAACGCTTAGTTTAAGCAAATTTGATTCGATCGTGCGTGTTGATGATCTGAAGGGAGTGCGCTGTTCTCTCTGTGTGTGTGTGTGTGTGTGTGTGTGCGTGCGTGCGTGTGTGTGTGTTGTCCCCGATGTCAATACAATGGTCTGTCTTAGCAACTGGTTAAATCTTCACCTTAGAATTATAAGGTTCTGTCTGACATTTTTGTCAAAATTGAGTTATTGACATATTCTTATTAAATGACAACTTATTTACATTATGGGATGTTTTTTTATAAGTTGTTTACATTTTAAGACCTTTTATAAAAACAAAAACAAATGTTACACACTTGCTGTTTGCTATGGAATGCAAAAACTTTGAAGCTCAATATCTCAAAATCATTCAGAACGCAGACAGAACCTTATAATTCCAAGGTGACGAAATGTTAAGGAGGACAAAGCTAAATTGTTTCTACTTTATAATTAATGTTCTCAACTCGCAATACAACTTTACAATGAATACAATTGTTTGTATTCAATACTTTATTATTATAATTTTTCAATTTCTATATTTCCAATGCCTGTATTTAGGATTTTTTTTTTCGTGATTGATCATGATTAATCACACAAAAAAGTGTGATTAGTTATTTTTTTAATCAATTGACAGCCCTAAAAATTATGTAGAGGGCCAAAAGATTAAGCAATTGTACTGCTGGCTGACGTAATTTGCTGATTTACCTAATAGATCAATTTAATGCAACAAACTCTCAATAATCTTAAAACAAACCTTACTGCTTTTCTGCAGACTAACATTTTATTTAAAGTAAAAGGGATCTACAATTCATACTTCATTTTTTCATTTTCAAATATTTCCCAAATGATGTTTAACAGAGCATAGATTTTTTTCACAGTATTTTCTATATATTTTTTTCTTCTGGAGAAAGACTTGTTTTTTATTTTGGCTAGAATAAAATCAGTTTTTAATAAAAAAAAAACATTTTAAGGTCAAAATTATCAGCTCCCTTATTCAATAATTTTTTCGTTTGTTTAAAGAACAAACCACTGTTACACAATGACATGCTTAATTACGACAGTAAAGCCTTTAAATGCACTTTAAGCTGAATCCTAGTATCTTAAAACATGTCTAGCAAAAATATTATTTACTGTCATCATGGCAAAGATAAAAGAAATCAGTTATTAGAAATCAGTTATTAAAACTATTATGCTTAGAAATGTGTTGAAAAAATCTGTCCTTTAAACAGGAAAAATATACAGGGGGGTTAATAATTCGGGAGGGCTAATAATTCTGACTTCAACTGTATATTGTAAACACACATACATATTACATTAACCTAATTCATCATGTAAAACCATGTTATTAACAAGCCCTGTGAAGAGATACGGTCATGTGACATGTCAGTGCTGGTTAAATAATAGCTCTGCTCAGATTCAGACAAAGTCTTCCATCCAATCCAAAGCCTTCCTCCACGTCTAAACGCGAAGCCTGTCAGGGTTTGCTTGCCTTGGCGTCGTGACGAAGCTTCGGCTTTCCCTTTCACCACCAACATGCGCCAATGTGACACAAGCTTTCGTCGCTCCACACAAGTTATTTTTAATGCGCGGTTCCGCAATCCCTCTGCTCATCGCCCTTGAGCCAAAGCTGCCAATGTGGCAAAACTACTCACAATGACAAAGGACACAAACTCCCTTGAGATCTTCCTCTGAGGTGTCTGAGATTGTGACGCAATGTCATGTGCAGGGAGACGCCGCAAACCTTTGGAACAACCCATGGCGACAGAAGCAAACACTCTCAAATACAATATTAATATTCGTTACAATAGTTAGCCTAGTTTCTGCAGCAGTCACTCAGTCAGAATCAACCAGGGCCTGAACCAAAAGCATCAACAGGCAACCACAGTCAGCAACAGACATGTGCAGATATTCAATATACACTCACCAGCCACTTTATTAGGTACACCTTACTTGTACTGGTTTGGACTCCTTTTTGCCTTCAGAACTGCCTTAATCCTTCGTGGCATAGATTCAACAAATATTCCTCAGAGATTTTGGTCCATATTGACATGATAGCATGTCGGCTGCACACCAATGTTGCGAATCTCCCATACCACTACATCCCAAAGGTGCTCTATTGGATTGAGATCTGGTGACTGTGGAGTACAGTGAACTCATTGTCATGTTCAAGATGGGTACACTGTGGTTATAAAGGGATGGACATGGTCAGCCACAAAACTTCGAAAGGCTGTGGCATTGACACAATGGTCAATTGGTAACGGGCCCAAAGTGTGCCAAGAAAATATCCCCCACACCATTACACCACCACCAGAAACTTGAACTGTTGATACAAGGCAGGATGGATCCATGCTTTCATGCTGTTGACGCCAAATTTTGACCTTATCATCTGAATGACGCAGCAGAAATTAAGACTCATCAGACCAGGCAATGTTTTTCCAATCTTCTATTGTCCAATTTTGGTGAGCCTGTGTGAATTGTAGCCTCAGTTTACTGTTCTTAGCTGACAGGAGTGGCATCCAGTGTGATCTTCTGCTGCTGTAGCCCATCTGCCTCAAGGTTGGATGTGTTGTGTGTTCAGATATGCTCTTCTGCATACCTCGGTTGTAACGAGTGATTATTTGAGTTACTGTTGCCTTTCTATCAGCTGGAACCAGTCTGGCCATTCTCCTCTGACATCAACAAGGCATTTGTGCCCACAGAACTGCCGCTCACTGGATATTTTTTCTTTTTCTGACCATTTTTTTAACGATTCACATATGGCTTAAAGTCAACTTTGAGTGAAAAACTCAAGCTACGTCAGTCACGTCTTTTTCCATTCTCCAATCAAATGAAAGCAGAGGCTGGGTTTTCGCTGATGTGACGGCAGTGTTTGTGTTCTCAAGACGACTTTGGAGAATTATAAAGATGGAGGAGAAAATAGTGGTTGCTGCTTCGAGTCATCCGGAGCTGTATAACTTCACAAATCGTGAATATTGCAATATCATTAAATATTACAATTATAACAATATCAAGAGAAATGCATGCACACAATACGCAGCTGATTTCCTAGCAATATAAAAAGCACAGCACACTTCTGTTTTTCTTGTCAACAACAGAGAATCGCATTCGATGTGATCAAGCACCTTTATAGGCAATTTAATTTCAAACATTAACATTTTCACATGTTAATCTGGCCTATGACATTGAAAGTTATGTGACTGTTTATAGGTCTTTTGTTAACTCTGTACAGTAAGAGTGCATTTGTTTTTAAACAGCTGTCTGCAATAGTCAGTTCTGATTGGTCAGTCACAACATTTCAAGCTATGTTATTATGACATAAATACAAATCTAAATAATGCAGGCTCACCTAAAAACTTCGAATCACCTTGACTGTCACTGAATTTAAATCCAAATACTCACATCCACATTCCTATGTATCTGCGTGTCTGTAATGTTGCGTTTTTTTGACTGTTTGGCGCTATCTTGTAAATTAATAATATGTAGGAAAGTTTATGCTATATTCAGCCAGATTAGTTTCTTTCAGTTTTACGTTTTTGACTGTTAGGCGCCATCTTGCGACTAAATAATGCACAGGTTAGTGCATACTCTATCAGCTGTTTTAGTTTCTGTCAGCATTGTCTTTAATTAAAGAATTAATAAACTAGTACGGGTCAGAACAATGTTTTGTGTCTAATTGTTAATTTCTGTGAGAAGTAGCTGTGTAAGAACAAGATAAATTACATCCTGGATGGTTGGACACCAGTTCGCGTCAGCTTGCCAATAAACCTATCGGGCTTTATTCTGGGATAACAACCTTCTAGATGTATTTTATTTCAAACTTAAAATAACAAAAGTCAATTTAATGACAACAACAAATACATGTATTAATCTTATGTTAATGCCTAATACAGCATTAAAACCAAAAATATTTTTTTTATTAAATGGAGTTAATAACTACTATAATTTAGTTGTATTTTTTTATTCACTGTAACAAATAACTATAATATGTATATTACTTTGTACAATTTAATTAGTTTAAAACATTTACTCTTATCATGTATAAACAATAAAGCAATACAAAAAGTATTTTGGTGTTATTATACAAATAAAGTAATCTTTTGATAATACTACATGTATATACACTGTAAAAAGTGATTAGTTATGGTTATTATGGTTATTAGGATGGCTGTCTTGTGATATATCGCTGATATCGTGATTATCATTATCAGGGGCAAAATATCATTATAATATCGTATCATATTACTATACCTGAATATCTGACTACTTATTTCACTTTTATCCTTGCGCTATCTTAATTATTTATTCTTGCAATTTCTTTGATTCACTTCTCTGCAAGGTTATTCTAATCAAAGTTAATGGTTTTATTCCAAATAGAGCTATACCAGTCATCTGCCGAAATTGTATTCATATCGCAATATAAATCGCAGCAAAAAAAAAAAAAAAAAAAAAAAAAAAAAAAAAAAAAAAAAAAAAAATCGCAATAAATTGAGATCATAATAATCGCAACAAGAAAATCTGAGACCAGCAAAAACCTAGGCCCTGAATACACATACGTTTTAAAACTAAAATAATCCACGTCCACACTTGTGTTTTTACCTAGCGTTTCTGAAAAGATTTCCATCCACACTGCACTGCTTAAAACCTACATTATGTGACCACACACACACACACACTCTTATGTGCTGCAGCGTATGCGCACGTCTGAGCTCCAGGCAATCAGCCGGTGCTCTGCAGGCACCTTCCCAGGTGAGAGCAGGGCATGTTGGACAGTTCATCGAGGATCTACCGCTGGACCCCCATCTCACTATAGCTGTTAAACGTAATTTTTTTTCATCTTGTCTCTATCTACCAACTCTTCTATATTTTGAAACTATTACTTGTTCTCAGGTTACGTGTTTTGCCTGGACGCAAAGATAATATATTAATTTATGTAACCACGTACTGATTCTGCACATTTGACTGATTGCCTTTATTTCCTATAATGTATAAAGTTATTGCATGTTATACTTTTATAAAAGCCATTATTGATTATTAAAACTGATATTCAGCAAAAGAGAGGGTATATTTTGTA
The DNA here is from genome assembly GCA_903798205.1 of Danio tinwini. Classification (NCBI taxonomy): domain Eukaryota; kingdom Metazoa; phylum Chordata; class Actinopteri; order Cypriniformes; family Danionidae; genus Danio; species Danio tinwini. Next base: position 13,913,341 of record CAIGQZ010032409.1, read on the forward strand.
TTTTTTAATGAAAATGAAAGGAGGCAGTTTTGTTTTAGGCTCCGTTTTGTTATAAATGTATGCACACAGTGAAGATGACGGTCATAAATTTGCAGCTACATGATGCCTTTTACATTTTCGGTGTCTGTTAAGTTGTTATTATCAAAATGAAAATAGGCAGTTTCTTATATCATGTTTTCATTTTATTGTAAAGATATTAAAACAATGTAGCCAGGGTGATTCGAATAATGTTATACACAGTACACTGTTCCCTTTGAAGATTTACCCGACGTGTCCTCGAGAGTTTGTTTTCCATATCAATCTTGCAAAGTCTGAGCTTACAAGGAGAGGATGCAAGACCGAACTTGGTGTACTAAATATTGAGAAAAAGCTCCAATCAGATGGAGTAAATGTCTGCAGGCATGCCTCTGTTTTCAGATGTCTCCATTTTCCCCATCCACACTGACACAGAGCATCAGCATTTTCAACCTAAAACAGCCTGTTTGAAATGTTTTCAAAACAGTCGGTTTTTAGGGCTCGAATACTCCGAGGTAGTGTGGACAGAAGGTGTAACCGTAGTAAAACTTATGCATTTAAAACTAAACCATATTAGTGTAAACGGGGTCCTAGTCAGCAAAAAATAAATAAATCTCACATCACATCAGCTAAATAAATCACTGTCAAGTTTTGCAAAAACTTTGACTTTCTCCTCTACAAACATGCTCAAAATATTTAAGGACGGGGATGAAGGGGGGCGGGGGGGTTGGGGGGGATCAGTCTATGCGCTTTCAAATCAGCACAAAAATAAACCCATTTAAAAAATTCAAGGCCTACAACAGTCAGCGAAAGCTCTCAGATGCACGGATGCTGATTCACCAATAGATTGCCAACAGAAAAGGTCATCCAATTTCCCATAACGCTATTTCCTGGTCCAAAAAAAACAGGAGCCTAAAAGGAACTGGTTCTGCAAGATTATAAGGATTAGAAGGAGTTCTAACAAAAGAAAGGGCACTGTACTCACCAGAGTTGCAGAAAGTTGTGGCTCTCAGGACATAAATGGAGAGAGATTGGCCAGATGAAGAGGGGAAGAGAGCGCAGCTGTGTCGCCGTGCGGATCAGTTCATCAGCCTTTAGACTTCTTTCCAGGTTGATAACTGGCCCATTCTGCAGACACAAGGGCAAATCAAAACAGCGAACTGTGTCGTGGTGTAAGTTTAAGCCACGTTTTGTCAGTCATGCGAGGCTGCCATTCGCCGCAGCTTCTCCACATCAGGGTCTCTGTGTAGAGAAATGGGGGTTTTTTGCCTAAAGAGCATGGGTGAAAACACACACAGGCCATATGTGTGCTGATTTACTCATCTCACGCTTTACTGAACGCTTCATCAGGAGCGTCTCGTTAACATCAGCTTCTAGTTAAATGTTCGGCATTTCGCCACTTATGGTACGGTTTACCTAAAGACATCTGTCATGTTTAAAGATTTAAGTTCACTAACCAGAGAGGGATCCCAGAAGTCTCTTGGGTTTTCTCTTCCAGGTCATGTGACCACGCGCCGTCACACTTCCAGAAGACTCGGAGGAGTTCAGTCTGTCCAGTGTACCTCACCTTTCATAAAGGCAAGGCAAGTTTATTTTTATAGCACATTTCATACACAATACAAATTCTTTCATACACAATACAAATAGTGCTTTACACAAACAAGAAAATAAAAACAACAAAGAATAAAAATGATTAAAGACAGGTTAAATTGTGTTAAAAAAATGAAAAAGACATAATAGTGCGATCTGTCGGACGTAGCACAGTGCTCATTCAGAAAAGGCACAGCTAAACAGATGTGTTTTCAGTCTGGATTTGAATGTGCCTAATGTTGGAGCACATCTGATCATTTCTGAAAGCTGATTCCAGCAGTGAGGGGCGCAGTAGCTGAAGGCTGTTTTACCCTGCTTTGACTGAACTCTTGGAATTTCTAATTTACTTCATCCTAATGATCTGAGTAATCTGTTTGGTTTGTATTCAGTGAGCATATCTGTAATGTATTGAGGTCCTAGGTCATTTAGTGATTTATAGACAAGTAGTAATACTTTAAAATCTGCTCTGAATGTAACTGGGAGTCAGTGTAAAGACCTGAGGACAGGTGTGATGTGATCTGATTTTCTGGTTCTTGTCAGAAGCCTGGCAGCAGTGTTCTGTATGAGCTGCAACTGTCTGACTGTCTTTTTGGGAAGGCCAGTGAAGAGTCTATTACAGTAATCAACTCTGATGGTGATAAAAGCATAAACAAGTTTCTCACTGGAAACAAAGCATCTAATTCTTGCAATGTTTTTAAGATGATAGTATGCTGATTTAGTTACTGATTTGACATGACTACTGGTGTAGAATCAAATCAAGACACCTGACCTTATTTTTTTGTTGCTTGACCCTTAGAGCCAAGGTATGCATTCACATTGAGAACCTCATTTCTGTTCCCAAATGCAATGATTTCAGTTTTTACTTTGTTTAACGGAAAGAGGTATACTGTATGTGTGAGAAAATATGAAATATGTATGAATCTAATGTATTACCTGAGCAACTCCTTGCTGTTTCTCTTTCTAGGGTTATTATTTTTTTATGCTTTCTTCTGCTTTTACAAACCAAGATTCTGCAAAAAACAAAAAAAAACATGTGAGCATTAATAATTTATAGAAATAAATTAGTTTAATTCCATTCAATGTGTAATATCTGTAGATTTACTTTAGCTATACGCATGTCATTCATGTTATGTACATTTTCTTTAACAATTCATGCTATGTAAAAAAAAAATATTCTATTACATCTGTTTCAATAGCTTAAACCCCTGTAACTACCTGCTCTACCAAATGGTTGACCATATTTTGACTGTTTTAAATAATGACTCTTAAAATCATTTAAAGAATGACTGTTTTAAATAATGGTTTACACACACAGCATTGTTGGTTTACAAAAGAAATCAAACAAACATAATTCTGTTGCACTACTACACTTGATTTTGGTTTTCTTGTAAAAACAAACTATGTGAAAACTATTATGTTACATGAGAATATTTTATGGCTTACATCAAAAAATTAAGATGATTTAGTAGTTAAAAATGTTTTATTTAGATTTTTTTTATATAAATTGGTCTTACACTTACATATTTTAAGATATCATAGTATATGTAATAATTTCTGTACTTTTACCATAAACCAACATATCAACCATTTGGTAGAGGTTGATATTTTAGAATTTATGGGATGTGTTGGGAAAAAAAATGAGTGTGTTGACTGGTGACATTAGGAATTTTCTTGGTGGGGCAGTTAAAGGGTTAAGCAATATATATTGTTTGTTTTTTAATAAAATCATCTGACATTCACCTATATTATTTTTTATTACATAATGTTCAATTAATTGTAAATTCAGAAATTTATTCATAAGAGTATATAAAATAAAATTGCTATTAATATCAGAATTTACAACTAAGTGAAAATTATGTAATTTAATTAAGTATTTGACATCTATGTTTGATGAGTTTATAAACATTACTATATACATGTTTTCTAATTGTTTTCCATGTAAAATTATATATATATATATACACACACACACACACACACACACACACACACACACACACACACACA
>CAIGQZ010032409.1:13922898-13939131 GCA_903798205.1 Danio tinwini
TTTGATAGACAGTTAACGTTATGTGAACATTGCAGCATGATATGAACCGCGGGTAGCGAACGGTAGTTAACTTATCTAGCTCTTATGGATAGCTCAAACTGCTGTTTTGTGTATTATATTATCTTTAATTTGACATGTTTCTTCAAATCTGACTATAGAGTATGCACTTCATTCTATATGAACTGTCTTTCACTCCGACAAATGCAAACATTGGTTCTAAATAGGGTCACGGGTGGTCTTTTTCCTCATCGCCACAAACAGTTGAAAGTGAAGGAGTTGATGGGTTTTCCATGTCTAAAACAAACTAAAGTGCTCTCTCTTCTTTGATCGTCTGATCAATGAATGATTGATTCGTAACATTTTTATAATTGTAACGAGTAACTATGCAACACATAAAAAAATCTACTGGAGTAAAAGTATTAAGCTCATCGAAAATATGTACTGAAGTAAAAGTAGTAGGAGAAAAAAACTAAACTCCAGTAGAGTAGATACAACCTTTTAGTACTACTTCTCTAGTTCTACTTCGTTACTATACATCTCTGGTAAATTGTTAATTAATACTGTGAATTGTGACCTAAACTAAAGTGTTACCAAATATTTAGATATTTATTTATTTATACGTAAGTGCAAGTAGATGCGTAAAACAGCACAAGTTAAAACATAAGCCCAAAAGTTAAAACAACATGAATAATCATGTTTTCCCCTGAAACAAAGTGCATACAATGAGCTTTTGGGAATAGTTAGGTGTTTGTAAATACATATTATTGGGTTGTATTGTTGTAATTGTGACTACCTCTTACGTCTGTGACGGCGCTTTCAAATCCAGTCTTTAACTCCAAGCGATCAGAAATCCCTTCAAAAAGAGGAGACATTTATCAGTACAAGCCAATAGATGTCAGTCTGTGAGAAAAGTGCTCCCTCTAATGGCCATCCTTTGCACTGTTTAACAAGGTAGTGATGAATATGTTCTCTGGCTCGGTTCGTAAAATAAACGACATCTATTATAAAATGCACAGTTTAGACTCAGTCACTCTTGTAAAGCAAAATAAATAATAATCTAAGCTCTTGTAAAATGACCATTAACACACTTCAGTCATTAGGTAAACACACTGTGATCGCACATTTCATATTAATTCAGCAAATCACTACATTAATCATAGTTTCTTATTACAACAGGACTAAACAGTTTTATTACTCGAGAGATGTATATATGCCTAGGCAAGCCACGGCAGAGAAGAAAACCATATTATATACATAAATAAGAGATCAATTAAAACTGCAAATGTGAACCTTGACCCGAACACAACATGCAGCACTTAGGAGAGACTGCCATCTACTGGAAAAATGACACAATGCTGCCAATCATTTTTCAGTTTGATGGCCATTCTGGGAAAAAGGAACATGCAGATTGTCAACATGGATCTGGTCAATCCAGCCAGTTGTGGAAATTGTAAACAACCTAATACAAAGGGATATGATGGTTGAGACTGGCTATAGATGTTTTTCAATCCGCATACAAAGAACTTCTGCCTTTTTTTTCTTTCTTTTTTTTTTTAGTACACTGTAAAAAAATGCTGGGTTCCATACAATCGATTTGTGTTGGGACAACATTAAGAAATGGAAGTTAGCTAATTAGTTTTTACCCCCCCCCCCCCCCACACACACACACACACATTTTTGAGTGAATCTGCTTTGCTTACTTAACAAGACAATAATAATAATAATAATAATAACAACAACAATAAGGCATCATGGTGGTTTAGTGTCTCCTCGTGTCAATCGCCTCACAGCAAGAAGGTCGCTGGTTCGAGCCCCAGCTGAGTCAGTTGGCATTTCTTTTTGGAGTTTGCATGTTCTCCCCGTGTTCGCGTGGGAGTGCTCCGGTTTCCCCCACAGTCCAAAGACATGCGGTATAGGTGAATTGGGTAAGCTAAATAGGCCGTAGTGTTTGAGTGTGAATGCAAGTGTGTATGGGTTTTTCCCAGAGTTGGGTTGCAGCTGAAAGGGCATTCGCTGCATTAAACATGCTGGATAAGTTGGTGATTTATTCTGCTGTGGCGACCCCTGATTAATAAAGATACTGAGCTGATAAAAAAATTTATGAATGAATAATAATAATAATAATAATAATAATAATAATAATAATAAAATTCTAAACATAAAATATATTGACAGAAAAAAACTGATTAATATTTACTCAGTCTTGATCAAGGCCAGAAATCTTTTTTTTTTCTATTAAAAGAACATATCAACTTAAATTGGTTTCCAATTTCATATGAGCATTTTTACCATTATAATTATAAATGTTAATAATCAATCACCTTATTAAACGCATGTTTTTTGTTTGGTTGGTTGTTTTTGTCTTAAATGTAACCAATTATGTAAATTAATCAGAATTTGCAACCAACTGGCTTGACCAACTGGCTCAAATGGCTTAAAACAATATCTTTATAAAGCAGTTCATTGTAGTGTAGGTTTGCCATTTTATATTACTTTTTTTTTACAGTCTATTATTATTCTTCATTCTGCAGTGCTCAGCATATACAAGTACACCCCTCTCACAAATCTATATTTTAAATTCATATTTTTAATAGGAAGCTATACAATTATATATTTTTGCATATACATTAGATTAGTCAGAACAATAACTTACGATAACGGTCCAAAAACAAGTACATCCAAATGTTATATGTTATAGAAAAACAATAAACACAAAGTTTAAAAAGAGGAAAATCAAAGAGAAGCAAAAAAAAATGTAAAAAACTTTGAGAAACTTTGTAGGTTGTCTCTTTTTTTGCATTATTTAGCTTGAATTTATGTTCTGTGACTAAAACATTATTTTAATAAATATATCTGTTTAATAAATCTGTTTTGCACCAAAATACATTGCCTGTATTCACTGAGAAATGAATAAAAATACTCATTTTCAAAATGGGCTGTTATGCAATTATGCTGAGCACTGTATGTTAATGATTAGGGTCAATTAACAGAACACTTATTTTTAAAAACATGGAAGACGCAAAACGTCATAATTTGCGTAAACATAAGCAAAGTTCATAGATTGTTCTATATAGTTCTTGGAAGCAAGATGTGGGAACAGGTGAATACTTAACATAGAATGCTAATTAAAAAAAAAAGACAACTTAAATGAAGGACCACAAAGGACTTCTGTACAAACATCAACAGCAACACAAATGTTTTAAGCCTGGCCATTTCTCAACTTTCACTGTCGTCACTTCTTTTCTTCTTCTCTGTGGCCCTCGGCCCCAATGTCCTCATCACAATAAATATGCTGAATATGCAATCTGATATACTGTTATGGCTTTTTCTCATTCTTTTCTGTTTATCTTTGTGGATGGCTTTGACACAAAAGACTTTGACACAAAATTTACTGTAAAAAGTGCTATAGATGACAATGTCGTTCCATGACGACAACTCCTGTTTATATCCACTGAGGCAGGCAAATTAGTCTCCTATATTGTTTCAGCATTTTTATGAAGAGAATTTGTGAGTGTGCAGAATTAAGTCACTAAAACTCCAGCATTTCAGCATTGACTGAACGCTGAAAACAAAATCGTCTGATTTGCTATAAAGCTAGGGCTGGGCGATAAAATCAGTATCGATATTTATTGACCGAACACCATTGTCAATAACAACTTAAAGTTTGGTAAGAAGTTTCGGTCTGAAGCGCTATAGTTTAATTAAAAAGTGGCTGTTGAGCGATTGTCACTTCAGGTCAGAATAACAACACATGCGAAAATGAGTGCCATATAGCAGCAGTGAGGAGATTGTAAATAAAAAAGGATGTAAGGATGTCGCCAGAGTGGCTTTTTGGTTTCTTTTCTTGTGCATCCCAGCCTTTAACTTCCCATCTGAATTTTTTTTTTTTGCATAGGGGCTAATATAGTCATTTATGTATTTGAATAATGATGGTTAGTTCCTTTAATTTAGGGCTCAGATTTGACTATCATAATTTGTTTTGTTTACAGAGTTTGAGGTTTACTGTATCATTATTATTAACATCTTACAGATGTTGATCTACCTTTACCATTGCACACACTTTGTAACATTTTATTTATCAAGTTTAAGAGTCTCTTTAACACTTATGTTTATTTTACTTTAAAGAGATATTTTGTTTAAATATTTTTGTTATTTGCCTTGGTAATGTGGGTAAATTAAAGCGGTTAAATAATAAAAAATCCTAATATTCCTAAATGTATTGTTAAAAATGTTTAATATCAATATCGACTGATATGAAACATGATATTGTGATCGCCCAGCCCTAATATCTATTGCAAACAAAGCCGAAATGTAATACTACAAACTGGATTGCTTCACTAATTTTCTCATATTATTCCCAGTGTGACAGCTTGTAATAATTAAAGTTAAATCACACAGGGTCATTTTTCTTGACTTTATTTGTTCATTTTGGTGGCATTTCCCCCCTCATTAATTGTACAAAAAACGTTGGTTCACAAAAACTATTTAGTCAATTTATTTAGTGGCTCCAAGATAAAAAAAAAAACTCAATTCTTAGCCTGAGTGCATTCGCCAAACCAGTTAATCAGTTTCTCTAAAGACGTATACAATCTGATCTCCAGATTGACATGGACTCACTTCTGAGGCTTCCTGAGATGAAACCCTATAACGACGGAGACTGAAATTCAGCACAAGAGCCCGACACACACAACTCCACACTATTAATGTTTAATGATCTCTAAAAGCTTATATTACTTTTTCGCTTTCTCAGGGTCCCAGATCCAGGCGTTTACCGATTATCACCTGACCCCTAACTCAAGGACTGTCCTGACACGAGGGTAAACACACATCAGTGAGATTAACGAGCTCTGTTGTGACCGACTTCTGCTGGTTACAGTGTTCAAAAGACCCATAAAAGCACACATACGTTATCTCTTTACAGCACATGCAGCCCAGAGAGCAAAACTAGACACATTGTGCACATAATGATGCATATTTAACAGCTGTTGCACTCCTTTGTTACAGTGAATGAACCAAGCAGAACGGATATTAAGAGAAGCACATATGGCACATGCATGTTTACTTAGTGCGATATTTCAAATCAACAGCTTTTTTATAATGCATTTACAATCTTTTCAATACCGTGGTAGTCACTCAAATCTTTTTTCCCTACCGTAAATGAAATATTAATAAGATCTAAACTATTTATATTGTGAGCATTAATAATGAATCGCAAGCCCTTTCAACATTGTGCTTCAAAATGTAATATCAAGCCTTGAAGGAAAGCAGATATTTTTTTTCCATTTTCATTTAGCCGAAGGGTTATAAATTAAGCAGATCCACGCTTTGCTAAATATTGTAAATGCACCTAATGCATTAATCAAATGAGTAAATCGTTGAGGGTGCTCGGAAGGAACTAAACACGGAAAAAAGCACTATTGAAATGTGTTTAAGCGTTTCATTGGTTTCATTTACTAATAAATAAAACGAATCAACTCAGAGACACTCCACTGGCTGTAAAATTTTAGACTCAAATGACATTTTGATGGAGACGTTAAAGGGGGAAAGATCTCCACAGGGCTTTTAGAGAAAGTGCAGACTCTTAACTCCGTCATGAAAAAAAAGTGGGCTTCTGCCGGTGTGCAATTTCATTAACGCTTACATGCAGGCAGTCATTGATTTGCAAAAGGAATCTCTCCTGAAATGCAGGCCTAATCAATCAAACGTCTCCATTAATTTCAGCCGGGCCTGTCGCTTGAATTCACTGGGCCTCGGATGAAATTTTTTATGGGTGGGCCAGAGGAGCTTTATAATACCTGGAGAAAGCCATCCGTTAGCGTCGCCATTCATCTCAATGACAGATGTTTGGCTGACTGACTCTCCGGAAGCGTGCAGCCAATGGACGTCAGTGGACAAATATCTAGATGCAGCATCTACCAATATTAGTACTAATAATCTAATTGTGTGTAATTACATGTTTAGCGTTGCTTTTAGTTTTTCCAATCCAACCATTTATGAGGGATGAGTATATACACTGTACAGCAGTGGGAGTCAGATTCTGCTTCAGGAACAAGACATGTTCCCACAGCAAAATTAGAAAAGCTAAGTTCGAAACAAAAATTACTACAATAACTACAATCCCAAATCAGAAAAGGTTAAGATAGTGTATAGAAAAATAAATATATAATAATTAATATATTTAAATAATTAATAAATAAATAATAAAAGGTAGTGATTTCTTTTTATTAATTTTTTTACTTTGACATGTATTTATTTGCAGACAATACAACAAACATTATTTAATGCGTTTCTTGTGATTTTTATTGTTTTGTTGTTGTTTTTTAACAAAAAAACGAATAGTAACGTATTCTAAACACGTATTTCAATTTTGGTTCTTGCAACACATTTCAAAAAAAGTTGGAACAGTAAAGCATTTACCACTTTGTAATGTTGCCATTGCTTTTCACAAAACTTAAAAGATGTTTAGGGACTGAAGACAGCAAGTGATGAAGTGTTTCAGGTGTAATTTTGTCCCATTCTTCCTGCAAACAAGTCTTAAGGTGGCCAATAGTACATTCTCTATTGGAGACAGGTCGGGACTGCAGATAGGCCAGTCAAGTACCTGTATCCTCTTCCTCTGGAGCCAGGACTTTGTAATGTGTGCAGAATGTGTTTTACATAGTTTTGTTGAAATATGCATGGGTGTCCCTGGAAAAGAAGGCAGCATATTGTACTCCAAAATCTTGTTGTACTTTTCAGCATTAATGGTGCCTTCACAGAAGTGCAAGCTACCTTTACCAAGGGCACTGACACATGACATGATATACTCTGGCTTTTGGACTTTTTGCTGGTAACTGTCTTGATGATTCTTTTCTTCTTTGGTTCGGAGTACACAGCTTCCATTTCACCCCAACAATACCTGAAATACTGAGTCATCTGACCACAGAACACATTTCCACTGTGTGATGGTCCATCCCAGATGCCTCAGAGACCACAGAAGTCGATGACACTTCTGGACACTGTTAACATAGGGCTTCCTTTTGGCACAGTACAGTTTTAACTGGCATTTGTGGATGTCACTACATATTGTGGTACTTAACAAAGGTTTGCCAAAGTAGTCCTGAGCCTGTGTGGTTATACCACTTATAGATGAATGATGATTCTTGATGCAGTGCTGCCTGAGGAATCGGAAATCGCAGTTGTTCAGCTTTGGCTTGCACCCTTGTCCTTTACGCACGGGTATTCCTCCTGAATCATTTAATTATTTCATGCACTGTTGAAGGGGAAATATCCAAATGTCTTCCTATATTTCTTTGAGAAACACTGGTTTTAAACATTTCAATAATTTTCTCACGTATTTGTGGGCAAACTGGCAATCCTCAGCCCACCTTTGCTCCTAAAGAACTAGACCTGTTTCAAATCACATCAATAAACCAATTCACCTGATTACTAGCCCTAAATTGCTCCTGTCCCAACTTTTTTTGGAATGTGTTCCAGGTCTGAATGACAGGAAAGTATGTACATTTACAAATGAAACAAAGCTGACCAGACAAAACATGAAACATTTTGTGTTCATATTGTCTGCAGAGTTTTAGAAATCACTACTTTGATGTCATTTTACATTTTTTATGCATATTTAGAATGGTACAAATAATGTATTATTTTAATAACCAAATTATTAAAATAATCTTAGCATATCAAAAAAAGATTTTTATGAAAAACAAAATATTTGAATAAAAACACTTTTTTGTAATTTCTTTTTACCAAAATATTTATTTATTAAATGTGCCTGTTGTCTACCTTACAGAGACAAACAGGTAATAAATACAAGACAATAATTCTTTCACAAATTACTGAATTAATATCCATCAAAAAAATTAGCTGACACAAAGCAACTTGTATTTGTGATACCAAGAAGACTATATACTAAGTGTAATTTCTCCTAGTATAATGAAACTGTATGGCCACCATGCAATAAAATAAAACACTGATGAAAGCGTTTTTTTTTTTTTTTTTTTTTTTTTCCCCCGCAATGAGAATTTTGGGGGTGTGACTGTGTGAGAGAGTGTGCTGGTTCACTTTCTCATGACAAGTTGCTTTGAAAGTCAGTTTAAGAAGTTGAGCGAGGTTTAAAAGCGAGCTGCAGTTTCAGCGAATGGAGCAGAGCGAGTGCGGAGGGATTACACGCCAACAAAACAAGTCAAGAAGCGGTAAGCATAATGTTAGGAGAACTGCTAATGTGCAGAAACACAGTCTGACAGCGCTGTGAGAGGCTGTCACTTACACAAACAGCCAGCAAAGAAGATTATCCAGAAACATTTAGAGGAATTTCATCAACACTGGCTTGTACCACTTTGCCACCTCTTTTCATTCTCTGCAATAAAAACCTGTTCAAAATGCAGACATCATTGCATAATCAAGCCTTGAGTCACAAATTTACTGTTTCCAGAAATTACATTTTATGTATTAAAAGGGCAAGACTTTGGCAAACAAGATACATACAGTACTTGTATCTGACAAATAAAGATGCATTTACTGTATGCTTGTTTTACTTCTGAAGCACTGGTAATATTTTTCTTTAAACTTTTGATTTAATAACTTTAAACATCTCAAGTAGTGTATAAGTAAAAAACTAAACAAAAAAACTATAAAAATGATCAAATTTAAAAAATAATAAACATGATATATATATATATATATATATTTATATATATATATATATAAGTTTTATTATTTATTTATTTTATTTATTTTTATAAAGAAATAAAGAAATAATACAGTGCATCCAGAAAGTATTCATAGCGCTACACTTTTTCCACACGTTGTTTATGTTACAGCCTTATTCCAAAGTAGATTAAATTGATTTATTTACTCAAAACTATACACAATACCCCATAATGACAATGTAAAAAAAGTTTTTTTTTTTTTAAATAGCTGCAAATTTATTAAAAATAAAAACCTGAAAAATCACATGTACATAAGTATTCACAGCTTTTGCCGTGAAGCTCTAAATTGAGCTCAGGTACTTTCCACTAATCATTCTTGAGATGTTTCAGCAGCTTAACTGGAGTTCACCTGTAGTAAATTTAGTTGATTAGACATGATTTGAAAAAGCACACACCTGTCTATATAAGGTCCCAGGGTTGAAAGTGCATGTCAAAGCACAAACCAAGCATGAAGACAAAAGGAATTGTGTGTAGACCTCAGAGATAGAATTATCATAAGGCACAAGTGATTGGGGGAGAAGGGCCTTAGTCAGGGAGGTGATCAATAACCCGATGGTCACTCTATCTGAGCTCCAGCTTTCTTCTGTGGGGAGAGGAGAACCTTACAGAAGGACAACCATCTGTGCAGCAATCCACTAATCAGGCCTGTATGGTAGAGTGGCCAGACAGAAGCCACTCCCCGCATGGAATTTGCCAAGAGTGAACTCTTTGGAGTGAACTCTGAGGCGTTACGTTTGGAGAAAGCCAGGCACCGCTCATCACAAGGCTAATACCATCCAGTATTAGTGAAGCATAGTGGTGGCAGCATCATGCTGTGGGGATGTTTTTCAGCAGCAGGAACTGAATGACTAGTCAAGGTAGAGGGAAAGATGAATGCAGCAATGTACAGAGACATCCTGAATGAAAACCTGGGGTGATGGTTCATCTTCCAGCAGGACAATGACCCAAAGCACACTGTCAAAATTTCAATGAAATGGCTTCACAACAACTCTGTGAATGTCCTTGAGGGGGCCAGCCAGAGCCCAGACCTAAATCCTATTGAACATCTCTGGAGAGATCTAAAAATGTACACTGTCGCTGTACACTGTACATTGTCGCTTCCCATTCAACCTGATAGAGCTAGAAACTCTAGTACTGCAAAGAGGAATGGGCAGAAATTCCCAAAGACAGGTGTGCCAAGCTTGTGTCATCATATTCAAAAAGACTTGAGGCTGTAATTGCTGCCAAAGGTGCATCAACAAAGTATTGAGCAAAGGCTGTGAATACTTATGTACATGTGATTTTTCATTTTTTTTTGAGTTTTTTTATAAATTTCCAACTATTTCAATAAATCTTTTTTCACATTGTCATTACGTGGTATTGTGTGGAGAATTTTGAGGAAATAAATTAACTTAATCCATTTTGGAATAAGGCTGTAACAAAAAAATGTAGAAAAAGTGAAACACTATGAATACTTTTTTCACTTCTCACACACACACACACGCACGCACGCACGCACGCACATTTTTTTCAAAGTTTTCAAAACAAACATTTGATTGAGAATAGAATCTTTATTATTAAAATGATTTACTTTACTTGTTTATGAATATACCTACAAAAAATAATATAAGAAAAATCAACATAAGTGAATGAGACCTGAAGTCTTGAGCCAATACTATTCTAATGGCAGTGCCTGCTCGAATGTAAAGAATAAGATCAATATGAAAATAATTATACTATTGAAGTCAAGAGCTACCAGATTCCAGCATTCTTCAACAGAAGAAAGAAACTAAAACAGGTTTGGAGCAAGTGGAGAGTAAATAAATGCTGAGTACATTTATATTTTCATCATCTATCCCTTTAAAGCTGAAAACATTGAAAAAAATGAAAAGGCCAGACAGGTGCCGTGACCTAAACCTGATTGAATATCCCTAAAGACAAAGTTAAGGCTACAAAACCCACAAACAGTGAACTGTGAAAAAGCCTGAAGAGATGGTCAAGATTACACGCTACAATCATTGCTGTTCTTATTTTCATCTTCGTTTTCCACAAAATACAAGTGCCTCTATTCTGCTAGCGAAGTTAAAATTGTCTTCACGTGGAACAAGTGCAGGGTGAATAAATGGCTGGTAAATTTTCATTTTTTGGATGAACTTTCCCTTTAAGAAACTGCTTTATCAGTTTTGTCGTGACTGACAGGGCCCATTGCCCTGTGTAAAAACTGTTGGATGATTAGGTAATGGGAAGGAGACGCATCTTGCTAAAGGAGCTTATGGTAAACATTTACATTCACTCTGTTATGTACTGTGAAAGGAAAACAACTCCTGCAGCAGAAAATCTGGACAACCTGCTGTTGCAGAGTTTAACTTACTTTAAAACTGCTTGCAAAGTCAGTGAAAACTGAAAACAAACCCTGCCAGTTGAACAGCAGTTGTCAGATAATTAAAGAAATTTCCAAATTAATACCAATAATTAAAAGGGTCTGAAAGTGTTCTCTAATTTTGATCAGTTGCTTTTTTGTACAAAATTTTTATACTCCTCCAATTAAGATAACTTAAGCAGTGACCTCAAAACTTCGATAATTGTAAGTCTGAAATGTTTTTATTTATTTTTTCTATTTAATTTTGATCTTCACTGTAAAACATTAGATATGGGATAATATAATTACATTTTATGACTGTTTAAATCAGGGATTCTCAACCAGTGGGCCACTACTGGGCCTCAGTGATCTTGCAGGTGGGCTGCGAGATGGCTTAAAAATAACTTAAAATTTTTACTATAATTATTTGATTTCATTATTAAATATACCATATTACAATGATCAAAGTAATGGAATTTCCCATTTTCTATATTGAATAGGCTAATTTGAACTTGGTGCAAAAACAGCCTCACTGTTAAATACAGACATCTGTTGCTTAAACGTCCAACCGCTCCACATCAACTAGGACTACATTCTCAGTTGTATAAATCAAACCGTTACACAAATGTAAAGGAAACGATGGGTACAAGTTATAATAACCAGTTTGCGCATACCTCACGTCTGCGACTAGTATACTTTATAAGAGTCGCACAACTCCATTGACTCAAACTATGTGTGCTCTTTTTTTTTTTACACTTTAAAAGATCTGCATAGTTGTCCAAATTAATGTCCTGTTAGTGTTTTATAACGGTCGCGCACCCATACAGCAGGATCTAGTGAGACTCTGTGGTGTTTCAGTAGTGAACAGCTGTTCACTGTTCCTGTCAGCGAACTCCAAATATATTCAGCCGCAAACCCTTCAGATCGATGCGTTTCAAAAATGTTTTGGAGGAGGTGGGCCTCAAAGTGAAAAAGGTTGAGAACCCCTGGTTTAAATTATGTACATGTCACCTATTTATCTTTAATATCACATAAACAGCCAATTACTGCTGAACTACAAGCACTATAATGAGTTTTCTGCAATCGGACAATGTATATTAGTAATCGAAAGCAAACTCATTACCTTGTAAAACAAGATCAATAATATTATTAAATATTTAACACAAACATGGTGGTGCATGCCAGTGTATTTTCACAGGACTTGATCTTTTAGTTATCAATTTGTCCAGCACAACAAATAGTAACATGAAATTAATTAGGAAACTGTCTCGACAAATTACCAAATCTCTTGAGGCATCAAAACAAAGGTGTAAATGTATTCTGGAGAGACTGCCTCTAATAAACTCAAAAGTGTGATGACCTAATCTAACCTAGTCTGTGAAAAATGAACTGATGATTGAAATGATTCAGGAAGACCTAAAAATAACCAAATTTAGCAAAAAGAGTACAGAATAATTTAGAAAACTAAGCTATATTTTGATTGTTGTTATTAACACATGCTTGTGCTCAAAATTGTTTTGGAATTGGTGAATTAATAATACTTTTATTAAGCAAGAATGGATTAAATTGATCGAATGTGACAGCAAAGACTTTCCCAGGATACACAGCTGTTCTTTTAATCAAAAAAATTCTTCGAAAATGACGGGCACAACATCGACAATAATAATAAATTATTTTCTTCACACTATGTTAATGACTTCCCTTGAGTCCTCATTGTATCCCAGTCTACTGCCTGACAAGATCAGATTCCCTATATTCATCTACTGTTTTTGTTGTTGTGTATCTGAGGCTATATCTGTATGCCCACGAACACTGTAGAAACTACAATAAAAATAAATAAAATATTTAGTTTCATCTAATTTTACAATATAGCATACAAGATTAAAGTAAATATAAAGATCATTATTTTCTATTATCAGTAACAACGAGAAATGTTTCTCATGCATCAAAGCATACAATACTGACTTCTGAATGATCATGTGACACTGAAAACTGGAGTAATGGTGCTTAAAATTCTGCTTTACCATTACAGAAATAAATAAGTAAATGGATAAACTAAATGTTCTAATAGCAAAGTTTATACAGACTTTAGTAGTGAAAAAATACATTGTGTTTATATCAGCTGATGGGTTACAATCCAAATGTAAATTGAAAAGAGTGCATATTTTTACCTTTAAATAATGTCTCTAAAATTATACATAGTTTGTTTTTTGCCATCTCCTGTTGTCCTGTCAGGTTCATTTATTGAAGAAAAAGGCCCAAATACTCTGCAGTTGTGAAGAAAATGATGTCGAAAAATAAGAGAATAGTAGAAGGCAAAAGAAAAGTTTTGCTAATAAATAAAGCTTTAAAATAAGCATTTTCTCCAGACAATAGTTTGGGCCTTCAAAAATGTTTTAAGGAGTTGGGCCTCGAAGTGAAAAAGGTTAGAACCCCTGGTTTAAATGATGTACATGTCACCTATTTATCCTTAATATCACAAACACATTACAGAAATAAATAGAGTACATGAATAAACTAAATGTTCTAACAGCAAAGTTAATACAGGCAGTATTGAGGCAGACAATACAGACTCTAGTAGTGGTATAAACAATACATTGTACTTATATCAGCTGATGGGTTACAATCAAAATGTAGGTTGAAAAGAGTGCATATTTTTACCTTAAAAAATGTCTCTAAAATTATTTCAGTAGGTGGCTGAGTAACTTTTAACTCTGAATTCTGCATTTAATTAAATGTGCTGTGGCTACTAGATCTGCCTACTGTTGCCTAAAATCATGCATGCAACTTTGGGTGAGTGACCATTTAAACACAACTCTGCCCATTGGTCATGGTTAAAGTCAAAATTACAGTATTTTCACAATATTTCTTATTTGTTTTATTTCGACTGCAATAAAAGCTGTTTTTAATTTTTAATACCATTTTAAGGTCAAAACTATTAGCCCTCTTAAGCAATATTTTTTCCATTGTCTACAAAAAAAAAACACTGTTACACAATAACTTGCCTAATTACCTAATTTGCCTAGTTAACCTAATTAACCTAGTTAAGCCTTTAAACTGCACTTTAAGCTGAATACTAGTATCTTGAAAAATATCTAGTAAATTTTGATTTACTGTCATCATGAGAAAGATTAAAGAAATCAGTTATTAGAAATTAGTTATCAAAACTACTATATTTAGAAAAATATTTCCATTAAAAAGAAATTGAGGAAAAATATACAAGGGGGCTTATAATTCAGGAGGGCTAAAACTTCTGACTTCAATCATATAGAAACGCCTATGAGAGGAACAGGCTGTTGTTCTGATCAACAACAAGGTAGAGCTACAAATGAAAGTTGCATAGTGTTGCTTTAATTTTGAAAGATGTTTCTACAAACTGTTGATGTGGAGACACATTCTCCTAGACAGGATGAGGCAGTCATTAAATGTCTAGTTTGTTGTGAATGAGAGGACTATAGATAAAGATGAAACACAAGTGGATTGCGATTTTACTGGTGATAGGGGGGCAGTGCACAAGCTGTGCTCCTGTACAATATTTCAGATCAAATTTTATATATTTTTCGTAAGCGGCAGGAGTTTGGGCTATAACCAGTTACTGAATAGTAAAATTATAACAGAAGTAATGATTATAAAAGAATAAATAATAGAATACTTCACAATATTTCATGACAGGTAAGTTTTTGGTATCAAAAATCTGACAACAATAAAGTGAGAGTGCAGGTTGCGAATCAGCTTGTCATATAAAAACACAAACAAAAAATGTGTGTAAAATATGGTGTCTGACATGAAAACATGTCTAGTCATGTTCCTTTTAAATAGCAAATATAAGTAACAAGCATAATACTGGATGTTTTTTTTATGAAGGCTTATGGAAAAAACTTACACAGAATATGAAATGAGTAAAATATTTGAAAATTACTGACACAATTAGATGTTTTTTTGCTGATTTCACACTGTACACAAATGCTATCTTTTGGCCACTGAGGTGGAACCGCAGTCACTTCAGCTAATATTTCACAATATTACAGTTTTTATTTTATTCCTGAATCCTGATTAAATAAATACAGCCTATTAAGTCCAATTAAATAAAAAAATACTATAATTAAAACTATAAACTGCAGTATAAACAGTTAAACATTAGTAAATCAAGATGCTTCACTTTTTCAAAGTCAAACAACAACAAAAAATGAGGTAAAAGGCTTGCTTTAATTTTAAAATGGACAAAATCATTGTCACAGCCACACAATCGGCTTCTTTCTTCACCCCTCTCAATATGCTCTCTACATTCAAATAAGATAAAAGGCTTGTGCGTACATTTTCAATGGCTCTATCAGCCTATCCGGACACATCCGGTATTACCCACATGAGTCATTATACTTTATATGCCCTTGGTATTAATTGAGAGCTAATGGCATTTCATAGATATCCTTTATTTGACCCCCTTTTGTGTTGAGGGCCTTTTGTATATTACGGTTTGTGCTGAGCTTCAGACAAGATTCCATCCCCAAGAAGCCTCTATTCCACCTGGGTATCTGTGCCTGAGGGAGACAGTTGTCCCATAATACCCTTCACAGTGTGTGTGTTCTTAGCATACGGGTGGCTTCTTCTGAAGTCCCTCGCACAGTCTGTCAAAGGCCAGAGCGGAGTTATCAGACCAAGAACGAAAGCTTGAAAACACACACCACACACACACCCCCCAAATTATCTGTGGGCTCAATATAATGGCTATTGATTATTGACAATTAAATTGAAAATTTCAGATGTTTAAATGTGCATCTCAATCAATGCGCAATCATTCTCTCACTAGCAATATAGAGATTGTGGGTTCGATTCCCAGGGAAAGCAAGAACCGATTAATTACATTCAATGCATTTTAAATTGTTTTGGATTAAAACATACGTGTTAAAGATTACAGTGCTCAGCATTATAAGTACACCCCTCTTTTTTGATTATTCTTATTTTTATTTATTTATTCATTCATTAATTTTCAGTGTAAAACTATTATGTTTAAATGTCAAAAATTCTTATTTTTAAGTCCAAGAGAAATGAACTATTGTTTGTTTTTCATTATTATTTTGTGCTGTATCATTTAGTTACTTCTTTCTCCAATCAATTTTGAAGGCCCACCTGTCTGAAATTTTCTCTAAAATGTTTGTATGGAATGCTCAATTAAACCTTGAGATATATATA
>CAIGQZ010032409.1:13954494-13966390 GCA_903798205.1 Danio tinwini
TATATATATATATATATATATATATATATATATATATAGCAACGGCAGATGCCCGTCCCAAATGTTTTCATTGGTTGAGAAGTGTGATGATGCCTTTTTCAAGCCAATACTATTCAACCACCCAACCTCTTATACATTTTTTCACACTCATGCCCTATGGCCAATTTCATTCATTCATTTTCTTTTCGGCTTATTCCCTTTAATAATTCAGGGTCGTTACAGTGGAATGAACCGCCAACTTATCCAGCATATGTTTTACGCAGTGGATGCCCTTCCAGCTGCAACTCATCACTGGGAAACCTTCATACACACACATTCACACACATACACTACAGTCAATTTAGCCTACCAAATTAACCTATACCACAAGTTTTTGAACTTGTGGGGGGAAACCAGAGCACCCAGAGCACACCCTCGCGAAAATGGGGAGAACATGCAAACTCCGCACAGAAATGCCAACTGACCCAGTTGAGGCTCGAACCAGCGACCTTCTTGCTGTGAGGCGAAAGTGCTACCCACTGCTCCACCGTGTAGCACTATGGCCAATTTAGTTTATTCATTTCACCTATACAGCATGTCTTTGGACTGTGGGGGAAACCGGAGCACTCGGAGAAAACCAACACGAACACAGGGAGAACATGCAAACTTCACAAAAAAATCTCAACTAACCCAGCCTTGACTCGAACCAGCAACTTTCTTGCTGTGAGGCAACAGTGCTAACAACTGAGCCACCGTGTTGCCAGTTAATGTAAATATTTATTGAAAAAAATAACTGTGTAAATATGTTATTGTTGTTGTTATTGTTAAAAGTTGTATTTAAAAATGTATTTTAATTAATAAAATATAAAAAATGCATGTCAATATATAGCGCCACTGCGCTTCAGGCGTCCCAGCTTTGAGTCCTGATATGCGGACCTTTTCTGATCCAGTCACCCTCTTTCTCTCCAGCTTCACTTCATGTCCTGCTAAAAACCTAATGTAATAAAATAAAATGAAAAAAAGGAAATATTTAAAAATTAATGAATACAAATGCACAGCTCTACAATACACCTATATTCTATGACAGATTAGTAGGAGAATCCTCACAATGTTAATCCTTACAGATTTTAAATTCTATTTGGAATCAAAATCAAGTCACAGGTCTTAGACTCACAGATCTTTGAACTGTTGCCCTAACCTAAATTCTACTTGATTATTTAAATGCATAGCTAAAAGTATATTATTCACTCCTCTTTGTCATACAAATATGATCAATTCTTATTGCTTAGCCCTCAAATTTAGATCTAAAATTGGAGTCCAAGGTAAGACTAAATCAATTAATTGGCAAATAAAGCAATTCTAAAGTCCAAATCTCAAACAGGAGTTCCTTCCGCTGTCGTATGGAAACACAGAGAACAGCACAAGGTAACTATGTGCATTCAATAAATAGCTTGGAGTCCATGACTGATTAAATTGGATCACTGACAGATTAACAACAGGATGACCTGACTTAATCAAACAGCCAGCTGCATCCGAAGCTTACACGACCCACGGATCTACGCATTTAGACAAGCCTGCAATGTTTCCCTAACCTTTTCCAGAACATCTCCACTATATCACTGGAAACAATTAAAAATAGCCGCGCCACCCAGTCAAGCATTAAGAAGGGCGGCAGCAGGGGGTCCAGGGCCGGTTCAACTCACTCGCTCCCAACCCCCTCCTCCACCTTCCTGGGTCCTGATTGAGCTCATGGCCCATCGGCGGGTTAAATTACACTGCAGAGTGGCTTTGCGGAGAGACAAAGGGCCCAGGATTTCACAGGCCATAATTCTTTCCAGGTCTTAACTTTGAAAAGGTGCAGCGTTCAATTTCAGCCCTCGGCAACACTTTGCATTCGCCTTATGAGTTATGACACAACCATGACGTTTTTAACGTACTCCACAACCACGCGTAGGAGACCCGTGTACCAATCAAGCCAAAGGGAAGATGAGGGAAGAAAACAAACTGTCAGCACAGGGCATCAGTAATAGCGAAATTTAATACAGTAAATAAACGTGGCCCATCTTCAGGCTGAAGCTGAAGATGAGCTGGCTTCGTTCCACATCCTACTTGCGGAAAGCGTTGAAGGAAAGTCGGCTATGAAATGATTTACATGTACATTCATGCTTGGATCTCAGTCCGATGTGACATCCAGGCTCCCATAGTTTCCTGGCACATAGGGAATGGAGAGGAAGCCCAGGGAATGGTAGAGGCCTTTTGATACAGCAACTCTGCCGAACCAGCAACTCGGAAGCCAGGACAGCATGAGATCCGGAGGAAAAAAAACACACACACAAAAAAAAAACAGCCAAAGCACAAAAAGACCAGCTGCTTCGAGATCATGGGCGTCAGCGGAAAAAAAAATGTCTTGTTAGAGAGAATATAATTGAACTTGTCTGGCAAGTAATAGCTTTCCCTAAAACTTCATGCATCTGTTTTCGCACTGATGAAAATATACAGAGAGGTAAATATCCAACTAAACTAATCTAAAGTGGTTTAGGGGAAATAAGTCTTCATCGATGACATTTCCAATTTACTCTAGCTTAGGCATCCGCCCATATTTGTAATCATACTATATGTGACAAGCGCGCCTTCAAGATCTCTAAGTCTAAAAGCAAACAGCTAAAAAAAGGCACCGTGCGAAAATGCAAATCCGATTGCCTGACAGGAACATTTCAAAACACTCAAGCTGTCAGTGCAACAAACTTACACATTGAAGAAAAATATCACATCTGAAAGTCACAGTTCTTTACAAGTCAAGCATTAAGGCATGTCTCGGTTCTCAGGAGGAACCGCTATTTGTGCAGTCATTTAGAAACAATATCAAATCAGCAACATGAAACCGCTGAGTTGCTTTAGAGTAAACATGAGAGCAGCTAAAAGTCACTGCGCAACGTCATTGAATGCCCTTCTAAAATGCTAAAAGTTACAATAGTCTGTAATGAAAAAGGGGGAGGTCAAAGGAAATTCTCCATTAGCATAAGATATGCTGTTTGCATCAGGATTTTTCATTACATCTACTTAACAAGAACTGGCTTGATATAAAATGTTATACAGCTAGGTAGATCAATGTTCATTTAAAGAAATAAAGGCAAAATCTTTTTAGGCTGTTTCCACTTGGGGTATACTATGGAGTCAATCTAGAGCCATATATACTTGCAAAATAAAGACAAGTTTTGAAAACAAAAAATAAAGTATTGAGCAAAAATAAAATAAATAAATAAATAAATGCATATCTCCAATAAATACATTTTAAAAACACAAAGCGAAAGTTAGTTTGAGAAATAAAAAAGGAATTTCCAAACAAAACAAGAACTGCAAACAAAAATCTAGCAGTGTAGCAAAAAAAACAAAAATTTTTGCAAAACATTTTTATAGAATCACCTTTACAAAACCCGTCCAGTCAATTGTAGTGCTCATTTTGATTAGCTTTTTAGACAACCGTGAGTTTGCGATGCTGTTTTCACTTTGCACGTTTCTGCGCGTTTCACTTTGTGGCCCTGATTTGACAAGCTGGCGGAGTCAAGGAAACTTGGGCATTTACGGCAGGCCAGGACCTACTTGGCTGTAAGACCACCTTTATGATAATGTGCCTCCAGGTGATGATGTTGCTTAAATGGAGGCAGGTATGGGCCTGTAGAGGCCCAAGTTCCCTTGACTCCGCCCCTTTGTCAAATCAGGGCCAAAGTGAAATGCGAATAATTAAATTACAAATATTCTAGGTTTTTTTGCACTGCTTGAATTTCTCAAACTTAATTTTTCCCTTTGAGTTCTTTATTTCTGTTAGCATAATTAATTTTTAATCAATTAATTAAAAAGTAATAAATTTTTCTCTAATTCGTTTTGCGATTTTTGGAGATTTGCATTTATTTATTTATTTTTTGCTCAATGCTTTCTTTTTTGTTTGCAAAACTCTTTTATTTTGCAACAATTTATGGCCCTAGATTGACTACATTCTATGTGATTTGGGGAAAATATCTAATTGTGATTTTTCAACAGATATTGCGATTTTGATTTGATTTGCGATTTAATTCTGTAGTCAAGCTTCAGCTCAATATTCTGTATCGTTGCTTCTTACTGCTAAAATGCAGTGAGTGTTAGTTAAAACAGGAACTAAAAAGATATTAACTTACTCCAACTTTTATTCTAAATTTGTTTTTAAAGGTGCAGTATGTAAGTTTGACACCCAGTGGTTGAACTAGGTATTGCACTCCTGGATCAAAACAAACGCAAACGCAGGATGCCAGTTTGAGTACAGGAGCGAGTGATTTAAACTGTTCTAAATAAAAGCAACGACACGCGACAGAGGGAATATTTTCCATATTAAAATTAGTTTTGGTTCTAACCAACACCTCGAATTGATATATTAGAAACGGCTTCTATTTCTCACAGCTGAACAACAGAAACCTATGACAGTGATCACCTCAGGTAAACCTTGTGTGCTTTATTCAGTGTTAAATGCTAACAATGTGAGTTTGAATGCCATTTTACGTTTAATGATGTTAAAGAGGGATAACATGTATTATACAGATTATAAACCTTACTGTTTCCTGAGTAAGTGCATATTCTGTGCTTCTGAATGGCTGTATTTAAATTTCTGTCGTCTTCGTCTGGTGCAAACAGCCAAAAAATGTGTTGTTAGGCATGTTGTTAGGACATGCGGTTACAATGTAATCTGCTCACCCAATGTATACATTTGTAATATTTATATGATTTGCTAATTAATAACCTTATGTGGAACTTAATCTGTCTTATTTCGACGTCTGATACTGTCCTTTTCGGTCACGGACGCATGCTTTTAGAGCCTTTCTGAATTTTTCTAAGGGGAGCTCTCGAGACCTACCTGATCTCGGATCCCCTGATATGCTTATTGACCGGGCGGGAGCCTTGAGCTCAAGTATCTCAGAGCTCAGTGTTCTCTCCCGGGACAGCATGCCAAACCTGCTTAAATGCTAAGCATATCTAAGTGGGAACTCTTGAATTATAATTGGCTAAACTGGCATTGAGCAGGTTAAATTTACCTAAACAAAGACAGCCGGCACGTAAAAAACATTTTCAAAGCAGAATATCTGACTTCAGCATTATTTTTCAGTTAAACAAGTATGTTCACTTGGGATGTTTCTTAAATATCTGTACATATAATATGGTATTTTTATGCTTTAGAAGAGTAAAAAAAAAAAAACTTATAGCACCTTTAAATATTAAGAAATTAAACAAGTTTTTCTCTAGAGCAAATAGTAGTGAGTTATCGCGTTAGTTATCTCCTGGTGCCTTCGTGATGTTTTTTCATATGGTGTAATAGCTGCAAACAACTCTGAAATTGTACTTTGCTGTTGCTCGCTACAAGACTGAGTGTCACTGGCAAAATTTTCAGTTGACTTTTTAGCAAGACGCTCCTCATTTAGCCACCTGTGGTGCTTTTTTGGGTGCTGGTTGTTGCATAAATTTTGCGACAGCTCTTACAAATGACCTGTTTTTGCTCAGTGCCTGTGACTTTGAAACCAAAATATGCCAATATTACCGACATGCTGTTTTTCTTTGATATGAATTTGTCTACTAATGCTTCTGAAGCAGCAAGGGCCATCATCCCACTTGTCCACACTTTCCTGTTTGTTTGTTTTATTGTTGGCGTTCCACATAATTCGGTTGCGCAATTCTGATTCGCGCAAATTGTGCTCACTTAGTTGGCTAGTAACACTGTGACACACAGACGGCAATCACGCATTTGCTCTGGGTGGGGGAAATTATATAATACATACAGTGCTCAGCAATATATGCAAGTACACCCCTCAAAAAACTATCTTTTAAATTCATATTTTTAATAGGAAGCTATACAACATTTTATTTGTGCATATACATTAGATTAGTCAATACTGAAGTCAATTCTGGAGCTTAACTAACAAAATAACTTACGATAATGGTCCAAAAACTAGTACACCCAAATGTATATGTTATAGAACAATATTAAATACAAATTTTAAAAAGAGGAAAAATCAAGAGAAGCAAATAAATTGAGTTTGTAATTTTTTTTGCAATATTTAGCTTGAATTTATTTGTATTATCTTTCTATGTTTGGTGACTAAAATTACATTTTAATAAATATATCTGTTTAATAAATCTGTTTAGTTAAATGCACCAAAATACATAGCCCATATTCACTGAGAAATGGATAAAAATATTCTTTTTCAAAAGGGGGTGTACTCAATTATGCTGAGCACTGTATTTATTTCATATCGCAGCCTCTTGCAATTAGCTAATCGCAACATTTCAAATTGATTGCACTTTGATTTTAATTTATTGCACCACCCTAGTTTCCACTTGTTTTTAACATGCATGTGATCCTTTCACAAGTGGTCGGTGGAGACCATTTCCACCTTGCAATAATAGGTGTATTCGACTTCATGCAGTGATTCGCAGGCCTATCGAAATCTGTTTTAAAGCGATGCATGCTGGTTAGAAATTGTCCAGCTTGACGCTGCGCAGAAGCCATGTGACAAAATAACGCGACATCGCTCAGAGATCAGACGGCAGACTCAGTTAACCGCATGACAACAACCACGTGCGTTTCAAGTTTATTATTGGGCAAATTCCATCTCAAAAAATTTCAAAACAAACAATGAACTTTTTACACCATCTCGATCTTGTATATATCATGCTTATTAAAAGACTACAAATAGTTAACTGCAGTATCATCTTTTGTTAAATAATTTGTTTATAAAGACTAAATTGTTTGCATAGGTTTATTTTCGACCTTTTTTATACAGACTATTTTTTTGCATTCAGCTCCATGAACGGTTTCAATTATATATTTTAGTGAATAATTTAAATATTAACTTAAGTCTTACAGACTTGTAATATAAAAGTCCTCATTGATCATGCCACTCCCATAAATAAAAATGAACTATAGATTGTAGAGACTGTATTCTGTTTTATTTGTACTGTACATCTTTTGTTGTTATAAATAAAAAATAAATAAATAAATGATGATGACACCATGTGATCAGATCAGTGTTTGGCTTGGCGGCTCCATTTTTAACTCCGCCCCACCTGTGCTCGGCTAATCATGTTGATCACCGGCTGCAGCCGTGGTTTAAGTCAAACACATCTAATGCGTCTCTTAAGACCACTTGAGAAAACCCATGACACATAGGTTTGAAATGAGTGAAAAATCAAGCAATTAAAAAGCATATGGAAATATAGCTGATTTTGATTGTAGTTTGTGTGTTTAGTACAACTCAGCAAAGTATCAAAGTATGAACACCCTTGTTTGGTGTGCTTTCTCTTAGCACATTTTCTCATCGCGACCATGTTAAAAGAAAGCTTTACACTACGCATTACACTACGGAAGCCATTCGATCACATGCATTTCTACCCATCTCTGAAAGTGGCCAAAAGCTTCTCCAGCTTTTAAGTGTTGTCCAATTTTGATCAGCTTAACAAGTGCATCTTAATACCAGATGCAATACCTAGAATCTGCCAGGTTCCTATAACACGTCTGTAGTTGAAGATCTGCTTATTGTTTGAATAATCACTGCTTTATTCCACATTTGGAAACAGGCCAACAAGGCAGCAAAGGAATAATGGTGTTAATTAAGACACCTGTTCTTCACTCACCTAATCATTGCTTCCAATAACTCCAGATATTTCTCCTCTACATTTCAAAAGTGCTTATTAAAAGGTATAAACATGCTTTTCAAAAGAGCAAACACTGGGAATATAATGCCGTCAAACGGACTGGAAATGTCTGACTATTGGCCAACCAGTCAAGTGCTGGAAACAAGTTCTAGATCTGTCAAACCATGGACTGGTATTGATGTTTGCAGCACTCCAATCTCATGCAGTACCCATTCACATCAAAGCACTAAACTGGATGAAGACCTAAGCAGTTTTTGCCTGCTGTGCTCTGTAGATTACAACCTGAAACATACTCTTTGCAAGTATATTTATAGGTTAATGTTTTCAGCTACTTGATTTCATGCATCATTGCATCCTGGAACAGTCCAAAATTCTTCGGTTAGTTTTGTACTTCAGGTCAACGACTGTTATGATAGAACAATATATACAGTTGAAGTCAGAATTATTAGCCTTCCTGAATTATTAACCCCCTGTTTAATTTTGTCCCCAATATTTGTTAAATGGAGAGAAGATTTTAACACATTTCTAAACATAATAGTTCTAATAACTAATTTCTAATAACTTATTTATTTTATCTTGGCCATGATGACAGTAAATAATGTTTTACTACTTTTTTAAGACACTTCTATACAGCTTAACGTGACATTGAAAGGCTTAACTAGGTAAAATAGGTTAACTGGGCAGGTTAGGGTAATTAGGCAAGTTATAGTATAACAATGGTTTTGTTCTGTAGACTATCGGAAAAAAATATATAGCTTAAAGGGGCTAATAATTCTGACCTTAAAATGTTTATTAAAAAATTAAAAGCTGTTTTTATTCTAGTCGAAATGAAACAAATATGACTTTTCCAGAAGAAAAAAAATATATCAGACATACTGTGAAAATTTCTTTGCTCTGTTAAACTTCATTTGGGAAATATTTAAAAAAGAGAAAAACTAATTAAAAGGGGGGCAAATAATTCTAACTTCAACTGTATATATTTCATTTTATATATACACATTTATTTACTTTGTTTCTCTATAAAATGCTTAAAATATATATTTTTAATATACTTGATATTTTGAAGAATGCTGATATGGGGATGGGAGGGGTCTTTGTTTTTGCACTTTATAATTACTACATTAAATTTTTTCAGAATAAATGTTCCTTCATTCATTTTCCTTCAGCTTAAGGCTGACTAATACTTCTGCGTTGAGTGATCAGAATGATCCATGGCGCATGCCTTGCGTGTAGTCATGCATTTATACTTCTGCGTGCTGTTTGTGTTGCTCTGCAATAACACTTCCAAAACGCTAGCTGGCAGTGAGGTTTTTATGCTCTTCTGTGCCGAGTTTCTTCACTGGTGTTTTCTGAAAGCTACCTAAAACTCGCTCATTCAGAGGCAGGAACCGGCGGACATGCAACAACTTTAATCATAAGGAAAACGCATACAAAAAAAAGTGTACCTGGACCTCCTTCACAGGACTCCACACTCGCTCCAATGGGTTAATGCGGCTCTCGGTCCCGCCTCGTCAGTGCTACCAAGCCGACCAATCACAGAGCTTGCGCTACGCATTGTTGCGACGTGTGGTTACATTTTTTGAGAAGTCTATGCAACCGTGCGATGACTGCGCCGGAGCATATGCGTGCACTTGACGCAGAAGTTTAAATCAGCCTTTAGTCCCTTATTTATCAGGGGTCGCCACAGCAGAATGAACCGCTTTATTCCAGCAAATATGTTACATAGCGGATCAGTATAAAATGTAACGTTTTAAATTAAATGATCTAAAATACTTTGTGTAAAGAGTCAGTTACAGATGTAAAACAACATGAAGTTAAATAAATGACAGAATATACATTTTTGGCTGGATTATGCCATGAATGGCCCAAAAAGTAAATTTGTTTGTATTGACGTTTGTTACTGCCAATGATTCTCAAATAAACATGATAAATGTGGAAAAAGATTCAATCTTGAGCCACTAATGTCTACACACAGTTTTGAAATGGTTTCTCAAACAGTTCTATTGGGTGATAAACAGATCATCCCGCCCCAACATGACATCATAAAACTAAATTTGATAATGCTTCTCAGAGAAATCAAACTCTGACAGGTTTACTGAAGAAGAAGAAAAGTACTTCAGTATAAAAAAATGCCTTTTTAAAAATGTGAAAGTATTTACAACAGTTACAAACATAAACACACTGACCTTACAATCAGAATCTAGTAGTTACACAAATACACTGGTAATCCTAAAAACGCAAAACCATCTGTAGGTTTTCCATGAACACCTCAGCATTAAACAACTCTGACACACAGAAAATAAACCGCTTCAGGGGTCAAGGACAACACAGAGAAAGCGTGTGAAGCTAAAGTACACACTCGGTTTGTGGTGCGGAGCATCGGTTTTCTAGCGTATCCCTAGCCAGTGGGCATTACACCGCTTCAGATGAAGTCTCAGATAAAGGAAGTGGTAAGCACTCTGCGTGAACTGAGTTTGGGCTCCAAAACAGTGACCCCACATATTCTAATCCCTCATCTCTCCTTGCACGCTTCCCTCAGAGAGGAACTGCCAGAGGGGAAAACTTGAAAGCTAAAGAGAGTGAGGGAGGGTGTGCGTGAGAATCAGCGCGAGTGAGAAACAGACACAATATGACATGCAAAGAGAAAAAGAGTGTAGACAAACGGAGATTAAAAAAGCACAACAAAGTCACATTTAGGTGCTGGCTTACCTGGACACACTTCTCTAGACGGGACGGTGAAGTGAGGATAGTCAAAGGGGCTATGGGAGGAGGGTCCGGGCGGGTTGATCCAGCCGCTGACGGGTGGTCCGGGAGGGAGGAAGGAAGGATGGAGTGACAGGGAGCAGGGAGACGGGGAGGCCAGAGGGGGGATATGAAGCACTAGTCCTCTGTCTTTCCCTCTTTATCCCTCTGGCACAGAGGCATAGAGGCAGACACCAGTACCTGCAGCCACTCAAATAACAGGAGAGAAAAGAGTGCTCGCATCCACACACACACACACGCTCCAGCACAGGGAGGAAAGAGAGAACGCCCCTCCCACTCCCTCGCAGGACCCAATCGCACACAGACTTCCCCGACAGCGAATAGGAGTGCAGGCAGCCCGTGCCGTGCCCTAGCCAATAAGTGCAATTGCTCATATCCAGTTGGAATAATTAGTCCAAGAGCAGTGCGGAGCGCCTTGCCTTCTGAAGGACAGACAAACGGGCGCACTTACCCAATAAGTGTGATTTAAGACCGCAACAGACATTAGAGTAATTAGATTGTGCCGCACTTAACCTAGCAGAATAACGCTGCATGCTCCACTGCAGAACTGGCAGAGGCGCAAGCTACACCAGAAGGGCTTTGGAAAGGTGCAGTGATGTTAAGTAGGCAGAAATGATGCTTATGGAGGAGAAAGAGCAATAGGAACTTTCAACAGTGGTGATCATTATGCATTTTCATCTCACTTTTGTGCTTAGTGCTGTGTTTACAATCAGGATTCGAAATGTAAACAAATCACAAGTATCCAAAAACAAAAGTTTTTAATGTAAATTTCTAGACTTGGTTCATGCATATTATCATTTACTCTAAAATATGTGCGTTTTTTATCTGATCAAACTGTGATGACATATTATGATGATTTTTACTGTGTTTTTGATCAAATAAATGCATGTTTGGTTATCGGAAGAGACTTATTTCAAAAGGCATTAAAATAGTTTATTTGCATTCGTGGCAAAAAAAATCTGGTTTTCGTGATTAAAATTTGCTGCAGATTTAAGGCATTTCATTAATAGTTTTGCAGTGAAAGGATACACAAAATCTAAATTAGTTATTTCTTTTTACTTCGACAATATGAAGTGAAAAAGCAAGTTACAAATGAACATATTGATGGAAATGGTGCAGAGCATGTACGCTTATGTGTGTGTGCATTTGTGCTTGTGTGTCTGTTTTTATGTGTGTGTGTGTGTGTTTGTGAGAGAGAGAGAGAGAGAGAGAGAAGAGAGAAGAGAGTGACAGAGAGAGAGAGAGAGAGAGAGAGAGAGAGAGAGAGAGAGAGAGAGAGAGAGAGAAAGTAAGAGCTACGCTTAAGACGACAGATGAATTTACACAATATGTAGAAGTTTATTGTAAAAATATGCAGATGGAGCTCTGTGCAGTGGGAATTTAAACAGTGTCCTGGCAGCCCAAAATATGCTGGAAATCTGCTGCAATTGTTAATAATAATAATAATAATAATAATAATAATAATAATAATAATAATAAT
>CAIGQZ010032409.1:13967231-13989361 GCA_903798205.1 Danio tinwini
AATATAATATAATATAATATAATATAATATAATATAATATAATATAATATAATATAATATAATACAATACAATACAATATAATATAATATAATATAATACATGCATAAAAGTCTAGGGGCTAAAAAGTCTACTGTAAAAAATGACCAACAATATTTGTTTCAACAATAATATACATATTTTAAATGCTACAGTAAACATCTGTAACCTAGGAAAATGTATGTTTCCTTGTGGTTAATAACCACAAATTGACTTTACTAGAATTCCCTGCATTACATTTTTTTATGCAGTTTTGTTGACATTACTGTGGTACTTTTTTTTTCAAAGCAGTTTTTCTAATCTAATGTTGATAAACAATATTTATTGTTTTTTTTATTTTAATGAATGAATAATAATAAGGGCTGCATAGTGGCGCAGTCGGTAGCACAATAGCCTCACAGCAAGAAGGTTGCTGATTTGAGCCTCGGCTGGGTCATTTGTCATTTCCGTGTGGAGTTTGCATGTTCTCCCCATGTTCACGTGGGTTTTCTCTGGGTGCTTCGGTTTTTCTCACAAGTCCAAAAACATGTGATATAAGTGAATTGGGAAAGCTAAATTGTCCGTAGTGTATGTGGGTGAATGAGTGTGTATGGATGTTTCCCAGTTATGGGTTGCAGCTGGAAGGGCATCTACTGCGTTAAACATATGCTGAATAAGTTGGTGGTTCATTCCGCTGTGGCGACCCTGGATTAATAAAGGGAATAAGCTAAAAAGAAAATGAATGAATAATAATGAAACGCAGTACAGTATATACCATACAATTTTGAAAACTGACCATACAGTTGCAATCAGAATTGTTGAACCCCCCTTTGAATTTTTTTTCTTTTTTAAATATTTCCCAAATTATGTTTAACAGAACAAGGACATTTTCACAGTATGTCTGATAATATTTTTTTTCTTCTGTAGAAAGTCTTATTTGTTTTATTTTGGCTAGAATAAAAGCAGTTTTTAATTTTTAAAACCCATTTTAAGGTCAAAATTATTAACCCCTTTAAGCTATTTACTTTTTCCATAGTCTACAGAACAAACCATCATTATACAATAACTTGCCTAATTACCCTAACCTGCCCAGTTAATCTAATTAACCTAGTTAAGCCTTTAAATGTCACTTTAAGCTGTATAGAAGTGTCTTGAAAAATATCTAGTCAAATATTATTTACTATCATCATGTCAAAGATAAAATAAATCAGTTATTAGAGATGAGTTATTAAAACTATTATGTTTAGAAATGTGTTTAAAAA
This sequence comes from Danio tinwini, assembly GCA_903798205.1. Taxonomy (NCBI): domain Eukaryota; kingdom Metazoa; phylum Chordata; class Actinopteri; order Cypriniformes; family Danionidae; genus Danio; species Danio tinwini. The sequence continues at coordinate 13,968,510 of CAIGQZ010032409.1, forward strand.
ATCCTCTCTGTTAAACAGAAATTGGGGAAAAAATAAACAGGGGGGGGCTAATAAATCAGGGGGTTGAATAATTCTGATTGCAACTGTATTTTTAACAGTAATGTTCTGGCATATACAGCTGCCATTTTTTCATCATAAATTGTACAAACTCTTTTTTTTTTTTTGTACAGAGTACCTCAGTGTTTCCCACACATAGACTTTACTTGAGCAGGCCGCCCAGGTATATTAACGGCTGCCCAAGTATATTTGGTGACATTTTTTTTTTTTTTTTACTATTATTAGGTAATACTTTTTTTGTATCTGCCCAATATAACCAAACATCCAAGATTGATTAAGTAGTGAAAAATCTTCTCTCACACACCCGTTTTGTTCTGTGTGTTTGAACTGTGAATACTCCCACAAGTAATCTCATGTGCTCTCAGGTAATCTCAGACTCACAGAGACGCACCTTTATAAGGCTTTTGGTTTCGCTTTCTAAAGCTTTTGTTAATCATATATGTTTTTGCGTTACCTTTTTACTTAAGCCTACTTTTGCTTGGTTTTGCAGCTTACAGCATGCGCACAGCCGCACAACAGAGAAGCATAAAATAATTAATTCTTTAATCTAAACAACTCAAAAAACTTTACATATACTCAAGAGAGGACGAACTGACTGGTCTAAACTGGCTGCAAAATGTATGTACACTATTAGTAATTGTTAATCATTGCATTCGCCTTATTTAAATAATCTACACATTTTATTCTTGTAATTATTATAATCGTTAGAGATATTGTCTGTTTTTATAAGTTTTTCTGTCATTTATTTCTCATTTGCTGTATATTTTATTAATTTTATGATGTGAATATATTACATATTTTGTACATATATAAAATGCTTTGGCTTGAAAGAGAGAAGCAGATTTTGGGTGCACGTGGCTCTTGAAAAGTATAAAAAGAGAAATAGTGGATTTCTTTTTTAGTAGTCTTTTTTATTTTTTTTTTACTTTAACCCATCGAAAAGAAACAGTGTAAAACAGTGTTAAAATAAATAAAATTGTTAAAAATTAAATTAATAAGCCTTATATTAGCAATTTAGAGACTGATTTGTCAACTATTCTGTGGAAAGGCTTTCTTTCCCAAGTACCTCAAGTGACTGCATGGAATTTTAAATTTGTATTGTGCTACCATTATGCTTTACCTATTTTAATTATTTTATTTCTATTTATCCCGTTTTTTTTCTGTATTCTGAATATATAAAAAAAAGTTTTTTCCCTTTTTTGTTGTGACCCGTTACATGTATTTTTGCTTTGTGTTTTGTTAAAGTTGAAAAATGTTTAATAAAGACATTTGACAAAATGCAGAAAAAAAAATTATTAATGATTTGTTTGTCACATATAGTTAATTATTTATGTCATGTGGGTAAATGGTGTTTCAATCCGGTCACCACCGCAAATATATTTCAAACCTGTGGAAAGAAAGCACTGTGTCCTGTTAATCAAAAACTAGATTTTCTAACTTTGTTCACACTTTTCCTGAATAAAATCCAAATCACAGAGCTAGCACAGAGCTCATTTCATAAAAACCTTTTTTTTTTTGTATTCCAAATTGATATCCTGGCGCAGGTCTAAGCTTTGAGAAATGATCAATGGCAAACTGTTAGATTCAGGAAAAGCACATCGGTTGGCACTATCCCCTTTCCAGCAGCAGATGTAATAATGACCTATTAGGGAATGAACCTTTATATTCTTTCAGCACATCAGGACAACGCTCAAAGCGGCAAAACTTCTCTTAGCACTCGATTCTGCTGACGTCCGAGAGATAAGGCATTATTTCTGGGTCAGGGCTCCTAAGCCATTCTCGGTTTCTCAGAAGAGTGCGCACTTCTGCTCAGTGAATTTCAGGCAGAAATCAATGCATCCATCGATACCGTGCATCATAACATGACCTGATACAGTATGCATGGCATGAGCAGGCACAAACTCACAACGATTCTACAGTCTTTGCAGGTATAACATACGTCAACGCTTTAGTATTTACAGGTGAAGCAGCTTAAGTTGACAGCGACGGTGAAGTGCGCTATAGACGGTGGCACGCAGGGCTTTCTCCAAGAGGACTGGGTGGGAGAGGAGGGCCCATAAAAAATGCATGAGCAACAGGAGGAGATGTCACATCGGATATGTTTCCAGCTGCAGAGATACTGGTGTGTGGAAGTCGTGAGAGTGAAAGGTACAAGTGAACTCCAGTCTTAGAGGAAAGAAGTAAAGGGGGGAAAAGCACTTAACTTCCAGTGCTAAACCTGCCAAAGCCATTGGCGGACCGTGCCAGCAATAACAAAGATTTAGACATAAATCCATTGATGCGCAAGAGATTTATTGGCTCGTGTACAGCTTGATGTGCAAATATCACTTCGGAAAAAAACTAGCATTTATTCAGCCTGTATATACACAGTACTGTACAGGCTGTCATTACACTTACTGCCCCAGTGATTTACATTTAGTCTGAGACACCGATTTGTTTCATTAGAATCGCATTTGCAACAATGGGGTTTTGAGAGCAAAGGCATACCGTTGCCTTGGTCTGCATTTTCAGAAAGATATCTCATCAAATATTCATTAATTCGGGGGTACAATCATGCTTTAAATGTCATGCTTAGCAGGGGAGATGGGCTCCGCTTAGGCAAGAGGATTCAGAACATGTGGCACTTATAAGTGGATGTCATTATACTGGGGTTTGAGGTCTTTAAACAGTGACTGGCAGTAAAAACAAACACATGCGGACATCAAGTATACATTTGTTTTGTTGCTGGAAAAAATAGACGCATTTAGTTATTGGCCTGTGACATTTCATTTTTTACGAACTGTACAGTAACTTAAATGATTAACCCGTTCGCACGTACCATCACACCAGTGTGATTAGAAGGTTCAGAGCGCACGTCATCAACTGCTAAAATTTAAATCTGACGGCATGCGCTGGTGCGCAGAGCTTGTCATAAATCACAATTTATCTGTGCTTTCAAACAAATAACATTTATTTAAGGTTTCAGACATTCAAATACACAACTACAAGCAAAGCCTACCATTTAGGGTTTGTAAAATACACGCGGATGTCTATGGAGACAGCAATAATTATTATTTTTCAAGATAACTGGACGATGTGCTTTGTTCACTTAAGGTACACACTGTTTATGTTACTAGAATATTTTCTCTATTCCTCTCCCAGATAAACGGTTGCTTACATTCATGTATTTCGGAAAAATATTATAAATAAACATGACGTAAATCCAGCAACTTAGATCTCTCCTGCGGTTGTTGCTAGAAGGATACAGCTGCAATAGGAAGTTAACAAGAAGTATTTATATTATTTATTAAATAAAGCGTTAATTGTATTTTATTAGAGTCTATCCCTACGTCAACCCTACCCAACCCTTACAGTAATGTAAAAATATTATTTGGTGTACAGTGTCACAAAAATTATGCTATGTTGACATAAGTATCCTCACCTGTATCCCATCTAGTTAATAAAATACAATTAATGCGTAATTTAATAAATGATATAAATACTTCTCATAAACTTCAGATTGCAGCTCTATCTCTTCGAGCAACAACAGCGACGCCCATTAATCATCAAATAACAAATAATAAGATTATTATTAAGCCGTTTAAAAGATAAAAATATATGTTCTATCACATATTTTAGAATCGGAGTGACAGAAATTTTTACAATATAGTCGGAATATTTGTCAATATTTACAGAAAAGGGCAAAAAAAACTAAACTGGATATATACTTAAGAACCCAATGGATATTAAGTAACGGTCACACCAAAAAAAAAAAAAAAAACCTCATGCAGGAGGGTCAGCTGGAGTATTTAAAACTCACGTGTGAAAGGGTTAAAAGCAATTCAAGCTAACTGGATAAAACATGCCTGTGGTGATATTACTGCAAAATGATTTAACTGTACTGCGTTTTGTGCACATTTTGTGATTCTTTCAAAGAGAAATGGCTAGTGAGTACAGTATTTGCTAAAAGTTCATGCTGTTTGTTGCATCTATTGCGGTAGTTTGGAAATTATGTGTTTGCATGAGTGATGATAAAAGGTTCAAGTTTTATCAAATATAAAAGTAATAGAAATGATCACTAAACATTGGAATAAAAATTCATTTGCTATAGTAAATCCATTATAAAATAATATTATGGCACATTGCTTTTTACACAATTTACAACACCTTCTAAAATAGTGCGTTTATGCTCAAAAAAAGAATAATGGGAATCTGTGTTTCATTGAATTGCTATTCACCTATAGCGAATGTCTTTGGACTGTGGGGGAAACCGGATCACCCGGAAGAAACCTGTTCGGAAAATCAAATATTCAAAATGTTAATATAATACTACTACACAAAAGGTCTGTACAAACCTGAAAGAGGAAAGCTGCAGCTTTTGTTTCTTCACTGGCAGCTTAAAACTATAATAAACATTGTAGATTTGTGTTAGAATCAAAAAGACATTGTGCTTATTAATTTGTTTCAAATGCAATGCTCAAGAATTATTGGCCAAGTTCAATATTTCAAAAACCCTGCTTTCTCAAACCTTTAAACTTTAACAAAAGAGGGATTCGCTGTGAATTTGACTTCAAAATTCTTTTGAAACTTGTATTATATTTGCCAAGCTTGTGAGATAAAAATGAATACTAAAGCTATCATGACATTCTATAAATCTTTGAGGTGTTCTGAATGATTCATAGGAATCAGCAAGGCTCTACAAGGTGAGCTACCGAGCAAGTTTACTTAAGCAGAGGAGTCATTCTCATGGAGGGGATAATGTAATGGAAACATACAAACGTATGTTTAAAAAAAATATTAATTTAATCAAGCCTGAAATTATTCATACACTTGTAATCTCCTTGTAAATTTTGACTTGGTGACTTTTATTCAACCAGCAAGTTTTTATTGACCGAAAATGACACGGACTTCTCCCAAAAGATAATAAGCCGCAGGAGAAGGGGTTTCAAGATGAAGATAACTGAGGTAAGAAACTCTGGTTATTTATAGTGACATAGCTAACTCATGATTAACCAATCAGATGATTCCTAATGTGGGACTAACCGTGGTCAATCATAAGCACGTGATCCTCTCGAAATTAGTTTAAAAATAAACCACACATAAACACACTAGGCATTGTGGTTCTGATTTCATGAATGTCTGTTTTAAACCCTGTTTTACTCTCACTAGTGTTGATTTCAGGTACAGTACAGTATATGTAGGTTTATACAGCAAAAATTATTCAGCCACATTTTTCAAGATCGATCAAAACATGGTAACAGACTAGCAGATCAATGGAACTGCAACAGGGTGAACATACTATAAGTTGACTGACATCAGGTTTTTTATGCGATGTGAGTGGATCAATACAAAAAAAAATGATGAGGTGTGTTTGGTATTGGAAATGGCAAACCTAAAAGTTTGAATGAATCGAATAAAATATGAAATTTTAAAATTTAATTTAATTTTCATAATGTGTATTTTATGTTTTTTACTTTTAACAAGCTTACACTGTCTTTTAGTTATAATTTTAGCATATAATTTGATTAAATATGGTGTTATTAACAGTGATGGGAATAAAGGCATTATAAACTAGAATTGTACATTTCCTAAAGAAAATGTGAATGGGGTTTGCGTGGCAAATCGATGGGGTACAATGCATTTTAATCGGTTGCTAGGGTGTTCTGAGTGGTTACTAGGCAGTTTAGGGCGGTGATAGGGTGTTCTGAGGGGTTGCTAAGGCGTTGCTAGGCGGTTGCTAGGGTGTCCTGAGTGGTGACTAGGCATAAATAAATGGCATTACTAACGTGATCATTTTTTTCAGTTACGAGTATTTAAATTAATTACTGTTTCCCCCTTTATAACACTGAAAATAAAATGCACGTTACCATAACTGAGAACACTGAATCGGTTTTCATGCGAGCAGCGTCTCTCTCAGCCAGCCATTTGTGTGTGTGTGTGTGTGTGTGTGTGTGTGTGTGTGTGTGTGCGCGCATGCGTTTGGGGCTGGAGCGGGACCAGTGATTGGTGTGTGTGTGTGTGTGTGTTAACGTGGTGTAACTGAGAAAGTTATGATTGGCTTAGATAGAGTACTGTACATTTCCATCATTTGCCAATCAGAGGCAGAGTAGTGTGGGTATTCACAGTCAGTCGCACACACCAAGGACCAGGAGTCAGAACGATGGCAAATCCAGAAAGTTAAAAAGGTATCTTTTGCAAAATGGAAATATAAGCACTACTTTTTCCTTATTGAGGTGAAAGGCAAAAATGTTGCCTTATGACCAGGAATAAAAAAATGATAATCATTTTAAAAAGAGTCTTTGTGCATTGGTGACAAATAATTCTAATCTAATGAAGCCCCTCATGTTGTCACATGCCGCCACAAAATTAGTGATTAAGAACGCAGGTGATAACATGAGCTCCGCTACGCTGTAAAACCCAAAAAGTTGAAGTAACTCAAACCATTTAAGAAAACTGATTGCAACAAACTATTTAAGTTCAAAAACTAATCCTAATGAGTACTGTGAACTTAATCCATTTATGTAAACAAAGCAATTTGAGCACAGTAAACCCCAATAAATGAAGAAAACTCAAACCAACTGAGTACTGTAAAACTCAATAAGTTAAGTCAACTCGAACCATTTGAGGAAACTGATTGCTACGAACCATTCATTTATTTATTCATTTTCTTTTCGGCTTGGTCCCTTTAATAATCTGGGGTCGCCACAGCGGAATGAACCATCAACTTATCCAGCATATGTTTTACGCAGCGGATGCCCTTCCAGCCACAACCCATCTCTGGGAAATGATACCATTTGAGTAAAAAAAAAACTAATCTATATAAGTACTGTGAACTTACTCTATTTAAGTTAAAGTAATGAGGTATTTAATGAACTCATTACCTTCAACACGGAGTTCAAAACTCTTTTCAAATGAGTAGTCCATTTTGAGTTAACTACATTCATTTCATTTGCTAAAGTTGACTGTTGGGTTTTACAGTGTAATAAAGGATGAGATGAAGCCACAACATCAAAGCAACTAAATCTTGATTTTTCTCCACCTCAAAGACTTATTGCTCAGACAGAATTAAATGAAATAATATCTATAAGTTCTAAGCCATCTATGGTGTCTTATTGTGCAATTTTAGTAACGACAAAATTTTTAATGATATGTTGAATTTGATGGTTGTCTCTCACACTGTGCAACCAAGAAACAGAAATGTACGCACATCTAGGAATCTCAAAAAGCAGGTGCTCAATCAAAAACAAACACAGTAGTCGGAGCAATAACCTAGTGGTTAGCGTGCCGATATATGGTGCAGTAGCACCACGTACCGAGTTTGAATCCCAGCTCGAGGACATTTCTCAACCCCCTCTCTCTCCCCAACTTTGCTTCCTGTTGCATTACTGTCCTGTTTAATAAAGCCAAAAAGAAATCTTTAAAAAACAAACAGTAGAAAAAGATCCAAAGAAAATCAGCACACTGATACTGAAACATACGATAAACAATGAAAGAAATTATGTCAACAGTTTTATGACAGAGGTTATTCTACAAAATGAATTAAAGAAGCTGCAGCTCGTTTTGAAATGATGGATCAAAAAACACCAAAACCCTCAAATACATGGATTTCTTGTATTATTCAGTAATCAGCTTTAGGTAATGAGTTTGCAAATATAGTATGAAGAGCATATTTTAAAATCAGATCCTGCTACGAGACACTGTTGTTAAGATCCTCCACAAATTGTCTTTAAATGAGCCCCTAACTTGCGACAAATGTTAGTGAGAGCGAATCAAGGTTCTGAACGTTCTGATAATCCTCTCAGTCCCTGAAGGTAATTATAGATGTGGTCAATGCGCACAGTGTATCTTCACAACTAAATGTCAGCTTTTTAGTCATCCCCATTCAGGTAAGCAGTTGAAGATTAAAGGTGTGATTTCTGGCAATACAAAAAAAAAGTGATCTAGATGAATAAATGTCCCTGGTTTTGCTTATATCGATAAAACAAGATGGTGTTTAAAAACAGGAATTGCTGAACACAGAAGTAATATACGATTCAATTACCAACGAAATCCTATTTCTGTTCATTTTAATGCATTGAAACGTATCCCTTCGACATTACGATATACTGGCATTGAGCAAGTGAAGGTTCTGAGATGGGGTGGGGATATTAATAAGACTTTTATTGCAGAGGGAAGCGTTTTACATTTAAACATTGAACACTTTGCTTTTGAAAGATTTAAATTTGAAATCTTTTCTGTAACTGTATTTATGCATCTTATATTGTCATATGTATTCTAAATATATATATATATATTTTTTATTTTATTTTCTCCCCGGTTTACTGGCCTGTTGGTTGATTAATGTGATTATTTTTTGCAAGTGTGATGTGTTATATTTATACACTTTGTCTCAGAGAAAGTTTACATTTGGGTTTTTATTTAAAATCTGTTTTTTGTAATTGTATGTATGCATCTCATACGGTCATATGTATATTGTGTGTTTGTTTACTGGTTTGTTGGCTGATTGGGGTGATTGTTTGCAGATGTGATGTGTAGTGCTGTACTACTATTTCTTGAGCTCTCCAACTGTATTGTTTATCCTGATGAAGACCATGTAGGTTAAAACGTTGTGACATTACAATTTTTTTGAGAGCTAAAGTGGCAGTGTGCCTATTTTCTTTTGATCTTTTTCTCTCACATTGTCCCACAACAGTATTAAAATAGTGTAAATTAGTCATTTGACATTAGATTTTTTTTTAAAGTAACGCAATAGTTACTTTCCCTGTTAATTATTAACTTTTATAATTATGTAAATCAGTTACTAGTTATTTGTAAAAAAAAAAAAAAGTAACTAATTACCCATTCAAAGGAACATGCCCAACATTGGTTATTAGATTAAACTGTTAATCCATAGTTTTTATGCTACAGTTAACCACAAATAAAGTATTTGAATCCTACAATGACACAAGTCTCATAATGATGTATTTAAATAAAATAAAAAAGCATTTAAAATGTACGGTAAATAGTCTTAGTTAATCCACTGTTATACGAGTGAGACACAAGGTTTACTTAGTCCCCAGCTCATTTGGTTTAATAACCATGCAAATCTAACGTCGCAATGACAATGATTCCATTGTTAGTGCAGTCAATAAGCTAATATTTTTCTATTTGTTGTTTTGAAGAATAAGGGCTATCATGTTTCCACAGCCATTCATGTGACATCTCATTTAACCCGCATCTCGTTGACAGTTCTGGCAGCTTCACATGCAAAGGCGAGCGTGCAGGATAGCAAATGAAGCAGCAACATAAACCACCTCCATAAAACCAACAGCGTTCAGCGGCAGAGCATCTTCATTTCAGTGACTCACAAAGACAGCATAAACACAGCACGTCTAACAGACATGGCTTTGCCTCCGCTACCAATGTAATTAAAGCCAACATCTTGTCCCGCTCTCGTATCATTACCGTCTGTAGACCATTTGGATGTGCTTTGTTATTACTTACTTGCTGCTAAATATAGATTTCCTGTGCCAGCGCTAGAGATTGCAGTCAGCTGCAGATTGTTCCTCGTGTTTGCAGTCACACAGACTTGCGTGAATGCTAGATCACTCCACAGGGGTGCAACAAGCTCTTTTAGATCCATCATTGCTGTTTTTTTTTTTTTTTTTTTGGGGGGGGGGGGGGGGGGTGGGGGGTCAGTGTAAAATCCTGATTAAAATTAATAAAATGTGAAAATTTTCTTTTTATTAGCTAGAGTGGCACAATATATCGTTCCAGCATTGATAGCGCAACTTACACATTTGCAATAGTAATATCGTAGCATCTGCAATGTCCAGTCGTGATTTAATTTGATTATTGATTTGATTAGGTTCAATAGTTTGTCAATGCAAAGTTCATCCATAATGTAATGAAAGTTTAGAATTTGCATGTTTTTAGACCTAAGATTATTATTATTATTATTATTATTATTATTAAGCATTGAATACTGCACGACTTCTCCGAATCAGAAATCAGCACTGTTTATTTCATTTGCACCTTTGCTCTTTTGTATTTATCCATGCTTGTCATTTGGTTGTGTTGTGCGGAATACTTCTAATAACATAATATTATTAATTATTTCCAACAACAACAAAAAAACAAGCTCTCTGGTGAAATTGTATTTAATTCCAAAATGTATTGCAGAAAATTAGCAATATTGCAATATAAATTTTTTTCCAATATCGTGCAGCCCCATTATTAGCAAAAGCTTACATTTTAGAAATATAAGTATGAGGATTAGATATGAATTAATAACTGAATTCACTATTCAGTTAAACTCATCCATCTTTTTATTTATTTATTTATTTATTTATTAAAATAAATAAAATTAATTAAAAGGTTGGCTGATATGCATGCAAGGTCAAAAAACATTTTAATTGTCTAATAATATGCATTTATTTTTACCTAATTATTCCAAAGATTGCCATATAATTCATTCAGAGATTCATGTTCCCAAACCCCTCCTTTGTATGAGGCTAATCTGCTGTGATTGGTCCGATGACCCAATCTGTTGTGATTGGTCGACTGGATTTAACGCGAGACAGAGAGAAATGCCCACCACGGCTATGAAGTAGCAGCCAGAGAGTATATGAGAGCCATATGCATATGGGAATGCAATAAAGCAATGCAGTTAAACGCCAGCAGATTACTCTAAAACATAACCCTAAGTAATAACAACGACACACATTCAGTATTAATCCACACAGTTCTAAAGTTGAACTATTTTTAAAATTGACCGCGCCGCGTGTGTGAGGAACAGCTGATGGTGGCCATAGCAAAGGCAAACGGAGGATTGTGAGTTCAGACATGCATTTAAATCGGTAAAGGAAGAAGCATACGTCGCGTTTTCAACGTGGTTTTGGATGCAATATGTAAATAGCCCCATACAGATTTAACCTGAGAGATACAGTACAAGCTGCACGGAGCGATTACAAGTTACAACACACAAATTACACTTACATGTTATGATCCGGAGGAAGAAGAACCTGGTCCATATGAACTGTAAAAGTTACTGACAAAGTCCTTGTCAAAGCCTGACAAAGTCCCATACATAATAGTCTCTGCTGCTTTTTCCTTCAATAGCAAACAGCTGACGGATCCCATGTTGCAATGTAGGTTACTGTATCAAAAATCTGAAAAATGACAGGAACAAACACAGCACTAGGGTGGTCATATTATGGTGTTGTTGTGAAAATTAACTTTAACGTTTATTCTCCACAGCCGAATCACTATCTGTCAGTGATCATCATCTTCGTGTCATTATTAGTCCCGTGATCCCTCGCACTCCGCTAGTGTCTGAAAGGAAAGGCACATTAACGTTTTACCGAATCCAGCACTACATATTTGGTGATGGACTGTAAAAGATCTGAAACCAACACAATTCATTTATTCGACTATTTCGTTAAAGAATCAGTAGTTTTAGACACGGTGCACTTTTGGATTTAATCCTCAGCTAGATGTTTTCATTCACTTAATGCTGTGTTACACACTGCATAGAAGGTCATTTTCAAAAACCCTTAACAGGGGCTCTTTAATATCATGTATTCATTTGTTTACTTTAGGAAAATTATCTGCAAGCACAAAAATCTCTGTGAATAGGGATGCAAATGTTTTATTTGTCTTAATCGATTTCACATTTTTTATAGATCAAATATTTGTTTTTGTTTTGTCATAACTATAGTATATAATATTTTATAATATAATATTTTTTTACTTACCACATGGAAAGGAACTGCGACAACTCGCCGCATTGGGGGAGCGCACTGTAACATTAAAGAGATATGCTGTAATATGACCATATGACAGATTAAGTGTCATCTAATGTAATAAAACCAATTTACAAGACAAAGTTAAAAGCATAAAAACAAAAAAGAAACAAAGAAACATTCATTCATTCATTTTCTTTTCGGCTTATTCCCTTTATTAATCATGGGTAGCCACAGCAGAATGTACCGCCAACTTATCCAGCATACAGTATGTTTCACGCAGCGGATGCCCTTCCAGCTGCAACCCATGACTGGGAAACACCCATACACTATGATTCACACTCATACACTACGGACAATTTTAACTCACCCAATTCACCTATAGTGCATGTATTTGGACTGTGGGGAGAACATGCGAACTCCACACAGAAGTGCCAACTGACCCAGCCAAGGCTCGAACCAGCGTCCTGCACCACTGCGCTGCTAAATAAAGAAACACACAGAAAATAAATGGCATTGCTAATGTAGTGCTAATAATGGCAGGAAACATTGTGATGCAGTGTTACAACTGGAATTTACTGGTGACACCGTATGGACATTTTAGATCAATGAAATTAAGGCTGCACTATATATTGTTTTTAAATACATGCACAAACTTCTAAAAACAGACCTAACAATAATAGCATATTTGTCTCATTTAACTGATGGAAAATGTAATTCTGTCTAAATTTTGCTTTAATCAAATAAGCTAACCGTTGAAAATTAAGGAAAGCGTCAAACAATTGTTGAATTGTGGCACAATTCTTTCTCTAACATGCTAAAATGGCAACTAGTAAATTGTTTTACTGTTCATGTAAAGCATGTGCATATGTTTAAACCACTCACATGTGTGTGTTAATCTACGAAACACATTAAGCTTCATTCTGTAGATCAATGTTATTAAGAACACATTATTTGAGGATTTTCAACTCTGGAGCTACAGTAGTCCATTTTTTTATCCAGTGATATTCTTAAGTTTAATCTTTGCACTGCTACGTTAAATGTACATTGCAGGAGGCAGAGATGTCTTACAGACAGTTAAATGCTGCACAGAGGGGGCATAAATGTTTTTACACCAAAATAACTGTATTCTTGATGGGATGTGGCATAATTTACGTTGCCTTTTATGTAATATTAAATCTTTCCTTTGAATTATAAGCAGACACGACAGGTTGTGTAAAGAAACCTCCACAGAAAACATGTTTTAAAACTGAAATTTGAGTTAATCTTTACGATAACGGAGAACCAGCTGCTAAATCACTTCAGTTAGGAGTTTAATTAAAAATGCAAACAGAAATACCTGTAGATGAGTCTTCAGACAGATGACATACAGCAGGTGATGAGCACCTGTCTAAATAAAATAAAAGCCTCATCAAAACTATGAATACACTAGATGCATTTTAGTCGCGATGTTGTTGTTGTTTTTTTCACAGAATGTGTGCACTCCAACAAACTGTACATCTGGTGCGACCGTCAACAATACCCACGTGTTGGCAATGAGAGCTGCTAATGTTACACAAAGTTACTTTAGAAGCAGCTTGACAAATTTAATCAAATGTGTACAGTATATAACGCATATTCACCCTAGTCTTGTGAACTCCATTTTAGCTGTTTTGCAGCCTGTGAGTCGTCGCGCGCGCCTTTGTCTTTTATTGGTGAAAGACTCATTTTAGATGAATCAGTCTGACTCTGAATGATTCATTTAACTTTAAAGAGACACTGCAGGACAGCGGAAACGAGAATGCGAATGTTGTACTGTATATGCACAGACAGAGACTTTTAATTTTAACCAGCCAGCCTCAGCGCTTCCGCTTTCCATGATAAAATTGTTACGTAATATAATTTCTTTAAAAACCAGTGATCTTCACTGCCTGATAGATATACGATACAAAGTGGGTCTCAGACTGGACAAGAAGCACTGCATTAAATTCAATTTCCCACTGCCATGTCTTTAAATATGACAGTTTGTTACCCCAGTATTTTCTATAGTTTCTGTTCACGCCTGCGATCCTACAGTGCTCGTTTTACGCTTGAACAAATGAATGCTTAAGTCTATTTAACTGATTGTATTTTAATCACATTATCGATGCTTTAAAAGGAGCCTTATGAAATTGAAAATAGTCGCATTAAGCTTTCACCAGAGGTTTATTGGCTGAAAAACACTATAGCCATTCAGACGCTGATCGTAGTTCCCACGAGTAATGAATTTAAATTGTAGCTACATTTAACTATAATTTGTTCCCCTATTATGATGTGACTTAAAAGGTTAATGTTATAAGACAATAACTGATATTGTGCTCACAGTATTCTATAAGGGAATTAATTAGTAATGTTGATGTTTGTGTAATCATTACTAATGGGAAGCATTAGTCGATTAGTTGCAATAGGCATACATAAAAATAGACAAATTTCTTCCAGGAAAATTTCTAGATGAAATGTGCGTCAAATCCAAGATTTGCCCAATGAGGAAACATAAGGCCTAGGTTTAATCTTAACAAACTGTTACATTTAAAACTCAAACCTATTGGTTTCAGTTTACTGGTGCTAGGGTTGATTTAGCCATTTTAAATGTAGCTTATTGTTTCTTTAAATCCCAATAATTGTTGATGAATATGCTACTATTTTGCATGCCCAAATTTGAACCAGTCATTCACCTGTCAACTGCAGTGCTCAATTTTGGGGGACGATTTGTGCAGTCAAGAACCTAAGGCCTGAGAACAAAACTCAATTTCCTTCCGTTCAGTACAGATCACAACAAAAACAACAGTTAATCAGTCATCCTGCTGAACTCCTGCAGTGTTCCTGTTGTCGCTGTGCAGCGTGACGACACCATCTGAAACCATTTTAAACAATACTTTTTGACAGACTTGACATTTTTTGCCACATCATTTAGCTTAATCAACTTTCCCAAATGCCCATGGGTTATTTTACCTCAGGCTTGGTCCACCTGCCTGAAATGCTTGCGGAGGACCTTTAAGTCCTGTGATACAAAAGGGGCCGCTTCACCAGCTCGCTGTCAGCAGTCTCCGATTTGTGCCTTGAGGCCCTCTCAAGGCCACATCGCTAAATCCTATTGAACAGGCTGTAAAACCCTTCAGGCGGACAGAGAATCAGTGCAATAGGCACTGAGGAGGGATTGCAATGTCATCAAAGGGGCACACCGTGCAATTTAGAGACATGCATGAATCAGGACTTTGGGGCCCTCTGCCATAAGCACACACAAGATGTTTGCCTGGGAGTATTTCAATGCTTAAACAGCATTTAGCAGAATTGCATACTTTACAATTCCAACCTTTGAGAATGAAGAGCACTTACACTGATCATAAGCAGCTTTTATGTGAACTAGAAGCAAGGATTTACAGTATACAAGTCGCTTAATCTTGACAGCAAGGTCTTCCAAATGTAAAGTTGAATGTGCAAAATAACATTATATATGGCTTTTGTAAATAACAACAAAACTCTTGGCGTCTAATGTTTTTGGGTTAAATGGCTCTCACAAAGGATGAACGTCTTTTTCATGTATTCTGAGAAGAAAAATGTACCTTTATTTTTTTAGTAAACAGTCAGTGAACAGTAAACAATCATGATATGAAATGGCTTGTGAATGACATCTGATATGTTAATATTGTGCATGAACAGACAACACAGTCTAAGATATGTGTAGGTTTTAAGGAAATAGATTTTAATACACAGGAAGTAGTGCCAAAATTATTGTGGCAAATAAAAACAGATTCTTTTTTTTTCAGTGCCTCTGAGACATGATGCAGCACATACTGGTTAAAAGAAGGAAGAAGAAAAAAGACTAGAAGCCCACAGGGTTGTGCTGAACACATCAGTAGCACAAGAGTGGATTAGGTGTCTGAAATTCCATATGGATAGAAGATAAAGTGTCTTCATAAAACACATCTGTCTCTCCCAAACAACACTGTCAGCAGCTGTTTCATCAGCAAAAAGCACCGAATGCAACCAACGCCTCTGAATTATGGGACATGTAACCACTATTTTGAAGTAACAGACCTTTTTTCCTTAAAATATTTGTTACAAATACTATTCAGCTTCCCATCGTTACTCATCAAAACTTCTGGAATCAACCAGAAGAGTAAAATAATGACACTAAGATGTCCATATGAAATTTCACATTAATCACAATAGAAAAAACACACAGTGATCCCATAGATGCAACAGATCAAGTCATTTGTTTTTTACAAAACACTCTTGAGGGGTAAGCGTTGAATTATTTAAGGCATTTCTCTTTGCCCACTAAAGGTTTTTAGAGAGCAGCCATTTATAAGCTACACTTCAGTCTTATATCTGTTGAAGTACATAAAATGTGCTCGATAAAATAGCAAACAAATAGGCTTTGTGGTTTCAAATCATATTTTAGCTCTCTTTATTTCAAAATAAATACTTTTTCTTTTCAAATTGTAAAACTATGTCAAGGTTTGCCCCTCGATATCTAACAAAACCTTGAAGGAAAATGGTTGCACAAAAAATATAGCTAAAATTGGTTTAATATACCAATTAAGACATTTTTCAAAAAACAAAACAACACAGAAGACAAACAATTCATATAAAAAATTTTATATGGATACAGTAAAAAAAAAAAACACTGCCTCAGTTGGCCTCTCTTCTCTGCTTTAACCCCCTGATAAAGATGTGCCAGTGCCCTGAGAAAGAGCAAACACCTCCACGTTCAACCATTGGCGTTACGGCGAATAGATGACTGGCAAATTCTCCTTAAGGCAGACTCAGTTCTTTTTTTATTTTCTCTTTTAAAATTTTCATTCATTAGATACAGGCATCTACTGGAGCAAAAACTGGGCCTGTATGGCTGAAGTGTTGAGTTTTCAAATGCTCTTTCGGACGGATTTATTTCTTGGACTGTGTCATGTAGCTGTTCTCGATGCACAGCACGATGTAGGAGCTGGTACAGCTGCTGGAGGTCTGCTGGAGGAGTTGACCAGCCTGCAGGGACGAGGCTAGGCCTGTGACAGCGCGGTCTCCGGCCCTCCACGTCTCACAGTAGTTATCCGTCTGCCTGTGACCTCTGCCATCCGATCCGTGCCAAATCATCTTCTCTGGCCTATAGAAGAAAGGAAGGGAAATGATCATTTAAGGCATTGCTAAGGGAGCACTAAAAATCTGCGAGACCTTTCCAAAATCACAATGATTAATCACACTAGAATGACAGCTAGAACAACATGTAGAATGGTAGATAGAACGATAGTTAAAACGATAGAACAATAAATAGAATGATAGATAAAACAACAGACAGAATGACAGATAGAAAAATACAACTACACATAGAATGATAGATTAAACAATAGATAGAGCAATACAACTATAGAAAGAATGATGGATGGATGGATGGATGGATGGATGGATGGATGGATGGATGGATGGATGGATGGACGGACGGACGGACAGACAGGTAAGTAGGTGGATGGATGGATGGATGGATGGACGGACGGATGGATGGATGGAAAAGATAGATAGAGAGATGGATGGACGGAGGGATGGATGGATGGATGGATGGATGGATGGAAAAGACAGACAGACAGAAAAGATAGATAGACAGACAGACAGACAGACAGACAGACAGACAGAAAAGATAGGTAGACAGACAGACAGACAGACAGACAGACAGACAGACAGACAGACAGACAGACAGACAGATAGATAGATAGATAGATAGATAGATAGATAGATAGATAGATAGATAGATAGATAGATAGATAGATAAACAGTGTCAGGCTGATCTGCTGAAGTGTCAGTTTGAAGGCACTCACCAGGCACTGTCCCTCAGAACGTCCCTGCCATCAAACGAGTAGATGGGTGCATTGTCCTTCATCCGGCTCTCTGAGTCACTAAAGAGAGACTCCCAGCTGCTGAAGAGGACTTGATCCTGCACACCAGAACATCAGTGTCATCAAGAGACAAGACCAAACAAACCCCAAATGACTTGAGGATGTTTGCTCTAGATGAGAATATGATGAGGAACTGTTAACATGATCCAAAGATCTAACCAATACCTTCAATGCAACGAGTAGCTCTAAATAAATGTATCTGTGTTTATTTGCCAGCAATGTTTTTCAATTATTTTAACATCCCAAAGAATTGAAATGTGCTCTTTCGTTTTATAAAAAATCATATGCTTACAGTACAAACATTTAATGAATTATGAGGGCCAAAAATAAATTAATAGACAAATAGAATAATCATTAAATAATCAAAATTGATGTATAGTGTTCAATTGATTGAGTTTTTAATTTTAGATCATATCACCCATATGTGATAAAGCAACCAAAAACATTGTCAAAACCTTACATGTGACATCAGTGGTTCAATTGTAATCATGTGAAGCCCCAAGAACACTTTTGTGCACAATAAAAGAGTAAACTTAAACATGCCTATGTTTTCCATATCAGATTAGGGTGCACATATACTATGGGCAATATGCTGCTTGCGTGTTGAATTGCTGAATCTAATGCCAACACATGGTACTAACCAAAGTAAACACACACGCTGACCTGTTGTGGGAGATAATATATACTGTAGGAACATCTACATCTGAACATCTGAAGTAATTTTTACAGTTTTTATTGGCACTCAAAAGTGTTCTTGAAACTTCATTTGATTACAGTTGAACCACTTGAAGTCGTATGGAATGTTTTGACAATGTTTTTGTGGTTTCTTTTCTTGACTTTAGTCTTAGGGGACCCAATATGTGGGTGAGTAATTTATGACAATTTTCTTTTTTAAGTGAACTAACCCATTAATTGGGGTAAAATCACTGTAAACTTATTCCCTGAATGCTAATCTGTTTGAGTAATGCACTACACACCTTGAGATTAACAATCGGCAATGTCTCTCTATCAGATCTGCGGACGATACTGTAGAGATCCTGGAGTTTGGAGGACAGGAAGGCTCTGAATGTTCCCTTCATGCCAACGGCCCGTGCCTGCTGGAAGCACATGAAGTCTGCCCCGCGAATGCCTCTCATGTTGCCCACTTGTGGAGAATTCAGAGCAATAAGATGCAACTGTAAAACAGAAAATAAAATTGTGTCAGAAAAGGGGAAAAAACTGTGGCCAAAGGGATAGTTCGCCCAAAAAATCCATCATCATTCACTCATCCCTCAACCTATTTGAGTTTCTTTCTTCTGTTGAACACATAAGAAGATATTCTGAATTAAGCTGGAAACCTGTAACCATTCCATAGTATTGTTTTTTTTCTACTATGGAAGTCAATGGTTACAGGTTTTCAGCGCTCCATCTTCTTTTGTCTGAAGACACTCATAAAGGTTTGGAGGGCTAGTAACTAGGAAGTAAACTTTTATTTTAGGGTGAACTACTGTATCTCTTTAAGTGAACTTACCCCTGGTCCAGAAGTGTGGATGTGGGAGTGGCCTCCTGGTTGATTGACAGGAGGGATGGGACGGCGGGCTGGAGTGATAGGATTCCTCTCGGGTTGAACAGGGTATCTGATGTGTGGCTCTACAGGATCGGTGTATCTGTTATCTGTGTATGGTGGGTATCGTGGATCTGGGTAACGAGAGTCAGGCGGTGGATTAGGGTTTCTGTTCTCCTGCTCACTCGTTGGGAGGTCAATAGGCTGGCGTGGTGGAGAAATCTGCTCTGCGCCATTGTTAGCCGTGTGGTCCTGGGAATAGTGAACAACAGGAGGTGGCTGGACTGCTGCCACCTCATTGTCCTGGAGGAAAAATCAACAAGCTCCAGTCATCATCCACTAATTCCAATTTTCATTTGATTTAATGGTGGGTGCTTATTTGAGTGTTAACATTAAAGCTGTGTTCACTCTGCTTACCAGCTCTCCATACAGAGGTTTATAATCACCAAGCTGTAAATGAAAGGAAGAGTTCAAATTGAAAGACGTGTTAAAAAAACCTAAACAATTTTAAGTTCTCATTGAAACATTCAGTGAATTACAAAAAATAATGTGTTAGATTATAGTTTTTTGGAATTAAAGGGTATGCATGATGAAAATCATCTTTTGTAAGCTGTTTGGACAGAACTGTGTGTAGGTAAGTGGTGACGTGTTGGTGACGTATGTAATACTGTTTCCGGGTCCAAGCCGCCACTCATTTGAATTGACTAAATATTTGTTTATGATAACTTTTTATTCATATCACACATTAAAGTGAATTTTATAAAAAAGTCATAGTGTACACAACAATCACTGGGCTTGCTGCATCACAAATACCAAAATTAACAATTTATAAAAAATTATCACTTTCTGACCATCAGATATTAGGCATGGACATAAATATTGCGATCGTGATTTTCGAAAGTATTACATCGCTTTGTAAACGCTTATTATTAGCATTTGATGAGTCTCCTCATTTAGTTTCATAGAGCGCTTGGACCCGGAAGCTCCTTCGCGTAACGTCACACTTAACAAGCGGATAGTGTGTCCACTGTCATATCGGAAGGAAATAAACCCAACAAGTATATATTTTTTTTATTTCCTGACGTTAAAATAAGACCCAAATCCCAGTGATTTTGAGGCCCACCACAATGTGACAGACGAGTGCAGTTTTCCCTGCCCACTGAATTGATTGACAGGCGCCATGTTTCTATATTAACATAAGCACACATGCCCACAGAACGTTTTTTGCAAATAAACTGGGATTAAAATATTTGCTACAACTTTCTATGAACTCGTGTTTGTTTGCGCTTCATACTGCTCCATTTCGACCATGTTGAAATGTATTTTGTTTAAATAATTGTTTTGTGTATGATAATTTAGTTCAAAATAAATACATCAAATCAATTTTTATAATTTTTATAAGTTACCCTTTGTAGGTTTTGCTAGAGAGTGCAGTATAGTGAGGGGTGTGTGATGCCGAATATGTTTTTTTTTTCAGATTTCTCTTTACTTATTTAGAGGTGGGGGAGGGTTTAGTTAGCGGGTGTTTCATTTGTTATTTCATGTGATTTGGCAATGCTTATTTTCCTTCCCTCTATCAGGTTTGTTTCAATAGGGTATATGTGGAGCTAGTGTTTCCTTCCCTCTATCAGGTTTGTTTCAATA
>CAIGQZ010032409.1:13989371-14000484 GCA_903798205.1 Danio tinwini
TTCCCTCTATCAGGTTTGTTTCAATAGGGTATATGTGGAGCTAGTGTTTCTTTCCATGCTGATAAACTGAATGGTTAATGTGACTTTTTTTTCAATTTTATACGGTGACTTTTACAGCATCGATGTTGTAATGTAATTACAATACAATCAGTTAAATAGACTTTGGCATTCATTTAGTTGCTTAAACGTAAACGAGACAAAAAGCTGTTTACTCGCACGCGCCCGTCACGATCGGCAGGCTAGCGCAGAAGCTCCATTGAATATACTGGGGTAAAATAAATGTTCATATTTTAAAGACATGGCAGGGACAAATGTAATTTAATGCAGTGTTTTAGCATACTTCAGCAAATACCCTATTGATTTGTTTGCTTATTTTGCATTTATTGTACACATTTGTAAATATATTTTTTTGTGTGAATAAATATTCTTTTTTTTTTCTTTATTGTAAATAACGTGAACCACTTTTGCCACGTCTGTTGTCTGTGTCGATCCATAGCAGCTAACGTCTCAGGGGATCTTGAAAAATATTGGGTTGTCATAATTATGTTTAGCCCTTTTCATCCTTCGAGCCACATGGGCTATAACAAAAACAGTTTTAAAACAGAGCAAGCTTGTAATAAAGACAGTAAAATTACTATGTAATTCTTAACCGCTATAATCACCCCTAATATGCGTGTGTGTGTGTGTGTGTGTGTGTTTACCGCAAACTGCATTTGTGTGTGACTTATCGTTTCAGAAAGGCTTAAATAAACTCCACCACAAATACATCAAATGAACTTTCTTGATATTTTTGACTAATGAGCTGTATTTCAGTTTCATCTGAGTCTGTCTCTGTCACTGTGCTGTTTATCTGACGTAACGCATAATGAGAAGCAGACACGAACATTGGAACGGTGGGCGGGGAGAAGCAGTTCATTCGCATTTAAAGCCACAGCCTACAAAAACAGCTACACTGTATTCAGACACCAAATCGGCTGGGTATTTTGAGCTGAAACTTTACAGACACATTCTGGAGACACCAAAGTCTTATCTTACGTCTTATAAAAGGGGTAAAATAGGTTCCTTTTAAAATAATAGTAAAACAAATCAACCATGTTCTTGCAAAACTTCTTCTTCTGCATTCATGTTGGATCTACTGTTCATGTTTTCATAATTTTTTTTTTTACTATTAATATCATACAATAACTTTCAGCTAATTTGTAACATGTGCAACAAACTAAAACAAGTGACAAAAACATACTTTATTACACGCTGAATTAAACTTTACAATTTTTATTTATTTCATTTTATTATTGTTATTTTGTTGGGATTTTTAAATATAAAATTGTTCAAATTGTTATGAATATGATGTTTTCACAGGGTTATTCCATACGATAACCTCAATAATATTATGTCCATGTCATGGTCAATTATTAGAATTAACTTACTGACAATCAACAACAGTCATTAGCTACGTTTCTATCCACCTATTTTTATGCGCATTTTGCATTTTGATCAATTTTGAAAATGCGTGTAAAAAACTTATGCACATAACTAAGTAGGATAAACTTTTTATTCGATAAGAAAAGATGCGCATAAACTATGATGGAAACACTTTTACCGCACAAATTCCAGTTGGTGCATTAAAAAAGGTCATGTGACTTTGTTATAAGAGATCATGTGATGATAAAAATGTGTGTGAATGGACAAACAAGCAGGTTGAGCACACTGTAAAACATCTGAAATGTTGTTTCTAAGTTGCCTTAATAATCTCAGTATTACTGTTATTATATTATTAATCACCTCCAGAATCCGCGTCTCACGTCTTCAAACGCTACCGCACGTTCACTGTGTGTCAGGATTGTCTTCTGAGGCGCAAGTCATTTATTAAATGAAGAAAAGATTCACGCAGCTTCTCTTATCGCAGTTAATTCTGGTTTTACTGTTGATATTTGGTGCCAGTTAATCAGGAAGTGATGATTTTGTTTGCTTTGACTCGCTGGATGGACGTCTTTTTTGCGATATTCCAGTTTTACGCATAAAGTTAATTAGGTTTTTTGGAAACATAGCTATTTTTACAAAACTATTTCCTGGTATAATTCCATTTTTTATTATATAATACAATTATACAGTTAGATTTTTATCACATGCTCTTGAAAAAAATTTATTAAATTGATATCATGTATGAAATGTATTTATATTATTTTTTATACATTATAACATTTATAGTATGGACATTTAAAGCACCGTACCATCACTTGTCTAACACCGTCTCGAACTCTGAGGTAGAGATCGCTTCTGTCCAGAATGTAAATCAGAGCACCTTCTGTCTGTCTGCGTGCCGTAGCAATCATTATGTCATGAGACCTCAGGACAGTCACCTGATGACACATTTAAAAGCAGGAGTATGATTAGCATGAAGCATTAGCGGTTAAATCAGGAGTGATCCGTTAGTAATTTCTTCAATGAATGTCTCGCTCACCCCTGATCCAGTGCCAGGAATTCCAGGTGGGCCAGGAGGACCTGGAGGTCCAGGAATACTGAGTGCTGTAATAAATCAAAAACCATGTGAATGATTATTTTATTTATTTGAAAGCATGTGAATAATTATTATATTACTTCACTTAAGAATACTCAAATGTGGTGTATATTATTGGCAAAATATATTTAAAATATACACTATCTGAAAAAAGTCTTGTCGCATTTCCAAGTTTTAGGAGCAACAAATAATATCTTGACTTCTAGTTGATCATTTGGTATCAGAAGTGGCTTATATGAAAGTCAAAGGCCTCTAGATTACGCTTATTTTACCAAAATAAAATATGATCATGCCTTGATTTTTAATTATTTTATTAGGGCAGTAAGGTCTGACACAGAAACAATGTACAGTATAGAATATAAATTCAGTGCAGTGGAAAAATAATATTGTATATGACTCCCATGTGCTTGGAGGACTGCATCCATACATCTCTGCAATGACTTAAATAACTTATTAATAAAGTCATCTGGAATGGCAAAGAAAGTGTTCTTACAGGACTCCCAGAGTTCATCAAGATTCTTTGACTTCATCTTCAATGCCTCCTCCATCTTACCCCAGACATGCTCAATAATGTTCATGTCTGGTGACTGGGCTGGCCAATCCTGGAGCACCTTGACCTTCTTTGCTTTCAGGAACTTTAATGTTGAGGCTGAAGCATGAGAAGGAGCGCTATCCTGCTAAAGAGTATGCCTTCTCGTGTGGTTTGTAATGTAATAGGCAGCAAAAATGATATCGAAAGAAGTTGATGGTGTCATCCACACTGCAGATCTCTCCCATACCCCCATACTGAATGTAACCCCAAACCATGATTTTTCCTTTACCAAACTTAACTGATTTCTGTGAGAATCTTGGGTTCATGCAGGTTCCAATAGGTCTTCTACAGTTTTTGTGATGATTGGGATGCAGTTCAACAGATGATCTACCTTCTGCCACTTTTCCAAATTATCAACTAGATAATTTTTATAAACTGACTTTATTTTTTTTTTAAGTTTTAAAAGTTTTTAAAGCTTTTTATTAAATATTGATTTATTAATATCAATGTCTTAGTTTACAGAATCAAACAAAAAATATATAGCAAAATTTAAAGCTTTGAACCGTCTAAGGCATAACACTTACTAAAATATATAGTTTTGTTTTTGTGCTGAAACTTTTGCTGGATTCATTTTGTCATTGATAAATAAATGACCCTAAAACTGCCAGTAGGTGAGAAATCCATTGTAATATGTGATTCATTCATTTAAATTATTGGTTATAACAGTTAATTTATTTAAAAATTAAGCAAGTTATAGGCTGCATCTGAAATCACAAACAACATTTCTAAATATGTTCATGCTACAAATATTCATACTATAAAGAATGTACTTGTTTATTAATTGAAAAGTAATTATTTATGCAAAATAAGCACCTACTCAAGATGTGATTTCAGATACAACCATTGCCTTTATGAATGAATCATTAAGTCACTGGCTGATTCAGTTTGTTTAAAACAGGTTTATGTTGGAATGAAAAACCACAATGTTGCTCTGAGAAACACAAATGTTTTGCTTCTGCTTATTTGAGTTATTTTCAATTGCATGATCATTTTCAATATTTGTTTTTGCAAACTGAGTAGCATACAGTATTTGATTATGTCAGCTCACCATCATTGCTACAACAATTACAAAATTATTGTATATGATAAACATTGCACAATGCTAATATTTTTTTTCTTACGTGGCCTATAGGGTCCTGGCAGTGATGGTGACCCTGGTGGACCAGGTGGTCCAGGAGGTCCTGGATTTCCTGGTCGACCATCATAGCCAACCCCAGGTGTTCCCGGTGGCCCCTGGGGTCCAGGTGGGCCTCTGATTGAGTCTCCTTTAGGTCCCTAGAAAAGACAATTTTGATGAGACCACTCAAATCAAAACAAAAACTACACAATTCAGACATTATAAATATCTCATAAATGTCTCATAAATATCCTCACAGCAGGTCCTGGGTTTCCTGGTGGTCCTTGTACAGCTCCAAAACGAGGGTCATAAAATCCACCTCCTGGTTCTCCTTTCTCCCCTTTAAGACCAGACTCCCCCCGATCACCCTTCATCTCATTCTAAAGAAAACAGTTGTTAGAATATAAAAAAAACCCCAAACAATTGGGTTTTTTTAAAATAATGTTTGCATTAAATGGTTCACATACCTTGAGTGAATATATATCAAAGTTTGTGGAAAAACCTGTTATAAACAATAATGAAGATTGCATTAATGCATTAAGAACCCTGAGAACGTTCACAATGATTTGAAAATGCTGTCAAGCTAGTAAAACAGGGTGCTTTATCAAGGGAGTCAGTAAGATTTACTGATTTACACAGTCTTGCTACTCCTGCCTGCCAACGGCCCTGAATGTCTAAAAACAGCAACAGTGGTATATTTTACCTGGCGATCCGGGAATGCCAGGAGCTCCTTGGTCTCCTTTCTCTCCTTTCGTAGCTTAATTATAATAAAAAAGCATTGTTTTAATTTTATAGAGATGTAGGTGATCTGAGACATTCAGAACTTGCTTTATGTATTAAAATAAAATGCTGTTCTCAATCCATTTTTACAGTAACCTTGATCATTTTCACCTGAAACAATATGTTAAATGGGAGGATGAGAGTTTGATTTAATAGACTGAGAAACTTTTATTAAAGTCATTATATCACCAACATTGTTTCGGAAATGGAGCAATTTCTAGAAATCACAGAAGTATTTTAACAAAGTAAATAGAAGATATTTAGATTTGTATCAAATATATTTCTTCCTGGTGACAAGAAAGACTGCAATAACCTACCTGGATAGAGCCTTGCATAATCTTCATATCTCTGAAATGGGAAAAAAATGAGGTTGCAAATTATTGCTGGTGCAATCATGATCACTTCAGTTTAACATAGCCAGCATATTGAGCTCATTTTGCAGCATTTCATGCATGAATTACAGCTTATTTGACACAAAAAAACACTTACGCCAAATCTGTCCAAGGGCACAGCAGGTCCGGGGGGACCAGGGGGTCCTGGGGGACCAGGGGGACCCTTAAAAAGACAAAAGATAACTTAAAAGTGCAAGCCATCTATATAACAAGCACTAATGGAACAAACTGCATTTATTTTCATATTCAAGAGGAGGTGGTGGACTTACCGGGTAACCATATCCAGAGCCTGAACTTGGTTCTCCCTTCTCTCCTTTATATCCGTTTACACCTGGACGACCCTACAGTCATAAAATCAGGTTATTAAGTAAACTCCAATTACATACTCACTTAAATATAATGCCATACAATTTTTCTAGCTTAACGAAAGTTGTTTTTTAAAAGACTTACAGGTCTGCCTGGCATTCCGAATTCACCTTTTGCACCATGAGGTCCTGCTGGACCCTGAAAAAACATGAGATCAATTTTGGATGTTAGTAGATACATTTATAATAGTTCTTTATTTACATCTGAATAAAAATAAAAAAATAAAATACAAACATACAGGAGGTCCGACTGGTCCAGAAATACCTCTCTCACCCTACAGAAGGTAAAATAAAAAGAACATCAAATTTAGCTAAATAAAAAAGTATATTGGTTTACTATTTACCTACTTTTAAATGCTAGTAAAGTCATTAATACAATAGAACAAAAAAGGACAAGTGGGAATTATTTAGAGACCAAAAACAAGTCATATTAAATTAATCAACCTACCTTCTGTCCGGTCAATCCACCAAGGTAAAGTGGATTCCCATCAGGTCCAAGAATGAGTCCAGGTTCTCCCTTCTCCCCCTGTAAACAAGTTTGTTTTGTTTTTTTTAGCGCAGAGGTTTATAACATCTCATGTTAAGCTTTGTTTATTGGTTTCGGCATACAAACCTTAATGTCATAGCCTGGAAGACCAGGCTCACCTCTGTCACCCTTTGGTCCCATTGGGCCCTGATGAAATAAAAAGCAGTGTAAAATACAACATTCTGACTATATATATAGTATTTTCATCGAGTAAGCTGTTTTAAAATGCCTATAAATGCCCTCTTGACCAAAGCTTTGAATTAAATTAAGAGAACACTTTGCAGTTTCATTGGATTTACTTGGGTTTGCAGGTATAGGTTTGAATAAAAAACAAAATAACAGTGATATTCTTCCAAATATTTATTAAAACCAATGTTTTGTTTCACAGAATCAAACTAAAAAAATTATATAGCTGTGCAAAATATAGAGCTTTAAACCCTCTACAATATAACACTTACTGTCATTTTTTTATCTTTTAATTGACATCATACTGAAAACAGTTTACCCATGTTTAATATCACTGCACTTATTAAAGACTTCCAGAATGCATAAATGAGTACTTACTGGGAGTCCTGCTTGGCCAGGAACACCAGAACCACCCTAAACACCACACAAATAACACACAGATATTGAGAGATATTAGAGAAACATGTCTGCATGTAAATGCCCACAAGACAATTTGTGGTATTCCAATACAACAGACTGTTAGAAGCAGGACAGTCATACCTGAGCCCCCGTTCCTCCAACTTCATCATACTGTACAGAAAAAAATACAGTTAAATAAAAGAACCATTATAGACAAAAACTGTACATTTTACACAATTTGAAGACTTACATTTTCAGAGTAACGATAAATAATCTGTCCTGGTTGTCCAGGAGGGCCTGGTAGACCTGGATGACCATGTCCATCTCGACCAGGTTCACCCTGAAAAGAAAATCCCATTTCATCAAATAAGCCACTTACATACAATTAAAATCCCAGATATTACATTGATCCACTTTAGAAAGAAACTAAACTCACCCTGTCGCCTCGGTCTCCTCTGTCGCCCTTTGGTCCCTACAGGCAAATGCAAGACAATAATATCAGCCTCAAGTACTAAACAGCACAGTGGATGATGAGCAAATTAGCACCTAAATGTATTATTAAAATGAAACACACCTGTGGTCCAGGGAGACCATCCGCACCAGGAAGACCATTATTTCCCTGAGGTCCTAAACTGCCTTTCTCACCAGGAAACCCTGGGAATCCAGGTTGACCCTGTGGAACAAGATATAAATAAATGAAGGTATGAACTGAAATGGTGTCTTTGGGATATTTTGCTCAATATATTAACATAAAAACCTAAAAAATCTCAGGTTTGGTATTGGAAGGGAGTGGTAGCTTTTTTCTTGAAATGTAGGTGAAATGTTGTTTTTTCTTGTTGATGTAGGCGACATCGGATTGTAGTTTGAGATGTTCTGACCTAAAGACCCAGCTAACATCTGCTATTCAGCTGTGATTATGAGATTTTTTTTGGCAACTCGAACCATCCTTGTAACAGTGCATTGGGACAAAATGAACATGAGTCCTCATCCAGACTGATTTATGACTCATATGAATATTTCAATTATTGTCCTAATGGTGGAAATGGGCATTTTTTGCTATTTCTGCAAATCACAGCTCTATTCTTTGGTTTTACTCATTGTAATGAATGACTGAGTGAGTTTGGCCTCTGTTTCATCGTATCTACAGCCATATGAAACAGGTGTTCATGGTTGAAAGCTTTCCTGTTCCTAGTCACCCAGGTGTACTAATCAAATGTAAATGTCAAATATAAAAGGGAATATGCTATTTGTATATTGATAAACCTGTGCTGTTCTTTGCAATTATTTGTTTTCAATGAGAGCAGAGGTTTTTGCTTAATATTTTGAGCAAGTCTTGCTCATATTTATCAATGATGCCAACTTTAGAGGGTGCTATACAGTATAGCACCCTCTAAAGTTGGCATCATATAAATATTAATCTCATTTGTTTAAGTCTTACCTGTGGCCCTGGAACACCAGGACGCCCCTGAAATTAAACAAGATTGAAATTAAGTGAACGATGATACAAAATTATAAATAAAGAAACAAGGTGACACTTTATTTTGATGGACCATTTAAGTATTAGTAGACTTTCTGCTTTATATCTGTTGATATGCTCCTTCAACAGACATTTAACTGACTATAAGAAACTTTGCAAGTACATGTCAGCTTACACTAACCCCAACCTTAAACCCAACATAACATTCTACTTACAATCTAATGAGAACTAGCATGTAGATGCAATATAACTTAAATTCAACAAACGGACCATCAAAATAAAGTCTGACCAGAAACAAAAATGAACAACAAACCGGGATTCCAACTGGTCCTCTGACTCCAGGTACTGAACTGAAGTGAACACCAGAACCTTCCATATCATCCTGAACACACACAGATAAGACAACATTTCATGGATAACTACCATTTTCATCCTAAAAGACTGCAAAACACACAAGATGACTGACAAATACTTACAAAACCAACGTGAAAGCTTGGGCCAGGTGGACCAGGTGGTCCTGGTGGTCCAACAGGTCCAATTGGTCCTGGAAGACCAGCAGGCCCACCAATCCCAGAGGTGCCAGGGGGACCAGAAGAACCTTTGGCACCCTTCAAAGACAAGAAGGAAGATGAATAAATGAATGAGGCAACTATTAAATCAATGCTAATAAGGCCTGATGAACTAGTTTGGTGAATGAAATCAGTTAGTTTGTAGGTTGCTTTGGAGACTGAAACCTGCCAAGTGTTAAAACTTTGCTCCGACTGGTAAACATCTTTGAACTATTATTGGTCTGTGGCGATTAACAACTGATTTGAAAAATAACTTAACTTTTAATAAACTGACAGTCTTTTCACCCCTAAGTTAAGAACAAATAAGAACTTAACTATTGAGGTCTTTAGCTTAGAGCAAAGCATTAATTTGATGATAATACATTCACTAAACATTTGAACAAAGCAATGGTAAAACAACCCTAATAATGACGTTAGATTTTAGCATTAGAGCTTCAAAGTAGAAATTGTGTGAAAAAATTGTATCAGCAGACTCCCGATCTGCTACCTGCCACCTAGCAACTGGTGTTAGTAGGAGAGAAGATCATAGAGATTGCTGGGAATGTAGGAGTTTTGCTACAGAGACAGAAACATGTTAGAAACCTGAGTGGGTTTGACTGTTATAAAAAAGATGTTTTCTGCAGCAGCGTTCAATACAACTCTGTGTCCTAACTATAAATCAATATCATTCTTTCATTTGTCTTCAAAGGTCTTCTTATTTATGAACATCTGCTCTACAGTTTCACTTCCACTACTGTAAATGCACTGTTTAGAAGCAACATGTACTGTATATTATAGACTGACAAAAATGACAGCAAATCTAATAATACAATACAATTCAATACAGTAAAAATTATTTAAAAATTATGCAATTTATTTGATTTATAATCTATTATACTGTCAATGAACAGTAGCCTTAAAAAAATTAAAGACATGCATATAATTTATATTAACGTTTATATTTTTTAGATTCTGTTATTAAATTGTTTTTTGTTTTTATAGGTCTTTATGGTTTTTGTTAATTTTCATTTCAGTTTCAGTTATTTTAGTACATCCCACTAAACTAAACACAATGCATATACACTCACTGGCCACTTTACTAGGTACACCTGTCCAACTGCTCAATAACACAAATTTCTAATCAGTCAATCACATGGCAGTAACGTAATGCATTTAGACATGTAGACATGGTCAAGACGATCTGCTGCAGTTCAAACCGAGCACAGAATTGGGAAAAAAGATGATTAAAGTGACTTTGAACATGGCATGGTTGTTGGTGCCAGAAGGGCTGGTCTGAGTATTTTTCAACTGTTCACTGTACTCAAATGACCTCCACAGTCATCAGATCTCAATCCAATAGAGCAGCTTTGGGATGTGGTGAAACAGAAGATTTACATCATGGATGTGCAGCCTACAAATCTGCAGCAACTGCGTGATGTTATCATGTCAATATGGACCAAAATCTCTGAAGAATATTTCCAGTACCTTGTTGAATCTAAGCCACGAAGGATTAAGGCAGTTCTGAAGGCAAAAGGAAGTCCAACCTGGTACTAGTAAGGTGTAGCTAACAAAGTGGCCGGTGAGTGTGTACTGTATATATTAAGTCTGAATAGAAGAGAGTTCAAAAATCTGTACATGAAAGTAGGAAAAGTATCTAAAACTATGGCTTGGTTAAAAATGAGATCTAAATCTCATTAAAATCTCTTCCTTTAATTACAAATCACTGACTGAAAAGTAATGAAAATAGGATGTTTTTAGGATTGTACTTCAGACAGAATAATATTAATCCACATAACTATAACTATAACATCATAATAGTTAGTTAATTAAACATCATATTTAATTAGTTAAGCTTAAATTAGTGATGGTTATTGCAAAAACAAACAGCTTGTCTCTCAATTTTGCTGGTTCATAACGCTCAGTCATACAGAGAATCCCAGAGAGTTCAACATATATGATATGCAGTATAATATGTGCATGCTGTGCACTTTTATACAAAACCTCTGAAAGATTTGAGCAAACTGACCTTCTCTCCCACTGGTCCAGGAAGGCCCAGCTCACCGGCATCACCCTGCAGAGCACAAAATCAGTCCAGCGTCTAAAGATAGCTACCATTACAGGAATCTCAACAGAACTGAATTATGCAAGTCCAAATCCATTAAACCACCAGCACTGCTTTCTATATATAGACAGGTTCCCATATATATATATAT
>CAIGQZ010032409.1:14006176-14031584 GCA_903798205.1 Danio tinwini
TAGATAGATAGATAGATAGATAGATAGATAGTAGTGATGCGCGGATGGCGGTTATATCCGCGGGCGCTGATAATCCGCGGGTCGGGTAATAAAAAAATACATTATGATTAATTGCGGGTGGGTCGCGGGTCATAGCAGTTGACCAGCTAAAAAGCAGAGAGTGGACTTCGCAGAATGTGAAGATGAGAGACACGACCAAAATATTTACACGACTGCAGCGCCTTGCAAGGAGAAGCTTGTGCATTCCTGCAACAAGCGGTGTGCGCAAGCTTCTCATTTAGTGCAGCCCCAATCCAGGCACAGTAGGCTAGATGCTATTCTGTATTTGCACAGTAAACATAATATAGCTGCTGTTTAGGCTGAAGTGGCACCGTTTTTGTTATCTTTTTCCTGTATATGTAAAAGCTAAATCTGCTGTTAATAACGAACGATACACAGTGACCTATAATCTCGCTTAAAACAAAGAATAAGAATTATAAAAGTGTCGATTAGGTGCGGGTCGGGTGCGGATATAGATATCAGATAAAATAACATGAGCGGGCGGGTGGATGATTAGAATGAAGGAGCGGATTCGGGTGACATTTTAGCAGATCTGTGCATCTCGGATGGATGGATGGATGGATGGATGGATGGATGGATGGATGGATGGATGGATGGATAGATGGATGGATGGATGGATGGATGGATGGATGGAAAAAATGGAGTCCAACAGACAGACAGACAGACAGACAGTCCGACAGTCCAACAGACAGACAGACAGTCTGACAGATAGTGTAGACAGACAGATAGTAAGAAAGATATATAGACAGTCAGACAGACAGACAGACAGACAGACAGACAGACAGACCACCAACAAGATAGACAGTCTGACAGACAGTCTGACAGACAGACCGATGGACAGACAGACAGACAGACAGACAGACAGACAGACCGCCAACAAGATAGACAGTCTGACAGACAGACCAACAGACAGACAGACAGACAGACATATGTAGACTGCAGCTGAGCACACTGTATGAAAATGTACCAATGAGCTGGAATTAGCTAATAAAAAGCTAATAAAACAACACATTTTGTGAATCACTATCCAAGCTTAAAAGCATTTATCTTTGTTTTTACTAAAGACAAAAATCCCTTATATCTACCATGGCCTGAGGGTAAGTAAATGAACAGCGATTATTTTTTTTTCGTGTGGAATACCCCTTTAAAAAAGTCAGCCTGAAAACAGGAAGAAAACAGAAGAAAGAAAGACAAGAAAACAGGCTGTCCTGTCTTACTAGTTTATACTGCAGATTTTCAGATTTGCAGTAGTCAACACACCTTCTCTCCTTTTGATACTCCACCAGACACTGATCCAGACCCCATATCACCCTTTGGCCCTGCAAGACCCCTGTCACCTTTAGCACCCTTTTCTCCTCTGTCACCCTTCTCTCCTCTTGCACCTGGGAAAAACAAATAGGACATGGACATTTAAAATTGGCAGATTGTAAAAATCAAACAGTAATATGATATGCTTTACATACTTAAAACACATCTAGCTCATATTTCACATAAAAAAGAAGATATTTCTTCTTCTATAAAATACAGCATATTTAAAGAACATTACAATGTTTTTATAACACAACTGCAACATACAGTTTCTTGTCAAAAACTAAAATGCAAAACAAATTGTGTTTACAATTTTACAATACCATACAAGCATATCTCAATAAATTAGAATACCATCAAAACATATTTCAATAACTCAAAAAGAGAGACTCATACATTATATACCGTAGATTCATTGCACACAGAATGATACATTTCATTTATTTATTTCATTTAATGTTGATGATTATGGCTTACATGTCATTTTTATGAATTCTGTAACTTAAAAAAATGTGAATATTACGTAAGACTAAGTAAAACAAATATTTTTACACCAAATTGTTGCATTACTAAAAAGTGTAAACATGTACAGCACTCAGCATGACTTATTCATTATTTAATATTTTTCGGAGATCCTGAATATTGTCTCGTCATAGGCTTTAAGACGTAATCTTCAAAAATTTAAATACATAAATAAATCAAAATGAAATCAATCAGTCTGTGTAATGAATCTACACTACCTGACAAAGTCTTGTCGTTCCCAGTCCTAGTTGTAAGGGAAACAAATTATAACTTCACTTCTAGTTGATCATTTGGAAAAGTGACAGAAGGTAAATTTTCTGGTGAAATTCTTCAGCAGGATAGTGCTCCTTCTCATACTTCAGCTTCCACATTAAACTTCCTGAAAGCAAAGATGGTCAAGGTGGTCCAGTATTGGCCAGCCCAGTCACCAGACATGAACATTATTGAGCATGTCTGGGGTAAAATAAAGAAGGAGGCATTGAAGATGAATCCAAGATGAATTCAAATAATCTTGATGCAAAAATGCTTTCTTTGCCATTCCAGATGACTTTTTAATAGGTTATTTGAGTCATTGCAGAGATGTATGGATGTCCTCCAAGCTCACGGCAGTCATACACAATATTAATTCTTTTCCACTGCACCATGACTTTATTCTATACTGCACATTGTTTCTGTTAAGTGACAAGACTTTTGTCTAAGCAAAGTCAGACCTTACTGTCCTAATTTAAAAAAAATCTAAATCAAGCCATGATTATATTTTATTTTGGTAAAATAAGCGTAATCTAGAGAAATCCTTACATATAAGCCACTTCTGATACCAAATGATCAACTAGAAGTCAAGTTAGTATTTGCTGTTCCCAAAACAAGGATAGGCGGTAAGACTTTTGTCAGGTAGTGTATATAAATGATAATGTATATGTTTCACTCAATTGAATAACTGAAATAATTAAACTTTTCAATGATATTCTGATTCTAACTTATTGAGCTGCACCTCACACTAAAATAATATTCTAGTTCTCTGCTTAATTAAATTAATAACATGACAATATTTAAAGAAGACAGGCCAAACTCTGCATATTCATGAAAGAATATGCCTACCAGCACAAGCTTCTATGTGCAGTCTGCTTTAAAAACAACAACCATACAAGCAATAAATAACAAACATATACATATATATATATATATATATATATATATGTATATATATATATATATATATATATATATATGTGATAAACAGCATACATATGCAGCAGCTCTAATGTTTGCTCCCAGTCT
The DNA here is from genome assembly GCA_903798205.1 of Danio tinwini. Lineage (NCBI taxonomy): Eukaryota > Metazoa > Chordata > Actinopteri > Cypriniformes > Danionidae > Danio > Danio tinwini. The sequence goes on from CAIGQZ010032409.1 coordinate 14,009,345, forward strand.
GCTGCACACCGTCTCTGACATCACTACACATCCGCAGCATTTTGCCAGCTTTTCATGCAAAGCGTTGTGAAGAAATTCTGCTGAGAATTTCTATCCAAAATTCCACGTCCATTAGGCGGATTTTCAGCTCCTCACCAGTGACCCACCTGAATACCGAATGCCATCATCTGCAGAGCTTGACGTTCTTAGAGAGTTTGAATCATCAATAACATCGACTGAGACAAGAGAATCTTCATATGAGCCTGAAGTTTGCTGTGAGCTTCCATACGTCTGCCGAGAGCCTCCATGTGAGCCAGAGGTTTGCTGGGAATTACCATAAGAGACTGACGTTTGCCGGGAATCACCATATGAGCCAGATGTGTGCCGGGAATCACCATAAGAGACTGATGCTTTATGGGAATCCACATAGGAACCAGATGCTTTTCGAGAATCTCCATAGGAGCCAGAAGTTTGCCGAGAGGAATCGACTGAGCCTAATGTTCATTCAGATTGACCAATTCAGCTTTTTTGAGGAAAGATCACACTTGAGAAAAATATTTTAAATACCAGAAAGGAATATTGACCTACAAAGCCATTCATTGATGCCCATCAAAGTAGTGAAAACAACATCAACATATCTGAATCTATCTGTGTATCTGTCTTTTCCATCCATCCATCCATCTATCCATCCATCCATCTATCCATCCATCCATCCATCCATCCATCCATCCATCCATCCATCCATCCATCCATCCATCCATCCATCCATCCATCCATCCATCCATCCATCCATCCATCCATCCATCCATCCATCTATCTATCTATCTTTAAATGTAAAATAATATATCTTGTATAATTTGTGATACTGTAATATCAATTGTGATTATTTACTTATTTATTTATGATTATGTACTTATTTATTCTCTTAATTGTGATTTCATATCTCAAACAAACATAAAAAACATAAAGAATGGTTTTATATTTTGACTTACAATTTTTCTCAGTGGCTTTGGTGCATTTCTCACAACACTATTTACATTTGCACAACAGGTAATGCATTTCTCAAAACAATTAGTACAAACTGCAACACCTAGTTAATAACCTGCAAACAGAAACAGAAAACAGTTTCTTCCCTCAGGCAATCCATCTCATGAACACTTAATGATAATAATTGTGGAACCAACATCACCTGCTATACACTTTTTCTATACACACATACATACACCTGTAAATACACTTGTCAATTTGTATATTGCATTTACTACTTTTTAAAATATATTTATTATCTGTTTTTTAGTCCTGTCTCTGTAATTCTGTTGCACTATAGAAGCTCTGTCACGAAAACAAATTCCTCATATGTGTGAACATATCTGGCAATAAAGCTTTTTCTGATTCTGAAAAGCGTGTCACTTGCTCAAAATGGATAGCTCATTCCTCAAAAGCAAGTATTCATGTCAATGAAAGTGTCAGTGTCATCAAAATGAAAAGTCCTGACACCATTGTTTATGAACAAGATAGTCAAATGGCTTTGTCATGCTTTCATTATGACACTTTACTCTGTACATTTTTTCCAATGCAAAAAAGTCAGATTTTGGTGACACGTCCTGAAAATGCTCAAGACAGCACTATATACTATTTGCACAGCCATTTGAAAACTACAGTAAAGTTAGACATCACTGCATTTAGTGAGGTATCTGAGTACAAGACACTGAATATGTATGTTTTACATTTTTACTTCATATGCTCCTTGCAATTCTAATTTATTCACAGCATTGTGCAAAAGAATAAATACACCCTTATTTACAACAAAAATAAACTTCCTTTGGGTAGAGCTGTGCGAAACTGTAAACAATATTGTACTACATGTTGGAACTGGACCTAAAACATACATACAGACTGTAGTTCTGTAAATCATACATGAAACTGTTTAATTTAGGAACTGTTCAATAACTGTTGTGCAAATGTAAATAGTGTTGTAAGAAATGCACCAAAGCTACTGAGAAAAACTGTATTCACAGTATTGTGCAAGAGAATAAATATACCCTTATTTACAACAAACATAAACTTCCTTTGGGTAGAGCTGCGCACAACTGTAAACAATATTGCAGTACATATTGGAACTGAACCTACAACATACACAGGTCTGTAAATCATTCATGAAACTGTTCAATTTAGAAGACATTTTCAGGAAAAAAAAAGATGAATTTTTTTTTATAAAATATCTTGACAGATTTTGACAACTAGTTCAACATTTTGTATGTAATGACTCAAGTAATGAAATGAGGACTATTAGTTTTATGTGGAATGACTATTCAGCATTCACAAGTTTAGTTAATTTTGACTGACATTCCATAAGCAAATGATAATGTTATAAAACAACAGAGAGTTGTATGAAAGCAATTGATGCATGTTCAAAAGCATTTGCAATTTGTTGAAAGGAATGAGAAACTGCTACTATGATGTGCACAAATGACTAATTGTTTTGAGAAATGCATTAACTGTTGTGCAAATGTAAATAGTGTTGTGAGAAATGCACCAAAACAACTGAGAAAAACTGTAATTAAACCCAAATCTAATCCAAAATTGTAACTATATATCTCGAAATAACATCTTTATCTCATAATTATACATTTTAACCAAGGAGACATTAAAAAACAAAAACTCTTGTATGTATAAATTTGTTTTAATGTCTTTGTCATTTATTTTTTAGTTTTTCCTTTTTCACTATTATTGTTGCTGTTGGCATTATTATTATTAATATTATTATTTAACAACCTGTATTCCTGTATTTTGATTATTACGTGTATCTTTCTATGCTGATCGTCTACATTATATATTTTTTGCTCACATAATTCAAAATGAAATAATTTTTAGAAAAAAAAACATTTCATTATTATAAATAACTATTTTCATAATTGTACGATAGATACTGTGAGCATACAAAGTCACAGTTACACACAACAATAATGCACATAAAAAAATTACTGGCCATAATTCATCAATTACAGAGCTTGAATAACTAAATTAAAAACATATACAAGTAAATGTTAAAAGCCTTTGTAAGTTGATTTCACCAGTAGAGGGAGCCAAATACCACAATAGGCATTAAAATCACTCAATTCTATAATGTCAGTCTATTCTATCACACCTGAAGGAAATAATTTAATCTGAACTTTCAATTTATGATTAATATCAGCAATATTAAACCAAACTGAAAATATAAGATCAAATATCTTTCAGTTTAACAGCAGCTGCACAACAAGTTGGAGAAAGTGGTCAACCAGTAATGCTAATAATATATCAGATTAAAGGGATAGTTCACCCAAAAATGAACATTTACTCAATATTTGCTCTCCCTAAAGTGGTTCCAAACCTATATAAGATTCTTTCTAGAAACAAGAAGATATTTTGAAGAAAGCTGAAAACCTGTAACCACTGACTTCTATAGCAGGAAAAACAAATACTATGGAAGTCAATGGTTACAGGCTTCCAACATTTTTCAAAATATCTTTCTTTGTGTTCAACGGAAGAACGAAACTCATGAATAGTGAGTAAAAGATGACAGTAGTTTCATTATTGGTGAATTACCCCCTTAAGCAGGTCAATGAATGGTTGCACCCCAAATGTTTTCTTTCATGAACAATTTCAGTGTATAAAGAAAGTTGTAAAAATGTGAAAGCAGAAGCAGAAAAATGCATTACTTCAAGTTTACAAGCAGAAAAACAGCCACTTAAGTGTTCAACAGGGCAATAAATCCAGCTGATGAGCTGCGCTGTCAGACGAGCTGATATTTTCCAGTTCAGACCTGACAGAGAACAGAAAAGCTCACCTGTCTGCTGTTTCTCTATAGGCTGCCTGCTGGTCACCGGCGGCTGCTGAATAGGCCGAGACGACGGAGGTGTTGGCTGAAAATACATACACATTATTAATATATCATAATTAACCACATCAGATTGTCAGTATATGGTAGATTGAATAATAATAGAAAAATACAATCTTTTGTTATTTACAAAGGTGCCACATTTTGTTTTTGGAAGAGCAGGTTATACTCAAATTAAAGTAAAAACTTTACACACTTAAAAAAAAATATTCGTAAATTAGCAAGTTTCCGTATTTTGTGATTCATGTTTTATTTCTCCATGTTATTTCTGCTTTTGAACTGCATTGTGGGACCTTGATCTCAACTTTTGCCTTTGAAAAGTTCGAAATAATGACTTTTATTAACATTTTTAATAGTTTAAAGTGATATATTGTCTGGGTTGGTGTTGGTGCTACAAATACTTGTAATAAACTGCCAGTAGTGTAATTTTACAGACTTATTTCTCTGTATATTATTTCTTATAGACCATTTTGAGGGATGTAAACAATAACAATGGTCCTAATATTTCCTGCATTGCATTTTTAATGTCCATAGTGTCCAAGAATCTTAAAAGGACCACATATTGATAAACAATGTTATGACGGCTGTTTTACCATTAAACTCTGGTTAAATTGCCTCTTGTTACAGTTACAAATAGTTTGACAGCAAGCAGGAAATGTTCATGGGCCAGTGACATCACCAAATTGAAATGGACTATACATTATATTATTTCAAACTACAAAAATGTCAATAAAAGTCACTTTGTTCAACTGTAGAGTTGAATTTTCAACATCAAAAGTCGAAAGAGCAGAGATCAAGGTCCCATAATGCCATAATGGTCCCATTGTTCAACCGTAGACTTAAATTTTCAACTTCAAAAGTCAAAAGAGCAGAGATCAAGGTCCCATAATGCAATTCACAAAACTGTTAATAGACAAAAAACTTGTGAATCACAAAATACGGAAACTGTTAATGAACAGATATTATGTACAGTGTTGTTTTGAATAATGTTTTGCATGGATCTGTATGACAAAAATAGATGTTACATTTAGCCTTTAATCACAGTAATTGTGAAGCTCGCTTTGTACGCTTGTAATGTTTTGACTGGAACATGAGTGAAGTACAGTATAAATCCTACTGTAACCAACATATAAAATCATTTGTATGTTGATTAAGATCTATACTTCATGTAGTTTCTGTACAAAATATTAACAATAAAATAAAATGTGGTGTATCTGACGCATTAGATGACGTAACTTGATTCACTTCGCATATATTACAGGATTTGACAAAAGGAATTATATCCATTTAGCAGAGACACATTTACTGTATGTGGTCAAATTTAAATGGAACCAATCCTTAACTTTCCCAAATGAAAAAAGAAAACTTAAAGTCCAAAACCATTTAATGTATAATGAGAATGCAGTTGGACTGACCACAACATTTAAATTAAGAAAGCCAAAAATATCCCAGGTTTGACCATAGCAGGTTCTACTTCAAGACACTGACATGTCACTATCATTAACAATGGCAAAGTTATAATAATAATAATACATTTTATTTATATAGTGCCTTTCCAGAGCTCAAGGACACTTTCCAAAGAATGTAACAAAAAGAGATAGTACAAACAGACTTAAGTAGAGAGAACATTAGGTACAAACATACAGGAAGTCAAATATATTAAACTGGAAATAGAAAACAAGACCCAAGAGACAGATAAGCAGAGTGGATGTGGATCAAATAAAGTGGTCAGTTTCTCAGATCAGAAGTGAAGCATTCAGAAAGTGAGTTTTAAGTGAAGGTTTGAATTCTGAGATATTATTAACCGAACGGAGTGAGCGTGGTAGAGAGTTACAGAGTTTGGGTGCAATAACACTAAATGATCTGTCGCCCGTTGAAGAGAGTCGGTACCGATGGACAGCAAGACGGCCAGAGTCAGAGGAATGTATTGAGTACAACACTTATATATATATAGATGTTTCTAGATTATTAATTAACTACATTTAATATTCTCTAAAATAATATATGATAATAATATGCAGTATTCATTCATTCATTTTCCTTTTGGCTTAGTCCCTTTATTAACCAGAGGTCGCCACAGCAGATTGAACCACAAAAATATGTTTTACGCAGAGGATGCCCTGTCAGCTGCAACCCATCACTGGGAAACACCCATACACTCTCATTCTCTATGGACAATTAAGCTTACCCAATTCACCTGTACAGCATGTCTGGACTGTGGGGAAAAACAAAGCACCTGGAGGAATCCGACACTAACACGGGGAGAACATGCAAACTCCACACAGAAATGTCAACTGACCCAACCGAGACTCGAACCAGCGACCTTCTTGCTGTGAGGCAATTGTGCTACCCACTGCACCACTGTGCTGCCCATATTTCATATTGTTTAAGTATTTTTTTGGTGATGGCAAAGATGAATGTTCATTATTAGTCTAGTCTTCAGTTTCACCTGATTGAAAACAGTTCTTGAGCTCAATACATATTTATGTAGAAACTGTATTATTTTTTCCTTATTCACTTATTAATTTAAAGTTGATATGAACTGCATTTTGTTACAAAGTAAATGTCTTTAATGTTACTTTTCATCAATTTAATGCATTTTAACTGAATAAATGCATTAATGTCTCTTAAATAACCCAAAACGTTAGCCCTAGCATTTATCTTGTTTCAAGATATATCAAATTATTTTTATTTTCTACTGTTGGGGTACTCTAGTGTCTATAACATAAATATCTTACTAAAAGTCAAGGAGTAAACAGCACAAAAAATCTATTTTGATTTCATTGGTATTTCAAGAAAATTATTTTTTTACATGCAGTGTAGCATAAAAAACAAAACCTAGCACTCATCCATCACATGATTTCATTTTATTCCTTTTGTACAAACACTGTGTGTCCACAAATATAAAAAAATTCAAATATATTTTAATCAAATAAGATATGATTAATACAAGAACCAAGCAAAAAAAAGGCTTTTTCCACTTATTTTTTTAATCTGATTTCTAGTCCAAATATTTAAAAATTCATTCATTCATTCATTCATTTTCCTTCAGCTTAATCCCTTTTTTTTCATCTGGGATCGGCACAGCGGAATGAACCGCCAACTTATTTAGCATTTGTTTTACACAGCGGATGGGAAACATCCATACACCATCTTTCACACACATACACTATGGCCAATTCAGTTCATTCAATTCATCTGTACAGCATGTCTTTGGACTGTGGGGCGAACTGGAGCACCCAGAGTAAACCCACACCAACATGGGGAGAACGTGAAAACTCCACACAGAAATGCCAGTACATTGGATGGAAGAAGGTTCTACAAAGGTGGCTCAGTGGATTCAGAGACTAAAACAGGTCTATTTAATGGAAAAAATTACTGCATGTCTACAAATGAAGACATGTATAGTTAGAGGTTACTTAACCTATCACCACTGTAATTTGAAGTAACTAGAATCTAACACAATGTATCTTGATGTACAAATGTATCCCCTGAAAAATAATTATGATGGCAATACTTTTTTTATCATTTCATTATAATCTTTTATTTATCTCTTCTGTTAGGGGTTGGGAAGGGGTTGTTCTGTTAAAAATATATTAAAAAATCTAAAATAAAAAGTAAAAAAAAAAAAGAAAAGAAATGCCAACTGACCCAGCAGTGCAAACCACTGAGCCACCTTATCACCCTATCTAAAAATTCTTAAATCAAGAAGCATTTTCTAGACAAGCAGCAAAAAAAAAAAAAAAAAAAAGATCTGCCAGTGGGGTAAGGAATAAAATCTTGTTAACCACTTTGATTTAAAATTATTTTCTTTCCCCATTGGCAGAATATTTACCTTGTTTTAAGGAAAAACTCACTTGATTATGACTTATTAATGCTGAAAACAAGACAATATTATTTGCTTGTGTAGAAAATGTTTCTTGATTTAATAATTTTTACATATTTGGACTAAAAACATGACAATAACCCTAGGTAAGAAAAGCATTTTTTGCAGTGTACAATCCCACACCAGTCCTCCAAAGCGATATACGGTCTAGCTTTCAGTTAGCAACACTTCTTAAAGCAAAGCTGCCACAAAGAGAGCCCGACCTCGCACTTTATAAAGCACACGCTGCTGAAATACCAGGCATCAGCTTCTAGAACATCCTGATCCTCAAATTTCACACTGGGATTGAAAAAAAGGAGACTTTGGCAAGAGGACGCCCAGTTTTTTGAGAGGATGCTGACAGTATGTATTTTCAGACAGAGAGAGCAATCGTCTTGGGGAATTCAGGCCATGGTTGCCGGGCTCTAAAGATAGAGGTCAGGGCTGGAAAATGCAGCTAAACATCTGCCATCACAGTCACTGCTGCGGAGATGAAGGAGTCTCTGACCTTCAACACATTACACTGAGTTATGGTGGAGACTCTATGATATGGACGAGTTCAGAAGCACGGATGGATATTTCCTTCTGCATTACAAAATGAGGCCATTCTTTGCTTCCGTGATGTTTTGTGCATTATGTTCTTCCAGGAGAGCCATTTGGAATTTTATTTGGAATACTGACTTGTGTGTAAAAAACTTTTATTTTATTTTCATTTAAAATATATTCTTAATTGATTGATTTTTTTACATTTAAATTCCAACTTAACTTAAATATATAGTGCAATAAATTTAAACTTTAATTCTAAGTCATTAAAAATGGTGGTTTGGTGATCAAAAACTGTTTATTTCATATAAGTTAATCCTGCCAAAAAACATATCCTTATGTTTTGGAAGAAAAAATAAGTTCCAACATTTAAATTATAGCTGACAGAGTTAACGGGTACACTACATCTGTAAAAAATCTGGTATACCCTAATACAGTGGTCCTCAACCACCGGGCTGCGGACCGGTACTGGTCCATGGATCAATTGTCGCACAAAATAAATTATTAATTATTTCCGTTTTATTTATTATCTTAGTCTGAACAAACTTTTATTTAGAAAAATCTTTTATTTTGAAGTCTTTTATTACGAAAATTTACCATATTCTCTTGATTACATCTCATTTACTTAAGCGCCCAAATTTGACCTACAAGCAGCAAAATCAGTAAGAAACAGACGTCTTTGGAAAGTTTCTTTGCTACAGAGAAAAGGCCCAGTGAATGACCCGCAATTTGCCAAGGAATAGATCTGCAACCCACATGTCAACAAATTAGGTGAATCCACCATCGCTGTGCAAGAACATCAACTGATAGAGAACGTAAATGACGGCGGCCTTTTAGGGGCCATTTGCATATCGCGTCTTTTCTAGAGTTTGCACAAGTTCGTTGTTTCTAATGGAGGTGCATGGCTTGCGCATACATGCGGCGTGATGCGCTCGCACATTCCGGACCAGATGCACCCAGTTGAATGAATCCCAGCGCACCGCAAGTCACTTGACAAGAATTACCTGATCAGCTTCAGTTTGTATGGAATATACATATTTTGGTAGACTAATTATCTCAGACAAACACAGAACACCCAAACACTGCAGTGCTTTATAATTTTGTCCATAAAAAAAATTGTATCAGAGTGACAGCAATGTTTTGTCAGCTTGTCTTCCTCTGAGAAAATGGTTGATGGTCACCTAGCAACTTACAACCTACGAAACACCACCCCTCCACCAGTCCGTGGTGATAAAAAGGTTTGAGGACCACTGCCCTAATAGACAAGATTTAGTTATTTGAAAAAAAAAGGTCCCCTTTTATTTCCTTTATGCAAACTAATGATTAATGTTTATTAAGCCTTTAGTACCTACTTTTAACATTGGATAGCACTAGTGGGTGGGTGGTTGGTTGGGGGAAAGGGTTTCATTTTTGTTTAATTATAATTTGTATGACTGCCTTTTGTTTTTTCAAAATTTTACAAGTATTTACAAGTGAATGTCTGCAAAAATGTCTAATAATAAAATTATTTAAACCAAGAAATGATAGTATGTAATATATAATGTGTAATATTCGAGGTGAGTGCAATTAGTTAGAAAGTAACAAGTTACTGTGATTAATGTACTTTTCCAATGATGAAATAAGGAATTACTTTTAATTTTTAGGTCATGTAAATACACTTAATTATAATGTACTTGCCTTAAATACTATAAATAAAATTCAACAGTTCTTTATAAATCCATTCAGAGAAGTAGAGGAAATACACTTTTTGTTATACAGATATACATTTTGAAAAATAATTCAATTCAGTTCATTATATTTTTCAACTGCTGTAACATTTATCAAGAATATTTAACACGCTTAATAAACACTGGATATGGTGGATATGCAATTTAGTGTCATTACTTTGAAACAATTAGCGTTTTGAAACTTAACGTTTCTTGAGTATTACATTTTTGAAACTATAATTTTGAAACAAATTTCATTCAAAAAGTATTATGTATTTATTTATGTATTTATTTATTAAGTATTATGTTTGTCCATTTAAACTCAAACTTAATCTACAAAAAATATTGAAATATGTATATTGTATATAAAACCATTTTAGTTATCAGTAATGAATTACTTTTTTGAACTTACACTGGTGATATTTGTATATAACACAAAACATGTATTTTTCTTCACTTACACTAAAAAAAAAACATTTTTTTTTACTTGTTCAAACTACTTAATTAAAATGAGCTGAAACAACACAATTCTTGATATTTCATTGGGACAACTTAATTTTTTATGTTCAATCCACATAAATTTGTTTAAAGTGTTAAGTTAACTTAATTTGTGTTGGCACAACATAAATGAATTGTGTGGAACCTTGCATTTTTTACAGTGTACATATAAACATGGCATAATTTGTATCGCATGATTCTCTAAGATGCTGGTTTGAATAAAAGAACCTTCCAAATGCATAAGTTGAACTGAAATTCCCCTCGTCACTGATTATGTTTGAACCCTTTTTATTCCTTAGAATAGAAACATAAACCAATACAACTTAAGCACTAGACACATTTTTACATTCAAATTCCTTTTGCACAGAAAAAATGTAATGAAGTAAAATGTGATGTTTACCACACTGTCACAAGACCACTTCTCTCCCTCTAGATATAATAATCTCATCAAACTGGATTCCACAAAGAGCCTTACACATGAGGTAGTCATGCAACATAGAAAGCAAAGCCCACCAGGTGCCCTTTCCTCAGATGCCCTTTCCAGCTTCCAAGCAGAGCGGGACTGACTGAGAAACAAGCGTGGAAAATGTGCCCGCGGGAATGTGGCATCTATCAAAATGGATTCCACGCTAAGACAAAGGGAAGTTTACTTTACAGCACTTTGGAAAATGCCATCTCTCTTTCTGTCACAGCGTGTTAAAACGTGCTGTGTACTGTAAAAGCAAACAAAAGCCATGTAATTCAAAATTACAAGGTTAGAATTAAATTAATACCTGCATGTTTGGCAGTGGCTGTTTAATACTAGAACTACCAAGGCAGTCATTTTGAAATGTAGCAATGGTTTAACTTAAAATAATGCTGTAGTACCCTGACTTTTCTTAAAGAGATACTTCACCCAAATAATGAACATTCTCACCTTTTATTTGTTCAAAATCTATTTGATTTAATTTTTTCCGTTGAACACTAAAGAATAAAAATGCTGGTAGCTGGTATTGTGGGGAAAAGCCACGATACCAGCTACCAGCCCTGTGGATCATCGAAACAAACACAACCTGTGCCGTGTGCGGTCTCACCCAGTCATTGGGTCTCACGGCTTGGCAGGTGTTCCTTGCTTTCGCATGTGCTCTCATGAAAAATTAAGAAGCAGGGTCTTCTCATAGGACAAGAAAACTACGCTATGAATAATAATGAAAAACCAACACGTCATCACTCAACTAGCAGAAGTCACCATTTTTGATACCGCCCCAAAAATTATATTAAACCTGGAAGATGAAATTAGCTGACAAAAGCTCAAAATTATCCAGTTTTCCCCACAATTAAACTGACAGGTGCTAACATTGTCTTAACTGATGCTCAACAAACACATACCTGTTCAAATTTCTAAAAAGTACTCCAGGGTGTCTTGAACCTTTAAGTTAACAAATTTAAGTGGAATGAACAAAAATCAATTCATTTGTCCCAAAAACCTCAATAATTGTGATGTTTTAATCCATTTTAAATAAGTAGTTTGAACAAGCAGCATTTTTGAGAGCATGAAGGAGAATAAATGATGAGGTAATTAAAATTACTGGGAGAAATATCCCTTTAAATGTGTACATTATTTTAACAATATTATTTTATTAAAACTTCAAAACACATAAGAGTCCTGAGTACTTCAAATAGCCGTAGTGGTCAAATTGACCATATGCATTATAATCAGTGTATTATTTCAGCAGAAACTATTAAAGGTTTTTTTACTATGCATATTGGTGATGTTTACAATATTAAATATGAAAAAAAAATTCTTATGCAACTTTAAATGTAAATATGACTTGATAAAAAAAGACATCTGGAGCATTTGGAGCAGTCAGAATAACTCCTATGGCCATTCTTGAAGTAACAGAATCAGAGGCGTTGCTAGACATAAAGCTCTACTATTTTTATAATTGTTTTGTTTTTTATACATTTTTTTATTATAAAAAATTAAAAGTGTTATTGTTATTATACAATTATTATTCTAAATAAATAATAGAAATGAATTCTATATGTAACTGAAAAAAACAACGTAAAGACACAACTGGAGTGATGAATTTCAATCATATCTCAAAGAAATCTTTAGCATGAATATTTATTTAATTTGAATGAAATTGTATATACAGTTCTATAGAATACAAAAAAGATGTTTTATAGAATTATCTGTTTCTTAGACTTGACACATGGCAGAGAATTAGGTTTATTAAGTCTATCTCTCTGACTCGTCATCCCACCTTTATACTTCATACAAAAAATCTATCAGGAGGCATGCTTAGTAAGATCACCCTCATATAATTAAAATTTTAGTTTTGTCGACTCGCAAAACTTACTGGGTGGTGTCACCTCCGCATAAAAGGCTGTTACACCAATTTCACAACGCATGAGTGGCACATGAGCAGCGTGCATGTTTTCCGCGTACATGTTAACAACCGGGACTTGCACCGGGAGAAGAGCAGCGTGTTAGGGTCCAGCAGGAGCGGGGTATGGTTCACTACACTCTCAGAAATAAAGGAATGCGAGCTGTCACTGGGGTGGTACCTTTTCAAAAGGTACACATTTGTACTTAAAAGAGTCCATATTGGTACCTCAAAAGTATATATTAGTACCTAAAAAATGTAAGAGCTACACTTTTGTACTTTTAATGTACTAATATGTACCCTTAAGGTATTAATATGGACCTTTTAGGTACAAATTTGTACCTTTTGAAAAGGTACCACCCCAGTGACAGCTTGCGTACCTTCTGAGAGTGTATGCTGCTCACATGCAGAGATGTTTCAGTTTGCTTTTAGATTAAACACAGCGTTTCACCAGCGTTGGTTTGATTGCCTTGAATAACATCTTTATTCCGGGATTACCACACCTAATAAACACACTTTGCCTATAAAGTAAATCATATATCAAAGCATTTACTGGGGCACTGGTGATTTTTACTGGGGCACGTGCCCTAGTAAATTGGGTCTAGTGACGCCCCTGAACAGAATTATGCTAGTTTTAGTGTTAAAGATGTTAAAACTAATATTTTTGCAATAAATACATGTAAGTGCAAGAAAAGACAAGGCTACCGTCAAAATAAACCCAAATAACTACTTTTTCAATTTTTTAAAGAGGTGGTCTAAAAATCCTCAAAATTGCTTCAGAACTGCTGAATAAATCAGTCAGAGCTGTCCACACCTAACAGCCACCTGGTTTCTTTCCATTGTAATTAGCTCTGGCATGCTCAGACAAGGGCCTCACACATCAGTAGCAAGGGTTCATTTCAATTTCCACATGGCCTATTTCTGGATTAGTAACACAAGGCATGGGAAGATGGGCTTTAACATCTGGGATTGGTCTGGAGATAATAGCACTCATCCGGGACTTTCCCTCACAAGACGAACAAGTGTACAGTGTGACAGACTTTCAATTCACAGACGCTGTTCTGAAAATGGCCTGAAACTTCAGGATTTTCATTAGACGTTTTCAATTAAATGGATCCCGGCAAGTTTACAAATGCAAGCTCAGATTTGTGTTGCAGAGGAAACATAAACAAGCAAAATGAAAGAAATACCTGGACTGGTGATGGCTGCTCTCCATCTCCACTTGCTCCATAATCACCTGATGCCTGATTCTGAGGAAAAATGCAAAACCATATGAATTTCCTTAACAATAAGCAGGATTCCCACAAGTCAAATTTCAAACTCCCTGAGCATTCTACAAATTTTATTGACAAAGAAAAGCTGAATTTCCATGACCTACTATATAAAGAATAATAAAAATAAATAAAGGGCAGCAATTATGTTGTGTAGTTCTTTCAGAATTTAGTGATTCTGTGAGCACTGGATTTACCTCAATGATGCAACATTTTGCAGAGCCACAGATTTCACAAAAAAGATTTGGGGCAGCCAGGACAATGCTTGTATTCCTTTCACACCATCTGCATTATTTATATTAAATAAGAAATTATAATAATTAAAGTATGGCGGCACGGTGGCAGAGTGGGTAGCACTGTCGCCTCACAGGGTTTCCTTCGGGTGCTCCAGTTTCCCTAGCTAAGAAGACTAAAGAAATGCGCTATAGGTGAATTGCGTAAACAAAATAGTCCGTAATGTGTGATTGTGTGTGAATGCGAGTGTGTATTGGTGTTTCCCAGTGATGGGTTGCAGCTGGAAGGGCATCTGCTGCGTAAAGCATATGCTGGATAAATTAGTGGTTCATTCCGCTGTGGCGACCCCTTAGTAATAAAGGAACTAAGCCGAAAAAAAAATGTATGAATGAATATTAAAGTATAGATTGTGCTTATCCGGTGTGTGATACCTAAAGGTTGTCATAAACAAGGCATAGCACCTCCTTAAGGGGCTGTTCACACAAAACAAATTTTTCCTTTCCATCGCGTTACTTTTTCTATTGTTTTTCAATGTAAACATGCACTTGACAGATGTGTTTGACCATTCCCGTGACATGCTTCTTTTTGCACCATGTTTTTAGACACTGTGTCAAATTGAAAAAACTTCAACTTTCACACGCAGTGCAGCTCATCAGTAGCTATGTTTCCATTTAACTATTTTTATGTGCATTTTGGATGTGCACATAAAAAAACGGTTGATGGAAATGCCAAGATACATTTTGAAAATGCGCATAAAAAACTTTTATGCGCATAACTGAGTAAGATAAACTTTTTATTCGACAAGAAAAGATGTGCATAAACTATGACGAAAACACTTTTTCTAAACAAATTCCAGTATGTGCATTAAAAAAGATTATGTGGTGATAAAAATGGATGTGTAAATGGATAAACCAGCAGGCTGAGCACATTGTAAAACATCTGAAATGTTGTTTTAGTCATTCTAAAACGCCTTAACCATTTCAGTATTAGTGTTATTATATTATTAATTACCTCAAGACAAGATTAATTATTCAAGACTGTCTGTGTTTACTGCGTGCCGGCATTTGTCTTCAGAGGTGCAAGTATTTCATTAAATAAAGACAGCTTTTTCTACCGCAGCAAATTCTGTTTTAACTGTTGATATTTGGTGCAAGTTTATCAAGAAGTGACGATTTTGTTCTCTTTGACTCGTTGGATGGAAACTGCTTTATTCGCAAATGTTTTATGCGATCATCCAGTTTTATGCATAAATTTAATTTGCATCTTTGGATGGAAACAGTGCTAGTGTCAGTTCCACAGCAGTGGACCAATGAGAGGAACTCGGAAGATACACTCATGCTTTATGCTGCACTTTATTTCAAACCATTCCAAATTGTTGCCTCTCAGGTTTTTAGAAGCAAAGATGCATTCGGTGTGAATGAGCCCTTAGATTTGTGACCCACTTTACATCGTGTCCTAAGCACATGCTGCAACACAATAAAAGGTATCTTCATTTATTAATTTTCCTTCGGCTTACTCCCTTATTTATCAGGGGTCGCTACAACAGAATGAACCGCGGAGTATTCCAGCATGTGTTTTACGCAGTGGATGCTCTTTCAGACACAACCCAGTACTGTGAAAAAAAGTATCTTTTTCATGTTCAAATACTTTTTTGTCCTAACCATCTGGTATGATGACACGAAATTTCTATTTTAGAAACTTTCTATTTTCTATTTAAAAAATTTATATTTTCAACTTCTGCAATGTTGGGGTTAAATATGTAACAGCATAAATGACAATGATATGACCTCGGGTGCTGATTATGTGCTGTACTCGTTGTTGAACGTTAACACTTTGAGTTTGAATACCATTTTATGTGACATTTATAACCAAACCACTGAAAGCAGCAGCAGAAAGATTAACGTTACCTCAGATTTTGAAAATTATAGCAAACGGTTTGAAAAGTCAGAACTATGACCACTACAACAACATAAGTAGACATTGTACTTTTAATAATGTAAAAGGGGTTTATTTTAATTAGATTATAATGCATTCCATTGGGAGAGTAGTGCACTTTTCCAAACATCTAAATGGCTGGTATTTAAATGTTTCTGTTGTGTTGGGTCGTGTCCAGACAGACAAATAGCTTGTTGCTGGAATCTTGTCGCATCATGTATGTTTGGACGTATGTTTTGGTATGTATGGACACAGAGTTAGGTGCATTAAGTGACATTTCACAATGCACATTCAGACAAACCCTATTTAATGGAGAGATGTAAACAGTTTTCTTCATTTTTTAAAATTTAGAGTCATTTATGCATTAAATATGATGTAGTAGGGGTTATATAATATATATACACACAGCTTTATATAAATTACAGTGACCAAAAGTTCTTGAGGTCAAAAAAAAATTTTTTTTAATTAACAAACGTGTAAATTTGTGCATATTTTCACAGCAAAACAACCAGAAATACAGAATGACCCGTGAGAACCCTGAATAAGATAGGGTCATTCCTTCACACTGTTATCTGGACTGCTGGAGGGCATGTAGTACGTCATATGTCATACTGAAGACCATTAAAGCTTTATCCTGTGGAAAACCTTGCTGGAGGCGACACATTCCTTTCTGGAAAATGAATGAAAGGGAATTTCAAGCACTTTCAGATGCAGACAGATAACAATTGGTTAACAAACACTCCAGGTGTTTATTTAGCAGTTCTCACACCCTCATTTCATTCTAAAACCCATATTGTTTTCATCAAGTCAATTTCTACTTAAAGCGTTTTATGTAGAAGTTGTTTCAAAGCAGCTTAACATTGATGAAACAAGATTCTATTTGGAAGGGAGGGGGGGGGGTAAATAATCAAAATTGTTATAGTTAGCATACTTCATAAAAAAAATGTTATTTAATAAAAGCAGCTATTACACATACTGAAAAAAGACTTTTTTTGTTATTTACCTTTTACATGCAAAGGTGAAATATTTCAGAACTGGACAGCACCGTGTCCACACACATATCTTTTTACCTTTGCTTACAGTAAGCCATATCTGACTGTATTTATGTATTTACAATGTTTAATATACTGTATATTATGATAAATATTGGTTTTTAAAGTTATATTTTTTTATAACTGCACTTTCAGCCACCCAAATGTCATTGTGCAAATGAACAACCAAAAAGCATATAAAAGTTTTCCGTTTTGGATGGAAATTGTTTTATGTAAGAGCTCCTTAGTTCAGTGTTGTTTCAATTTAGTCTGTCACCGTTGCAAAGTTCATCAGTTATGAAACAAGTTCAGTTCAACAACAAGCAGCTCTGCTGAAAACAATGGTGTCATTATTCAGATCAAGCCAGTTGAAAAGGAGTTGTTAGCATAATGTCGAATAGGTTTCTAGGCTTTTAGACTTGTTTGAAAGACAAAAATGGCACCTTCTGATGCTTTGTGCCAAATTTGACATCCTTCAGGCTGGTTCTTACATTCAGAAACAAACAGTGAAGTTTGCAAGTTTCAGAAGAATTAGAATAAACAACAGACCGCAAATCAAATTCGTAATGCTTTTTGAAAGTTAGAATAACAAACAAACTTAAAGTCTGAAGAAGACCTCAGACCCTCCGTCTACATATCAATTTTCATAGAAGGAATTAAATAAAACAGGGTTTAAAAAAAACAGAATAAAAAAAAAACATGGGATAAACTATTCCTTTAAGGATCGTGTTGAATGTAAATTTAGCTCAGGTGGCAGGACATCAGAAGGACATGTGTTTATTTTCCATAAAACCAAGAACTGATTAAATGTATGCACTGCGAGTTGCTTTAAATACATTCATTTTTCAAATGCATATACAGTCTATAAATGCAAAGTGATGCCGCAGCAAATTTTGGGATGAGCCACCTGGGGAAAATGGTCTAAATCTGAACACTTGCAGCAGGCGATCTATTTTGCACACTGGACTCATTTATAAAAGACTACAAAATAAATGGGTAGGCATCAAAACCTGAATACACACTTTCAAGTTTTCCTTTTGTTAAAGCTATTTTAAGAGCTTGCTAACTGATATGAAGAGTACAATTTGATAATTTCTCATCTCGCTGCCTTTAGCCATTCTTTGGATTAATCCCCTATTTTAGAAACTTAAAATAGTAGAGCTGTAGTATTAGCTGTACTGTGAAACATTTATGTACATCTGTTTATAAAAAACAGCTATGATGCAAAGCTTGAGCCATTGCCATTACACAAGTTACAATTATTATTTTATTTAAGGGCAAAGATGTCATTTTCACCACTAGAGGGTGTGTATTCACAACAAACAAATGCCTGTTTTGATGACGCCATGACTGTGAGTGTGTAGATTCATAGAAAGTTGTGGTCTTCATTACATCTCACAGGACTCCTGCAGAAATCATGTTCATGTAAGAGCTAAAGTATTCAACGCACTTTCTCAGATGATGACAAAATGACAAACCATTGCTACAGCTCTGATACAAGTTGTATTAATGGAGAAGAATAAAAACACTGCAGTGTTTGGGTGCTCTGTGTTTGTCTGAGGTAATGAGTTTCCCGTTATTACTTAAATGTGTATATTCCATTCAAATATGAAGCTGATTAGTGAGTTCTAATCACATGACTCACAGAGCGCTTGCAGCATTTAAAAAAGTCGAGATGTTTTTTTTAACTATGTGCGCCTAAACTAGCATTAAAGACTATAGAGTACACAAAACATGTCACTCGTATTTTTTTGATTGGGGAAAAGTGTAACAGTCAATATGGCGAATAAAACCCCGCCTACTAGTACAGGAGCCAATCATCGATTACTAGAGACTGACATTTCTTCCGTGGAAAAGCACGGACCAGATGTGTGCTTTTACGATAGTTTTGTGGTCGACAAATGCACTAGAATCCCAGTGAAGAGAGCACAACAAGAGCAGCACAATCAGACGAAGCATTATCCAGGGGATGATAATGTGTAGAACGGCCATAAATAAGGTTGGTGCCGTGATCTCGTTCCTTTCGTGTGTGCATGCGCATTAGCTCGGGTAACCTGAAATTATGCTGATTTTGTTTGATTTGAACGTTTAGAAATGGAGCTTATGACAGCGTTGTTTCATTTTATTGGTGATTCCAAATATTGCTTGGCTAACAGTTTTAGAGAATTTGATGTTTCCCCATTCAGACAGAATGCCTGAGCATACTGCCCGAGAGGCGTTTCAAAGATGGCCGCCAAGTGAAATGACTTGCCTTAAAAAGTATTTGCTAGCATGTGCTTTGCTCCCTATTTGTGTGTGCAAGCCGCGCGCCTCCATTGGAAATATTGAATTTGAGCGATTTCTGTTATAATGTTGCTCTGTGCAGTCTAATAAAATACACAGCATATTAAAGTGTCTTTAGTGTTTCTTTGTTTTCATTTAAATAAACCAGATATTGAGAATGCATGATGTGATTAGCATGACCACACAGTACACGGTCTGTGTCACTAGTTAAAATTGCTCAGTTATCTGGATTTGAACATTCTTTGCAACATCTGGAATAATGTAAGTACTTAAGTCAGCAAATATAAAACACTTTTCTAGTGGTTTTTAGATATTCTAACGAATGAAAAAATGTGCATGTTGTGCATTTACTCATTTTTCACACCCTGAGTTTTGCTGTAACACGTTCCACAGAAATTAGTTACTGTATTCTAATTACATTTTTGAGGGATGCAGAAATGTAACGAATTACATTTTACATTTGTGTAATTTGATTACAGTTACTAAAGTCACTACTTGCGTTACAAATATAGTTTTTAGAAGAGAAAAATGCTCCTTTTAAATCACGTTTTCCGCTGCAATGTCAGTTAATAAGCATGTGCTTTTAAATTGCTGGAGAACTCGAGCTGAAATGGATGCTGTCGAGAGTGGCTGCTTCTTCAAGTGGAAATACAGACATTACTTTCATTTCATTAAGCATAAAAACAAAAATATTGCTGTAAAATGCAAACTATGTCCAGTCACTAGCGAACTTTCAACTGCTTTTAACTGGACCAGCAACTTGTTCAAGCACTTGAACTGAAACCATTCTATGACAATACGCATCACCAAGGAGGACACCAGAGCTGATACTGTGGATAGACTCAGCCTAAACAGGCTAAATTGAATTTTTGTGCAGGATCGGGAGTGAAGGCATCTTCTGAATGTGAAGAAAACCGTAGCTGCTTTTGGGGCCGTTCAAATATCGCATATTGCGCACACACACATTTTCCAGGCGCACACAGTTGAAAACAATGAGTCACGTGACAAGAACTGACCGTCAGCTTCATGCTTTGTATGGAATATACACATTTAGGTATTTAATATTAAATTACTGAAAGAGCTGCAGGTTATTTTCTATTTTTATAGGTATATTTGATATGTTTTAAAAGTAACTTCAAAGTAAAGTAATCAGTAATCTGATAATTTTTTTTTACATGAAGAAATTAGTAATGTTATCAGATTACAATTTTCCAGTAGTAGTCAGTAATTTTTAAAGTAACTTACCCAACACTTCTCCTGACATGTAAGTTATATTGTGATTAAGCCCTTGGTCTGCTTATTGGAAAGCATGAAATCATATGTGCACATGTAAACATAGTCATAGTTACATTTTCTTCTTGGTTCAGCTTGATTTGGCAATGCAACATTTCAAAGTGTATTGAAATATGGCTAAATAATGAACTATCAATCAGTTCTAGACCACCTTGCTCAGGTGATCTCACATTGACTATTTTGGTGAACAGAAACTCTTGTTCATATATGCCGAATCAAACCAAAGCATTAGGTTCAGAAGCAAACACACCAAACACTTCAGATGTGAAATCTCTCTTAGATATTTTCATTAGAGAGTTTATATGCTTTAAGTCTTACCGCATCAAAGTCATCCTCCTCTTCTTCACAGTGCCGTTCAGCTGCCCCAGGATCTCTCAACACCCTCAGATCACCAATAACACCCTAAAATACAAAAGTGCACATTGAAAAGTTTATTAAGATGCATAAGGAATGTGAAGTGACATACAGTTTTTGCTATAGGACAGCTGCTCATTATAGACGATTCTACTGCTTCCACTGCAGAAATGCTGGCAGTCAGATAATAACGTGTGTCGGATATCTTACTTTCAAACACATGGCTCTGTGTCTCCATGTGGGATTCTCTTTCATGGTTTGCGGCACAATTACAACGCAGATGGTGATAAGATTCAATCTGATCCGCCAAGCAGCACATCTCTACCTTCAATAGCTAACATAATTGCCTCATTAAAGAAATAGTTCTTCCAAAAAATTTCAATTCAGCCAACAATTAATCTTTCACGCTGTTCAATGGTGTAACCTGAATGACTGCCTTTCTTCTGCAGAAAGTAGAACGAGAATTTTAGCAGAATGTCCACGCTGCTCTTTTTTCATTCAATTTTTATAAAATTTTTGGGGATAATGTGTAACCATTCTCTTTCATTGAGAATGGCATGTTTTTTTTTTCAAATATTTCCCAAATAATGTTTACTAGAGCAAGGAATTGTTCACAGTACTAACTATAATATTTTTATATTATAGTTATATATGGAGAAAGTCTTATTTGTTTTATTTTGGCTAGAATAAAAGCAGAAAGTCTGCAGACTATCTTCTATGGAAACATCATGGGAGAATTTTAGCAGAATCCACGCTGCTCTTTTTTCATTCAATTCCTTTCATTTTTTGGGAATTATAGCAATGTGTAACCATTCACTTTCATTGAGAATGACATGAACATCCCGTCATTTTCTACAAATGACAAAATAATTAAAATCAGTTATGTCTGGAGTAACATGAGAATGAGCAACTGATTGTAGAAATTCATTTTTGAGTAAATTATTTATTTAAGCTGATTTCCGATCAAAACTTCTACAGTGTAAAATAAAATCAGTGAAT
>CAIGQZ010032409.1:14039986-14071974 GCA_903798205.1 Danio tinwini
TTATTATTATTATTATTATTATTATTATTATTATTATTATTATTATTCATTCATTTTCTTTTCATCTTAGTCCCTTTATTAATCCAGGGTCGCCACATCGGAATGAACTGACAACTTATCCAGCATATGTTTTATGCCCTTCCACCTTTCCAACCCATCTCTGGGAAACATCCATACACACTTATTCACACTCCTACACTATGGACAATTTAGCCTACCCAATTCACCTATACTGCATGTATTTGGATTCTGGGGGAAATTGGAGCACCCGGAGGAAACCCACACGAACACGAGGAGAACATGCAAACTCCACACAGAAATGCCAACTGGCTCAGCTGAGGCTCGAACCAGCGACCTTTTTGTTATGAGGCTATTGTGCTACTCACTGCACCACATTGACGTCTATTATTATTATTATTATTATTATTATTATTATTATTGTTGTTGTTATTATTATTATTATGGAATAATAGTTATAATTAATATCATAAATAATTATCATTATTAATTGATAATTCCCCCCAAAATGTCAATTCTGTCATTATTTACTCATCCTTCACTTGTTTAAAAGCTATCTGAGATTTTTTTACTGTTAAACACAAAAGAAGATATTTTGAAGAATGTTTGTAGCTAGCCACAATTGATTTCCATAGTAATTTTTTCCCAAACATTCTTCAAAATATCATTTTTTTCTGTTCAAGAGAAGAAAGAAACTCAAAAAGGTTTAAAGAAAGAGAAATAAATGATTAGGTAATTTTTGATTGTCAGTTTTTGGTGAACCTTTCCTTTAATTGTGATATAAGTACTGGTATAACCGTCTATGAACATAAACACTGATGTCTACGGTAATGATCAAGCTCACCAATTGAAAGCAAACTGATTCTTCTAATTACACATTGATGCTATTAATGACATTTGTGTCACTGAATTATTTTATCAAGAGAATATAGAAAAAAATTCTGGGTGATCTAGTAATGAAACGTGACGTCTTTATGAGTGAATTAATAAATCATACTTTCAAACTAAGATTTAAAAACTATATTAAAGGGATGGTTCACTCAACAATTACATTTCTGTCATCCTTTACTCACCCTCTTGTGGTTTTAAACCTTCATGAGTTTATTTGTCCTGTTGAACACAAAAGAAGACATTTTGAAAAATGCTGGTTTCTGCAACCCACTGACTTCTATGGTAATTTATCCCTACTATGAAAGTCAACTGGTCCCAGCAACGAGAATTCAAAAAAAATCTTCATTTATGTTCAACAGAAGAAACTCAAAGGGAGTTTCCCCCACGAGGGGGCATCAACTAGGTAATTTTTATGCTTTGGGTGAACTATTCCTTTAGTGCAATATCTTAAACCATAAATATCTCAATAATAAAGCCAATGGGTGCCAGCTAAAAGCATTTTTCAAAATATCTTCTTTTGTGTTTAACCGAAGAAAGAAACTCATAATTCTCATAACTCAAAGGCTTAAAATCACATTAGAGAGAATAAATTATCAGCATTTATCCCCACTGTTTAACTAAAATAATCTAAAATTATAGATATTTTTAAAGGTTTGATTACAGCAAATTCAGTTTTGTCAGAACCTCCAGTAAATCATCATTTAACTTTGTGGTCTTTATTTTAAATATATATATTTTTTTTTGCGATTGTCAGTTGATTCAGAATCGTGCAGCTCTATGGTCAGGGATGGGCAGCAGTGTGGGACTGGGTTAAAAAAGCATTGTATTAGTGTGCTTAAATACATATTGTGGAGGAAGTGCTCAACATGGACAGTCGTGATGGGAAATCGAACAGTGGGTTTTGACTTTTTTTTGTTGTGAAATATTACAGCAAAGTATTGTTTGACAGTGTATAGTGTCTTTTGTGAGCAAAATGTGATTGAATTCTTGCTCAAGAAAATAAATATATGAATAAAACAGACAACTGGCTCTCTAAAGAATATTCAAGTTGATTGTATATATAATGGGAATGCTTGAATTCATGAACAAATATGCAACATTTTGTTTGAACAATAAAACACATTCACTGGAGAGCAAACTGACAAGGAATTTTAAAAGAAAGTAACATCCTAGCTTATTGTTCCCAGAGGACATTCTTATGTACAAAATTTACTATGGTATTATTGCACTGACATGTTAAATAAATGGTTTACACCATGAGAACACCATAAATAAACTTTATATAACCCAGGAGACAAAGGTTAAAAACATACAGTATTTTTTTTTCTTGACTCTTGAGAATATAAAACTTGCTTTGGCCTAAGAAATGGAATTTTCATGCCAGATTTTTCAGTTTTAGATTGCATAGAAACAAGGAGTTAACGGCATTGTACAAGTATACAGTAAACTTGCCTAAAATAAAATATTCCTTTTAAAACTATTAAAAAAATTAAACACATTTTAATTTTAAAAATCCAACACAAATAAAAATATATAAAATACTTAACAAAATGTACCGTAATACAAAATGAATGCATATGTGCACATAAACCAATCAGTTTCAGACTTGCAGGTAAGATCATATGGCTTGCCCTGCAGAATTATGGATGGAAAGCGTCAAGCTCATGCTAATGTCACTCAGCACAGACATATTTAGCTAGTTGTGAAGATAAGCTAGACATGGAAACATCACAGGCTCATGTGCTGACATGTCATGAGGAGGAGAAAGAGGAGTGAGGTTACAGCTGGACAGCGCAAGACCCTTCCTGCCTACACACATGTACACACACACATACATTCACACAAACACATTCTGTACATAGGCCATCTTTTGAGTGATTCCTGTCAAACACACACCTCTTTTATCTAGCATATTGTTGATGATGTTTAGTTGGACAAAGTTCTTGACTTGCATCATTTGCTTAGTTTTGTCATTTCTGTTTAAATTATCTGTCACAAAACTTTTCGGTTTTAGTTTTAGTTTTCTGTCAGGCTAGTCTTTTTGGTGTGTTCCACTTGTTAAGTCTCATCGAGGTCATGTTCGAGGGAGTTTCCCAATTGAGCATGTGGAATCGATGTTGATTGTGATGAAAGAGAGTGATCTGATTGGCTGTTCAGCTACAAATAAGAGCACTCCCTTTTTTATGACAATTGACATCGATTCTATATGCTGAATTGGGCAAACACTGGCACTCCAAATGCACTCCAATTTGAGCCTGATGAGAGTCAACAAGCGGAACACACTAAACAAACTAGCCTGACAGACCCTCACAGATAGCCAGATGCTACCCAATGACTGATCTTCAAGCTTGGTATATTTCAGCCTTTCCATGTGAAAAAACAACAATTTCAGGCATGTCTTGTAGGGACCAGAACACTTCACGATCCAAGAAATAAACTGGGTAAAGAAACACAAACTAACACAAACATTAAGTTCATTTTCATTCTATTATATAAATTAAAAAAAATCAGCAATTGGTTTAGTCCGTATTACATTGTAAAAAAAATGCTTGGTTCCATACAATTCCTTCATGATGTCCCAACACAAATCAATTGGGTTAATTTCAAGAGTTCACACTTAGCTGATGATTGATTATAAAGCTTGTTTGGCATGCTGTTCCGGAAGACAGCCCTGAGCTCATAAGATCCTCGAGCCCGGGGCTCCCTCCCGTTTGCAAGGCGAGAGGGGAGTTTGAGCTCAGGTAGATCTCAAGAACTCCCCTGCTGTGGATAATGAACAGATAGGGATTGCTCTTAAGAGATAACTACTTACTAGGAGTATGTCTATGGTGGTAATTGGATTAGTCAATAACTTTAGTTGCATGTTTTTGGACGGTGGGAAAAAACCAAGGAACCCAGGGGAAACCAACGTGAGCACAGAGAGAATGTGTAAACTCCACACAGAAACATCGGCTGGCTTGGTAAGGACTAGACCCAGTGATGTTGTTGCTGTAAGGCAACAGTGCTATCCACTGGGCCACCGTGTCACCCATCTAGGTAAGGAGGAGGAGTAGGGGTGAAAGGGGGGATTCTTCAAAAAGAAGATGGCTGTCATATGGAACTTAGGGTATTCATAGTGGCTTAGGAATTATGATTGGTAAATCATAAATTGGATAATGCGGGACTGGACGCAAGCAATCATAAGCACGTGATCCTCTCAAAATTATTTTATAATTAAACTTACCTAATAGTTTTTTGAAATAGAGTCGGACTGAACATAAAACAAGTTGCGCCAAAAAGCCTCAATAACTGTGTAGATTCCGTTTAAATTAGTAGTTTTGATTGTACACTGACCCAGACTTGGGTTGAAATAACCCAGCATTTTTTAGAATGAAGAAACTAGAGGGCATTTGACTGGACTGAATATCTGATGTAGTCAGTAAAAAAAATGGTGATCCTTATTAGCAAAATGAAGAGATGTGTATTTTAGAATGGATTTTATTCATTTTGTCTCACTGTAAAAATATATTTTAATTAACAGTTTCAGAAATTTTGATTCACAAGTGTTTTCTGTTTATTTATGCTTGTGAACTGCATTATGGGAGCTTGATTTCTACCAAACGGTTGATCATGTTTTTACTGTTTTAAATAAATGACAGTTAAAGTAATTTAAAGAATGACTGTAAATAATAATTGACTGTAAATAAATAAATAATAATAAATAATGGTGTACACACACAGCATTGTTGGTTTACAAAGAAAATCAAACAAACATAATCCTGTTGCACTACACTTGCTTTCTTGTTGTTGTTGTTTTTTTACAATAAAACCAAAATCATGTTAAATAAGAATCTGAAATATTTTATGGCATACTTAAAAAAAATGAAGAAGATTTAGTATTCAAAAAAGTTTTATTTCAATATTTGTTTTAATAAGTTGCTCTTACACCTCATATTTTCAGATTTTTCATAGTATTTGTATTAATTCCGGTACTTTTACCATAAACCAACATATTTATCATTTGGTAGAGGTTGATATTTTAGAAATTATGGGAGCGAAATTAGAAGTTAAGAAATCCAATCCAAACATTGTTTTCTTGGCGGGGTAGTTAAAGGGATAATATACAACACCAACCCAGACAATATATCACATTAAACTATTAAAATTGCAAGTAAAAGTCACATTTTTTTACTTTTCAATGTTAAAGGTTGTTGGAGAAAAGATCAAGGTCCCATAATGAAATTCAAAAGCAGAAATAAATTGAAAAAAAATTAATCACTAAATACAGAAAACCGCTAATTTACAGATATTTTTACAGTGATAAGCTTAAGACCAGCATATTGATATTAACACCACTTATTTTCTTTTATTTCAGAGGGACTTTAAACATTGTCAACTTCTTTGAACTTTGAGCTGCTTTCATGTCATGAAGTCAGTGTTTTAAACAACCCAAAAAAAAGACTATACCAACTACAGCTCACAAGCACATGGTCGTGTTTATCCAACAAGGATCAAAGACCTTCAGGGGCTTACATATTCATCATTAGGTTTAGATGCTGCTTTTGTTACGAGTAGAAACAAAACCCTTTCTTTCTTTTGTTGCACATGAAAGGATAAAAAAAAAAAGCAAACACCTTACATATGGTTTTGGTACAACGTGCGTTTCTGTTGATGATGTTGAGCTTGGGTTCATTTAACAAGAGTTCAGAGTTTCACTGTTCAGAAAGTAAAGCAGGCCTTTAGATCATGACAGGATAATGACAAGCTTAGAGGAGGACGAGCTTTCGGAGCTCACCTTACATTCCTGCACATGTTCAGGTGCTGTTGTGTAAACAGCGGACATATTAAACCCCCAAAAGGCTAACGGCCAGGAGACACTTGTCGGACTTGTGAAAATTACTTTAGGGAAAGCAGGATCCTAAAACTGCTGCTTTTCTGACAGCAGGCAATAATTTTTTATTCCAGAATCCAGATGTGTGTGGGGATACACAGAGACTCTTCCTGCGCCCCCTGAGGCCTTGTGCGTCTGCTCTTGCACATGAATACAACAACCCAGACATCTGACGCTAATGACTGTCAAAAAGACATTTTGTGCAACTGAAAAGTGCTTCAATTTTTTTAACAGCATCATCATTACTTGGTCATTAAATTACATTAAATTACATTAAATTCATTTTTTTAATAAAAATAAAAATAAATAAAGGGGCGTCACGGTGGTGCAGTGGGTAGCACAATCGCCTCACAGCAAGAAGGTTGCTGGTTTGAGCCTCGGCTGGGTCAGTTGCCATTTCTGTGTGGAGTTTGCATGTTCTCCCCGTGTTCGCGTGGGTTTCCTACAGGTGCTCTGGTTTCCCCCACAGTCCAAAGACATGCGCCATAGGTGAATTGGGTAAGCTAAATTGTCAGAATCAAAATCAGTTTCATTGCCAAGTGTGCTTCACACCCACAAGGAATTTGTTTTGGCAACAGAAGCTTCCAGTGTACATAAAGTGACAAGTGACAACACAAAATTAAATATGAGAAAAGAAAAAGTCATAAACTATTGTCCGTAGTGTATGAGTGTGTATGGATGTTTCCCAGTGATGGGTTGCAGCTGGGAGGGTATCTGCTGCATAAAGCATATGGTGGATAAGTTATTAGTAAGTAAAATTAACCTCAGATTAATAAAAGGACTAAGCCTAAAAGAAAATGAATGAATTAATAAATTTATTAAATTAACTTTAGAATTTAATACATTAATTGTTATTTATTATATTTATATTTAATGTTATTTAATTAATGTTTCTTGTTGATAAAATCAAGAAACATTCATTAAAGTAAAAAATACAGTTTGTTTTCATAAATCCGACCAAGTCAGTTTAAAACTTCAAAACAGTTCAAAAACGTCAAATGTTCTTTAAAAGAACCTGAATTATCTGTCAGTGGTGTAAGTAACAAAATCAGATTTTTAACTGAAAACAAGATTTTTTTGCTTACTCCTCTGGCATATTATTTTGGTTTTTTTTTACACAATTTCACTTACTATTTCTGAAAATAATATAATAATATTATTACTGCTTCTTGATATAATATTGTTTAAGATATTAGGACAAGAAACAAGACAAAAGTTTGTCTCTAAGTGAGATATTTTTTTTGCAGTGTGATAGATGCATTTCATGATTAAGTAGGGTCCTTTGAAATAATATCAATAAATAATTAATTTAATTTATAAAAAAAAGAAACACTTAATTTATGCAATATATTTAAGATTTATTTATTAACCAATAATGAAAAAAAATACATATTTAAAAAAAAATTATTTACAGACATCAGTTTTTTTTGCCGTTTATAGATAACAACATTATCATTTGTACACACTTTCAGTTTATCTGAATATGTAAAGCTATCTGTAAAAAATCTACAGGTATCAACTTTGATGATACCTACAGTATCATCCTGCTATTTCGCCCTGCTGTTAGATAATCAGGTTAATGCAGTAGTTAAATCATGCTTTTTTCAGTTGAGATTACAGGTCAAAGTCAAAGGCTTTTTAACCCCAGCTGAATTCGAGAGAGTAATACATGCATTTATATCTTCACGTTTGGACTACTGCAACTTAGTTTATATACTGTAGGTATTGATCAATACTATATATAATGCCTACAAGTAGTACAAAAGGCAGCTGCTAGACTTCTTACTGGCACTCGTAAATTTGAGGACATAACCCTTTTCATGTTTTAGAATAGAGTTTAAAATGTTACTCTGTTTTTAAGGTTTTAATGCTCTGACTCTTATTTATCTGAACTTGAGACTGCTAACATATCTGCTAGATGTTTAAAGATGTTTAGAGCGGTCTACCTCTCTCTATTAGAATAATCTCTACTGACTCAGTGTTTAAAGGGAAACTAAAACTTCACCTTTTAGAAAAGGCTTTTAACACCTGAGTTGACTGAGCTTGCTGTTTTCTGTTTCATGTTGTATGTATTGTATGTTGTTTTATTCTTTTAGTTCTGATCATTTTTAACACAATTTCTGTACAGCAATATAATAATTCATTTTATTTGTAAATGGCGCCTTTCTAGACACCCAAGGTCGCCTTACAATAAGTATCAACATGCTAAAACAAATTAAAACAAATAATAAAACAATTGACCAAAAGTATAAACACACATGCCGAATATAAAATAACATGATAAAAACATGATAAAAAAATTGTTAAAAGAAAGCCTGCTTAAAAAGATGGGTCTTTAGACGAGATTTCAAGACTCTATCACTGCTCCTTAGATCCAGGGGATATATGATCACTGTTGTTATATTGCACTTTATAAATAAAGTCTAAGTCTTTTATGATTCTAAAAAATATCCCCACCCTATAATGTAACTCATTTTACATGTCTGTTATAGGTATATTAATTTTGTCTGCTGAAGATTGTCGTTTTTTCCATGTCACACACTGCTGATGATCTGTAGCATCCATATGTTCAACAAACAATCAAACCTTGACATAAATATCTTCTCAGTGGTCAATGTTTTACTATAGACCAGTAAAGATCTTAATAGGTCACTTTGTTAGAGTTAAAAATTAGCAATTCAATAAAGTGCCTCTTTATCTATTGATCCGTGTTCTTGACCTCTTCAAAGAAACAAAGCAGGCTGGTTAAAAGAAAAAAGATGAAAAAAAAAAATTTCTGGACTCCTACATACAGTATATAAATTCACCACTAAAAATATAACTAAATGGCTCCTGAAAGATTACATTCTGACATTCATGACATACAGACATGAGTAATAATAACCAATGGCCTTGAAAAAACTGTGGAACATCATTAAAAAGACTTGACTGTTTATATTGTACAGTACATAAAAACTGTACCTTGTAGCAAAAATCTGTTTCATGATTATTTAGATTGTTACGAAATGTAAACTATATTGTGAAATGGTTATAGCTCTAAAAAGTTGGTGATTTACATTTACATTACATTTAGTAATTTAGCAACTTAACTTACAATTGAGGAGGAATTCAGTGGTTCAACAAGCAGAGGCAATACATAATTTATCCATCTTTATTCACACATACATTCTCATGTAAAGAGATATATAAAGAATAGCAAACTTTAACCGCTTAAACATCATTCCAAAATGAAAACTACTTTATAGCTGTACAAATAAGTGTATATAATAGATTATATTTAAGCAATGACAGTATTGTGGCATTACGCTTAGATAAACCAACTACTGCATGTGTTGCTTATGTGTACAAGTAACAATATAAGCATTCATCATGTATCAATCAAGTGGCAACATCCTGCTCTCCCTCATGAAGCAAATACGGAAGTAACTGAAACTGCAATTCATCGAAATTCCACTAGTGCTGGCTCCATAATAGAGCACATTTCTATTGAGCCCAATGTTAAAATGGCCGACTTTACAGGAGAAAAAAAGGTGTTTACAGCCTGGTACAAAGAACGATTTTGGTTCATATAGCTAATATTACACTTCATGACAACTGTGAGGGGGGTGAATTTTTATATAACTCATCTGTTATTTATATTAAGTTATATTAAGTCTGCATAATTAAGGGTGTGGCCACTTGAGTGACAGCTCGGTCTCACTGGTCACCATAACTTCACCTCAGCTGATTCTGGCTAATTAGCCGCTAAACTCGGTGTACATATAAATCAGATTTTTGTTTTGTCTTATGTAGCTTTACACAGTCAGTTGCTTTTTGGAATTATTTCTTACAATTATCAGTTGATATGGCTTGCTGTGTGCACTTAACTGTGCTCACAAACCATTCATGTGGCCTTCATTTAAAAGGTGAGTGAAATTATTATACTTATATACATCTCTATATGTATTTGTTTTATTTAAGATCATTTATCATTTAGAGTTTTCTTTAGAACTTGAATGCTCTCCAGAATCTGACAGGTTGATTAGCTGTAGGCTCTAGAACAGTCATCTGAAATGCTGTAATACAGGGTTATGCCTGAATTTTATCAACAGCTTTGCTTTTACTAACACAGACTATATTTGAAGTATTTTGAAGTAATTTGTGTTTTCATTCTGTAGAAAAACATCATAAAAACAATGCTTAGTGGCTGTATGTTTAGTGCAGTATTACAACAGTGTTGTTATAAGACTAAACACTTTACATAGATAGTATACTAATATATAACTAAGCACAAGTGATCAAAACAAAAATGAGTCACAGGTAATGAAGTATTAAGCGTTTCTCCCTAAGAAAAGCCTGTCTAAGCAAAATACTAGCAGGCATCTGTAACTCCGCTCATGCTCTGCCTCTTTGCCTTTGCAGATTGCTCTCAGGATGGCGCCGCGGATGGCTGCCTCGGTGTGGAGCTCTCCAGTGTTTGCACTATTTCTGTTAGTCTGTCCTGTTTTATGTTTATCAAACACGATCAGTTATACCAGGGATGAGCTGCTGAACATTCGGCAGTGCACACCAACTAATCACCAACTGGATTTTGATTTCTCTGGCGTTTTGCGGAACATTGTCATCGGCGAAGCAGCTGCTTTGTGGAAGAAATACAAGACCTGGCGGCGTGGAAAAAGAGCCGGCGCGCTCATCAGGCTGAGACAGCGCGGCTTCAGAACAGCGCTGCCTAGCATCCATCTAGCGAATCTCCGCTCGCTTCCTAACAAAATGGACGAACTACTTCTGCTCTCATGCGAAAACAAGAACTTTAACAACTCTGCTGTGCTGTGTTTCACAGAAACCTGACTGAACGAAGCCATTCCGGACAGCGCATTACACTTACCGGACTTTCAGCTGTACAGAGCAGATCGCGATACGGAGTCAACGGGCAAAACACGCGGTGGTGGAACATGCTTTTACATCAACAGGAGTTGGTGTACGGATGTAACTGTGTTAAAGAAGATGTGCTGTCCTGATGTGGAAGCGATTTTCATTAACTGTAAGCCGTTTTATGCACCGCGGGAGTTTTCCTCGTTCATTCTCGTCTGTGTTTACATTCCACCACAAGCACATGTGAGTACTGCGTTACAACAGCTGTCTGATCTGATCACAGAGACTGAACAACGACACCCGGACTCTGCTTTTATCATTTTTGGTGACTTTAATCAGGCAAAACTCACACATGAGCTGCCTAAATTCAAACAGCACATCACATGCCCCACCAGAGACAATAACATTTTGGATCATTGCTACACCACAATAAAAGATGCATATCGCTCCGTCGCCAGAGCAGCTCTAGGACTCTCCGACCACTGCCTGGTTCATCTTATACCAACTTACAGGCAAAAACTTAAAACTACTAAGCCAGTATTAAGGACTGTTAAGAGATGGACCAACGACACAGAGCAGGTCTTACAAGGCTGTTTTGAATGCACTGATTGGAGTGTTTTTGAAGCTGCAGCCACCAACCTAGACGAGCTCACAGAGACTGTAACATCATACATCAGTTTCTGTGAGGAGTTATGCATCCCTACCAGGACCTACTTATCATTTTACAATGATAAACCATGGTTTACACCAAAACTTAGACAGCTTCGTCAGGCCAAAGAGGATGCCTACAGGAGCGGGGACAGGATTTTATACAATCAGGCCAGGAACACACTGACAAAGGAGATTGGTGTGGCCAAGAAAAGCTATGCCAAAAAGCTGCAAAACCAGTTTTCTGCCAACGACCCTGCATCAGTGTGGAAAGGCCTGAAAGACATCACAAATTATAAAACGCCATCCTCCAGTATCGACAGCAACGAACATCTTGCAAACGAGCTGAATATCTTCTATTATAGATTTGACACCTCTGACCAGACACCTCACACCCACCCGGATCATCTCCCTACACAGCCATCAACACCTCCAGCCATCTCCCTCTCACCCCCTGCACTTCAGATCAGTGAGGATAATGGGCATCAGATCCTCAGTAAACAGCCATCAACACCTCCAGACATCTCCCTCTCCCCTTCTGCACTTCAGATCAGTGAGGATAATGGGCATCAGATCCTCAGTAAACAGCCATCAACACCTCCAGCCATCTCCTTCTCCACCCCGGCACTTCAGATCAGTGAGGATAATGTGCGTCAGATCTTCAGTAAACAGAGAAGACGAAAAGCACCAGGTCCAGATGGTGTTTCACCAGCCTGTCTGAAAACTTGTGCGGACCAACTGGCTCCCATTTTCACACAGATCTTCAACAGATCACTGGAACAGCGCAAAGTTCCATCCTGCTTCAAATGCTCCACCATCATCCCAATACCAAAGAAACCAAAGATCACAGGACTCAATGACTACAGACCTGTTGCCTTAACATCTGTGGCTATGAAGTCATTCGAAAGACTGGTGCTAGCTTATCTGAAGAACATCACTGGACCTTTGCTGGACCCCCTGCAGTTTGCCTATAGAGCAAACCAGTCTGTGGATGATGCAGTCAACATGGGACTGCATTATATCCTAGAACATCTGGACAAACCAGGGAACTACGCAAGGATACTGTTTGTGGACTTCAGTTCTGCCTTTAACACCATCGTCCCATCACTGCTCGAGAACAAACTGACCCAGCTGTCTGTCCCTAGCTCTGTCTGTCATTGGATCACCAGCTTTCTGACAGATAGACAACAGCTAGTCAGAATGGGTAAAATCACATCCGACAGCCGCACCATCAGCACTGGTGCCCCCCAGGGATGTGTTCTCTCCCCACTGCTCTTCTCCCTGTACACAAACGACTGCACTGCAAAAGACCCCTCCATTAAGCTCTTGAAGTTTGCCGATGACACTACTGTTATCGACCTCATCCGGAACGGTGACGAGTCTGCATACAGACAGGAGGTGGAGCGGCTGGCTTTATGGTGCAGATACAACAACCTGGAGCTGAACACGCTCAAAACAGTGGAGTGGACTTTAGGAGAAACCCCCCTGCACTCCCCCCACTCACCATCATGAACAGCACTGTGGCTGCAGTAGAGTCATTCAGGTTCCTGGGCACCACCATCTCTCAGGATCTGAAGTGGGACATTCACATAGACTCCATTGTAAAGAAAGCCCAGCAGAGACTGTACTTCCTTCGTCAGCTGAGGAAGTTCAACCTGCCACAGGAGCTGCTCATACAGTTCTACTTAGCTGTCATCAAATCCATCCTCTGCACTTCAATCACCGTCTGGTTCAGCTCAGCTGCCAAAACCAACCTCCGTAGACTACAGCGAATAGTCCGGACTACTGAACGAATCACTGGCACTACCCTTCCTACACTTCAAGAACTGTACTCTTCCAGAGTGAGTAAAAGGGCTCGTAAAATCACTCTGGACGCCTCACACCCAGCACACTACCTGTTTGAACTGTTACCGTCTGGTCGGCGCTACAGAGCACCAAGCACAAAAACAGACAAACACAGGAAAAGTTTCTTTCCTCAGGCCATCTACCTCATGAACAGTTAAATATTCCCCTACTGTGCAATAAACGTGCAATACTTTCTCATACGCACTTGTACACAGCACCTTATAACCTGTATATTTACAGCATATCTGTACATACAATACAACATCCAGATCTTTTTGACTGACTGCATCTCTGTTTAATGTTTAATGTTTATTGCCTTTTCTTTCTTGTATTTAATTTTGTGTTGTCACTCGTCACTTTATGTACACTGGAAGCTTCTGTTGCCAAAACAAATTCCTTGTGTGTGTGAAGCACACTTGGCAATAAAACTGATTCTGATTCTTTGTTTGGTTACCCCCGGTTGGAGCGATGACGCATAATCAAAATGGCGCCGGTTGGTCATGCCCACTTGAAGCTTCGATTGTGCTCTTCACAAACCTATGGGTGATGTCACGAATACTATGTCTATATCCTTTACAATCTATGGTATCAATTCAGAACAATTGCATTGTTGTAGAAATATTTTCATATTACCAAAAAATTGCCAAATCAGGTTTAATATAGCAGGAAAGAGTAAAAGACTGAAACTTATTATCACACTAGACTAAACAGAAACATCTTATTTACACCCACATTTAAAAACATTCTAATTTGAATGTCCATGTATCCTAAAACTAGCTCTATCAGCTTCAATTTAGATTGGTTTACATAAGATTGGCATTTTAATCTGTGGGTTTTCTCAGAACGCATTTTCTAATTAAACGTTTTAAATGAGATGCAAGCTGTAATCAGTTCATCCTAAAACTTTAAAAGCCTCTTACTAGACATCAGTTATTAATCCTGACAAAAAAGCCTAAATATGTCATTCACCAATATTGCACACTTGAATGTGAAAAATTATCACTTCAAGTCAAACGGCAATCGGATATCACACCTGACCTATTTATGCCAAACAGGCTTGTAGAAATTTTTTTATGACTTATGTGCCATAATACAGTACATTTCCATGCAATTGGAAACCAGCACTGCAACACTTCCATGTCATTTGCCAATACAGTGTATGTTAATGTACTACATAATCCAATGTGACATCAACACTGCAGATTTATTGCTACAAAACCATTTAACCTTGGCGGCACAAAGTCTTTCAACACAGCACTTCCACATTTTGACTTTTTTTCTGACAGTCAAGTCATCTTGGCAATGGCAGGATTTGCCCTCTCAGTTGATCCATTACAGAATGAATTGAGCACACTGTCTATTGGCGTTCAGAGGCTCCATTGTTATGGAAAAGGTCCATGAAGGGCTTCTGACCCAATGAGAAATCTAGCACAATCACTTCCATTTTCCCAATGAAGCCATTTTCCCCCAAATCTAATAGCTCTTACAAGCTTCAGTGGAGTCCAGACACTACATAACCCCATTATGATCTGTGACACTATTTGAGAAAGCTTTCAGAACAGCCATGGGAGGATATGAGACAAGACTGTAGTGAAGATGGAAGAACGTGTGTGTGTGGCAGCGTGAGAAAATTATGACTACAGTAAATGTTCTGACGCTATAACAGAACCCCTTTTCAGATTCAAGCCACACTCTTTTGGCTGTATAATGTATAATTTTATTCAATATTATCTATTCAATCAATCATCCATAATATAAAGAATACATTTAAATGTTACTAAAAAAGTTTTTTTTAATGATGTTCTGTTAAACCTTTTATCTACATCAAATTATCGATGTTGATAAAGTATTAACATTTACATTAATAATAAATGTTTTGGAGCAACCGATTATTAACGTAATTTCTGAAGGATCAAGTGACTGAAGAAACTGTAAACCTTCCCAAAAAAGAGGTGCTACACAAAAATGTAACACATTGGGCTCTATTTTAACGATCTAGGCGCAAAGTCTAAAGCGCATGGTGAAAAAGCATTAAAGGCTTGTCCGAATTGAACTTTGCTATGTTAAGGATGAAAAAAAATATGCTCTGCGTCCTGGCACATGGTCTAACAGGGTTGTGCTTATACTCTTAATGAGTTATGGGTGTGTTTTGAGCATAACATGCATTAAACCAATCAGAGACTCATCTCCCTTTTCCTTTAAGAGTCAATGGCGGACTTTGTATGTGGAAAAACTGAACGCCATTCGGCCTCTTTACTTTACTCCTTTGCTTTCGAAGATTGAGGAAACAGTGGAAACTCACTCCACTGAGTACATTATGTTCCACGTATGTTTTTGGGTGTTTGGGTTTTGTTTTCTGTTGCGCTCTCTCTCCTTTTTCCCTGCTTTGTTTTCTGTCCTGTCCCAGGTGTGCGACTCCTGGTTGAGAAGGCCATCACATTGTGACGCCACTCTGCACACCAATCAGGAGCTGGTCCACCACATTTAAAAAGGCGTTCGCTTGCACTGATCGAGAGGAGCACCTGAATCTACACCAAACTCCTCACTTGTGTCAACCAGCCTGCTCTTTCGTGTTTGTATTCTTTTTGTTGTTTAGTTTGTCTCTCGTTTAAGTGATTTATTGTTACAATAAGCTTTTTAGCTCAATTTACCCGATTATTTGGAAGTCAAATGATCTTTATGAGAATTGGATTATCAGATAAGCTTTTGTTTTGCTAATTATTAAAACAATGTATACGCTACAAGAACTCTAGTAATTCTCTTTTTGAGTAGAATTGTCTTTTGTTTTAGTTATGGAGTAGTGTGGCAACACCTGCAATTATGTTTTGAAGCATTGCATATGCTGAAGAGTATGGTTTTGTTTCTACATTTTTCTTTGTTTAGTTAGTTTAGTGGGTTGGGGTTTAGTTATATTGTTTTGTTATATTTATTTGTTAGTTTTGGCAACAATCCTGTTTATTGTTTGATTTGTACATTTAAAAATTCTTGTATTTATTGTTTAATATATTGTTATTTTTGTTTCACATATTCGTTTGCTGTGATTTCTCTTATTTTCACCCAGCACCAGTGGAAACTTAATGTTGTCTCATCCAATATAACAACATAAACACGTAACAACATCCATTAGCCTATATATTTAATTTGATTTGTTAAGCGCAAAGATTTTTTTCAAAACTATTTTTAAATTCAGCTCTAATTTACAGCAATCGAATGAATGAACAATAATAACGAAGTGTGGTCAAAAAACCTGGAGTTATATTCAAACACACTTCCTATTTCCCCATATGGTGATGCATATATCTCCAAAACTGACAGGTTGACAAATATAAACTTGTTTTTATTAAAACAAATATAAATATGCATATAATAAATAATACTTTTAATATTTATAAAATTATTAGTAGTAGTATCAGTAGTATACTAATGTATTGTCATGAATAAACTGAAAAAGCCTCATCCAATTACAGTTACACTGGTCTGAAAATAGCAACAAATCGCACCAAACACTCTTGTGCCTTATTGTGCCAGGTGTATGGTAGGGCCCTATGTCTACAACATAATTTACTGGTAGTTTAAAACTGTAATAAACTTAATTTATGGAGCATGTGCACAACACTGTTTTCAACATAATCAGTAATATTTTACTGCATTATTTTTACACAACGGTGGCATTTTGAAGCCCTGGAAATGCTGAGTTCATAAATGTATCATTTTCCAATTATCGGTTCTCCTTCAAGTAATCCAAAAGTTAACTAGCTCATAGTAGCAATGAAGTTAAGGTTTCACTGTATGCCCCAGTACAGGAGCAGATGCAGATTCTAATGCTAATTGCTTCAAATAACAGACTAATTAACAAAAAGACAATCAATTGTAGTTAAAGAGAGACTAGAAAGTTACACATTAGCTTGTCCTTTGCACATGGCCCCAGAGCCTCACAAATCTAACAATGGCTAGACACTGACACTGAACATTTCACTTTCCAACACAAACAGCACACCTGAAATTCATTCATGAGCTTATGATGAAGCAAATGTCAAATCCTTCACATGTAGCTAACATCAGAACAATATCATTAGCATAACTAAAACCATGAACACAATACGTGTATGCAATCTGCACCACCATGGGGAATCCATCAAGAATGGTTTACAGCCGATGGGAAAGCCTTGCTTTCCGACATGCTGTTTGCATTATAAAAACATTAATATTGTGGTTTGATCTTATCTGCCCTAAACCCTGAATGTCTCAAATTACGGCCTAATCTAATTGACATGTTTACATTATCTAGGAGGATATAATTGAGGTTGATGACATAATTATTATTGTTTTTAAACTGTACATGTTTCCCAAGGTTGGTATAATTTTGAAAGTCACTTTCTGTACAGACACATGCACAGTCTTGGGTTTTATGAATCTGTCTACTATTAATGGCCATAAAATAAATCAGTTTAATTAACTCATAAAACAGTTTGTGCATTAATTATATTATGTTTGAGCATGGGTGCTGCTAAGGGGGACATTAGAAGGATTCTAAGACCCTCTTCCTATTCACTGCATGGTTATGTCTGTCCTACATAGCCTAGTAAACTGTCAAAGCAAAGATGCACTCAAGTTCAACCAAGAAGAATAATGCACTCAAAAAAGTTTGCTGTTTGTTTAAAGTACTTATTTAAAATGAAACAACACAATTTTTGAACATTTTTGTTTGTTTTATGTTTAATCCACTTAAAATTTTATTTTAAAAAATAATGTTCCTTAAACTTAATTCCTTCATGTTGTCCCAATACAAATCGATTATGTGTAATCAGCATATTTTTTTACAGTGGGTTCACACCAGATGCTAATATCATTTATAATTACTTGCGAGATGTTTTTCACCTCACCAGAATTTTTAACTCAAGTTGAATCTTTTTAACTTCTTTTGAAAAAATTGTGCTCATTCACAGCAAACACGTTGCTTCAACTAGAGCAAAAAATTAACTACACTTATGACTGCCACTTCCCATGGGAAAGGGACTTCAGTGTCATTTGCACCACCCTATAAAAATGTGCTTCTACTCCATAAAACTATACCGATACGTACATGGCCAACCATCTGACTCAATAGGTTAGGTTTTTCACTACTAAAAATTTAAAAGAATTTCCACAATTATCAAGTTTTCCTAGACAGATTGTGATTGAGAAATGATAGATGCTGCTGAAATAATTTAGTCTTTTTTATATAATAATTTTTTAGGGGTTTTCAGCTTTTATTGATAGGACAGTGTAGAGAATGGCATGTCATGAAGTACGATGCGATCCTGGATTAACATCTATGTTGATCCTGAAACATCATGTTTGTTCGAAAATGAAATCCATACCTATTCCCTACCTCTAAACCTGGCCATAACTGTAAATTATTTCCAAAATCAGACGGGAACAATATTGGATAACAATCATGTAGACGTGCATACACCTAACCGTAACTTAACATAAATGGTAAACGTATCCCTTAATTCGGATTGGCTGATTGGAATTTTGTTCCAGCATCAAAAGAGATGTTATTCCAGGAACATGTCCTACTTTGTGAAGTCAGGTTGGTGGTAGAGAATTGACAAAAAAGCATGAGAAAGCAGAGAAAGATGGGAAGGATTAACAAAGGATCTTGAGCCGGGAATTAAACTCGGTTCACTGTGAGCACCTCAGTGCTATGTGTCGATGCCTTAACCACTGGGCTATTGGCGCAGCCAAAATGCTTTAGTGTCATTTATACATTCATTCATTTACCCAGCCAGCCAACCATCCATTTAATTCATTTGTTCATTCATTTATTCAATTTCTTTTTTGGCTTAGTTCCTTCATTAATCAGGGGTTGCCAGGGTCGCCACAGCAGAATGAACCACCAACTTTTCCAGCTTATGTTATTACACAGTGGATGCCCTTCCAGCC
The DNA here is from genome assembly GCA_903798205.1 of Danio tinwini. Taxonomy (NCBI): domain Eukaryota; kingdom Metazoa; phylum Chordata; class Actinopteri; order Cypriniformes; family Danionidae; genus Danio; species Danio tinwini. The sequence continues at coordinate 14,059,038 of CAIGQZ010032409.1, forward strand.
ACAACCCAACACTGGGAAACACCCACATACTCTTGCATTCACACACATACACTACAGCTTATTCGATTCACCTATACCGCATGTCTTTGGACTGTGAGGGAAACCAGAGCACCCGGAGGAAACCCACGCGAACACGAGGAGAACATGCAAACTCCACACAGAAATGCCAACTGACCCAGCCGGGGCTCGAACCAGCGACCTTCTTGCTTTGAGGCGACAGTGCTACCCACTGCACCACCGTGTCACCAATTAATTTGTTTATTATTATTATTTTTGCCCCAGTGAATCATTTCTAATAATATAACTGATTAAGTAGTTGGTACTGTTAAACTGCAGTAAAATATTTTGGATCACTAGAATGATTGGTATATTTGGTACAGAACAGATGTGTCGTATTTGTGCGTCTACTCTTATTTTTTCAAAGGGCTCGAAATTGCTACTAGCACCTGTCTTTGAGCAAATTACAATTATAAAAGAAAAACATACAAGATAAAGTACAAAATTATCAAACCATTGTTCTGCACAACCAAGCTGTAGTTGCCTTAGTAAATCTGTTGGATGACTTGGATGGGCTCCTAAAAAAGACTGTCCACTTAAAGATGTCAATTTAACAAGCTGTCTGAAAGATAATAATTTTTTAGACACTCCTTTAAGATAAAGGCTATTTGGCACCAACAAAAACAACTTTTACAATACAGCAGACACGTTACAACTGTAGAGTAGTGTTTTTCATCATACAAAAGCTCTTCATAAATATTCTATTTGCTCATTGAGTATTTATTTTTATATGTTAATTTGCTTCACGTAACAGTTCATTCTGTATTCGTGTTTCTAGATGTTTATCATAAAACCACACAAATACCAGCCGAATGCTCTCAGGATTTACTTGGCAATGGATTGCAATCATAAATTCAGTCTGAACATATGGACTAGCAATTGTGTGATAAGTCTCTCCTGCCAAAAGCGTAACCTGAAAGCTGCATTTACTGCATCTCAGCACAAAGACATACTTATTAGAAGACAGATGGTTCTGTCCTCCAGCCACTGAGACGATGAGCATTTATCAGTCCTCGACAGTCAAGAAACACACTCAGGAATGAGGGGGAAAAGTCATATGAATGGCATTTCGCTGTCAAAAACAACTTAAGATCAAAGTGTGTGCCTTCCAACCCCTACATTCAATAAAAAAGCTTCTATTTCAATAAACGAAATGCTTAGATTCAGGCAAAGTACAGAAAACTCATCTTTATTCAATAAAACCTAATGAACAGAACTAAACGAGCTCATGGTATTTGGTCAGCATGCCTGCTAGCAACACCAGTTTGAGTATGGTTTATATTCATTACTGTTGTACAGTTAAAGGGACTTTCCTCTGCCTTAACATGCATGCATGCATGCACTGAGGCATCAGGTTTACTGGTGATGTATGAATAGCTTAACAATCTAGCCACTAACTGCTGGTGTGCATTAGAGAAGATCAATGTGAGAAGGTGTTTCTCAGGTTTTATCCATAGTTGACACAAAACAGTTCTATGACCCCACTTAAATGCAGTTTAAGAAAGAATGTGGGGGATTTTTATGGTACACTGTTTGACAATCTCTCACAGATTTACTCTCGAAGTTCACGTCTAACCACATTTATGAAGCTAAGATTTTCATAACACAGGGAGGAGTCGCAGTACAAATAATACTGCACCTCATAACCTTACCTTTCAGATACTTGATTCAAAATTTTCTGTTTTGTTTTTTTGCATGCATGCAGATTCCAATTTACATTACTAGAACATTAAATGTACTCAACTGATTAAGTTATGAAGAATGTGTGCTATTGATGCTGGATGTATTCAGTGCTTCACAAGTTGGCAAAGACTAACAGTTCCCACACTTTCAGACCAATCAACGTACAGGGTATTTTCAGGCAGTCTTGATTACTAGATATGGATTTTATTGCTAGATATGTAATTAACAGACAATCCTCACATGGCTAAAAGTGACTTTTGGACAATGGACAATGCTTGCTTTTTTAATGACAGTAACAGTTTAATAAAACAAATCAATAGGAGCATGTTACTTAATGAAAAGGAGAAATATTATATGACATCGAATTATTTATTAAAGGGACAGTTCACCAAAAATTTTTATTTTGCTGTTAAAGAAAAGTTTCCCAGTACTGGTTGCAGCTAGAAGGGTATGCCCTGTGTAAAACATATGCTGGATAAGTTGGCTGTTCATTCCGCTGTGGAGACCCCAGATAAATAAAGGGACTAGGCCAAAAAGAAAATGAATGAATGAATGTTAAAGAAAATTCTGTCATCCTTGAATCTCCATTCATTTCTCAAAAACGTGTTTGAGTTTCTTTTTTTCTGCTGAACACTAAAGTTATTTTGAAAAATGTTGGAAACTGGTAACCATTAACTTCCACAATAGGGCTGCAAAATACATCGTTTCAGCATCACATCGCAGGATCTGCAATGTTGAATCAGTTGAGTAGTTAATAACACACATGATTGTGGTGTAATTGCAAAGTTTAACCTTAAAGTTACCAAAAATTCTATTATTTGCATGTGTTTTAAAGCCTGTGACGGTGTACAAATTTCAAGCCAGTTAAAGCATTTAATCACAGGAAATTTTAATTTTACTAACTTAAGGAAACATTCATTGTATTTATGTGCAGTATATCTGCAATGAAGATTATGCAGTGTTTATTAATTTCACATTTAATTATCCAATTTGTGTGCCAGATTACTTTCAGACTGCCAAAAACCATAAAGCTTTTCATTTTATTTGTAACTTTGCTTTACTGTATTTATACCATTTTTATGCAGATGTGCTCCACCACAAAATCATCCTATTATCATCTAAAATTGTCCTAAAATTATTCATTCTTTTCAAATAGATGTATTCATTTCATCTGTTAAAATCATGCTTAATATGGCAATATGTATCACAGAAAAATAAAATATCACAATGTCAATTTTTTTCCAATATCGTGTGCCCATTCCACTGTTTTTTTTTTTGTTGTTTTTTTGACTGTGGAAGTCAATAGTTTCTGGTTTCTAACATTTTTCAAATTTTCTTGTTTTGTGTTCAACAAAGAAGCTCATAAAGTAAAAATTTAGTAAACTTAAATTTTTAGTTGAACTGTCCCTTTGATTGACCTCAGGATACATAAAGAAGATTTGAAACTGGTGATCAGCTCAATTTATTAGTCAATGGCTACCAAATGGCTAGTCAAAAAACAATAAAGGCAAAACTATCATCTAAGGCTTTAGACAATACACTGAGGTTTTTAAAAATAATGAAACACTGTGACCCAAAACGAATAATTCTCACCCTTTACTTGTCACAAACATGTTTGAGTTTCTTTTTTCTGTTAAACACTAAAGTTATTTAGAAAATGTTGAAAACAGGTAACCATTGACTTCCACAGTATTTGTTTTTTGACTATGGAAGTCTGGTTTCTGGTTTCTAACATTCTTCAAATTATCTTCTTTTGTGTTCAACAAAAAGCTTATAAAGGTTTAGAACCATTTAAGGGTGAGTAAACTTTCATTTTTGGTTGAACTGTCCCTTTAATTTACCTCAGGCTATCCAAGATGTGAGTGATTTTTTTAGGAAGAACATAAAAAAGATTTGAAACTGGTGATTAGATAAAAAAAGTTTTAAGATATGACATACCAATGCACTCAGCAATTTATTTTATTTTTTGCTCTATGGCTTCCCCCTGATCAGTTCAATAAGTCTCACCTTTTTGCACTACATATATTATTAATAACAGCTAGGAAGATAATTACAGTGAACTACATAAAGACCCGCCGACCTACTTTGACTTAATGGACACACGAGGCTGAATCAGATACAGTATATATTGCAGATTTGCTGTTGAAATCAGATTTTCCAACAGATGGGCATCAATCAAAACATATTGACTTGATCTTTGAAATGTTGTCAGGGGCTTTGTTGTAGTTATTGTCTTTATATTGGAGTTTATTTATCTATATTTTTTCTTATTTTTTATGTATTATCTTTTTAAGTTGTCATTTTTATTTATTATTGTTATAATTTCTCTATTATTTTTTATCTATTTGTTTATTTTTGGTGAAAGCAAACATTCTAAGTAAATGCTGTGTATACTATGTTACAAAAGTTTAATAAAAAAACAAAGTTCAAAAAGGTGATTCTGTGAATGAAAGTCACAGGCTACTAAATGGCTAGTCAAAAAGCATATAAATCCAAATCAAAATGATTACCTAAGGCTTCAGACCATACACTGAGGTCTATTTAAAAATGATTGGTCTATGCAAGAAACACCTTCTGTACATCTTAGATGACCTTGAGTAAAAGCAATGAACTGTAATTAGAAAATTATGTAATTTGACCACTATTTTATATAAGAAAAAAAAAAATGACATTTCCTGAAAAGCACAATCGTACTGTGGGAACTGAGAGACACATATTGTTGAAACATAAACACATAAACATGCAAAGACTTGATTTAGTAGTGCCATGCAGCCGTCCTTCACACTCTCATGCAGTTTTGACAAGCGTGCCGAGTGAATGCCTTAAAACACATCTCCCCACAGACTTCCAGAGTGCTTACAACTGTTGAAGACCACACAACACTAACAGACACAAACAAAAGCCCTGGTCAGGGCGGGTGAATGACAAACAGACAGACAGACAGGTGGCACTGGTTGAAAATGCATCTCTCTTTCTGCTGGATCGAGAGAGAGAGAGATGGCATTCTAACCATCCATTACCTTTCAGGTTACTAACTGACAAGCACCGATACCCATCATGCTTCTCTTCAGGCAGAGAGTTGCACTTCACGGGGAGGCGGCCCTCATCCAGGAGTGTCCAGCAACTGTCCCGCAGGACTTCACAAGAACTGCGACAGGGCAGTGGCAGTCCAGACTGGCCACACCGCGGGGTTAACAGCAGGCAGAAAAACCATTCCAAACTATGATGACAGTCTGACCTCAAAAGCCATGCCCATTCAGTCAGAACCGTTCGAACTTCCTCCACGCTGCTTTGATTTAGGAAATTTGGCACAGAGAAACTCTCCACTCCCATTCTGGTGCAAAACGGCAAATTTAAATCTACCGGCAAGCAGCGCAGGGGTTTGACGGATACTGGCATGCTGGCTACCAAAAACTCACTTTCAATGGTTAGTGCATTATCTGAGACAGCGTATTCAGAGGAATACAATGTTGTGTTAGCATGCTCTGCAGAATTACGCTCATTTACATTATTTTTAGCACTAATATTTGTGAAAAAAACATTAACGATTTCATTGAATTGACTGTTTGTGGGGTCAAGTCCATCCGTCTGGTCCACTTTGGTAACTTGATTATGCAAACTAGCATTTTCATCAATAATACTTAAAATTTGGTCAGATGATGTAACAAATTCATGCTGCCTTTCAAAACTGGATGATCCAGATCCGGATCCGGATTCTGTCTCAATCCCCAATCCAGACCTGGATCTGACCTCCGGTTTCCCTTTAAAACTGACCTCTTTTGCGACCTCTTCAGTTACAGAAGCGCTTGTACCTGTTGTTCTGGATGATTCTGTCCTTGGCAGGGATGTGGGCCCTATGGTGGTCAGGTATGCTGGTGTCTGCACTCCCTTCTCAATTTCCTTGGAGTCATCAAACCAAAACCAGCCGTGTGTGTGGCGTATCCTCACGCATGCCAAAATAAAGAGGCACAGCCAAAACCTGAGCTCAGCCATCATGTTCACTTGCAGTCATTCAGGAGTACAAACAGGATCCTGACATGCCCTCCACTGGAATCCACACAAACACACCACACACACAGAGACTCGTCCCTGGCTCGCCGTAAAGTCACCACAATCAGCCCACAAGCCAGGCAGGGAAAACTTTAGAGGAGGAGTAACATATTTAAAAGAGAGAGCAGGGGGCTGCTTCGTCATTGGCCAGGCTTGGGACCTTTTTCCTCCCCCGTAAGCTCCATATCCCCTTTGTCTGTGTGAAAGAGTGTCTCTGCTGATAGATATTCTTCCCAAAAATGCCTGCAAGGCGCCCTTTTGTGTATGCCGGTGCTTCTAAATGCCCTCCTGATGGAATTAAGAGTTGTTTCAACTTACTTTTACAGCCTTTATATAGGGGCGCAGAAATTCCACAGTTAAAATAAATCCTCGATTACACAGAGACAAGCTGCTCGTGTACTCAAAACACCTCTTGAATGCCGGATGTTACAATATACTATAAATTGGATTGTCATTTGCTGTATTATAGGTGTTCATTCTGATAAAAAAAATTTAATCTTAGAATTTTTAATTTTTTGAATTTAAATTTTCTGTAGGAATTAAAACATTGTGTTTAGTTTGTTATTACAGTATGAGTTAGAAAAGCGACAAAGTAATTTTAGGACAGTAAGATATTGTAGAAGGTTCTACACTGAAAAACCCAAAATGTTAAGATAACTCAAACCATTTGAGGAAACCGATTGCAACAAACCATTTAAGTTCAAAAACTAATCCTAATGAGTACTGTAAACTTAATCCATTTGAGTAAACAAAGCAATTTGAGCACAGTAAACCCCAATAAATGAAGAAAACTCAAACCAACTGAGTACTGTAAAACTCAATAAGTTAAAGCAACTCAAACTGTTTGAGGAAACTGATTGCTACAAACCATTTCAGTAAAAAAAACTAATCTATATGAGTACTGCAAACTTACTTCATTTAAGTGGAAGTAATGAGGTATTTAATGAACTCATTACCTTCAACACTTTTCAAAAAAGTAGAATTAACTTACAGACAATTTTGAGTTAACTACACTCATTTCATTTGATAAAGTCGACTGTTGGGTTTTACAGTGTACCTTTATGCATACAGCATATATTAGTTTTTCTTGCTTGCTAAAACACAATCTCAGAACCCTTGCTCCATTTTCTTACACCATTAAACACACAACCTCATCTTCAAGCACTATTAACAAAACCTCTGACTTCTCTTGCTAAATAAAACTTTTGCCTCAAAACTGTTTTACCTGTGTTTAAAATCAAGCACTGCTCTCACATAATAAATAAAGCAATCAAAGTGACATACACTATCAAGCAGACAGTTAACAATACAACACAAACAGAAAACACATTGTTCCAAACATATAGCTCTCAAGAAGTACATTTTTAATCCTAATGTTCAGGGCCATACAGTTTGTTCATTGTATAGTATACAGCCTTCAATGCACTGTACTACAGTATACAATACTAAACGGATAAAAAAAAAAATCTAAGGTAGAAACATGATCAATTTACTTTTTGTCTTTGGGCTGAGTCACGCCAGAACACTTTGTCAATATTGCATGCAATATTAGGAGAGACATTCTAAAGCAACGGAGGAAGAAGCCTCTTGTGTGCCGTATACAACCCTGACATGATTCCTCACCTATTCACCTTATTCTCTGCGTACGAGCGGGCGCAGCCATTTGAATCGTTTGGGCTCGAGACTTCCGGTCTCATTAACTTCCATTCATTTTTAGATGTTAAAAACAGCTCGATCTGATGCTTGATGTTGCAAACTGAGGTTTTCTTATGATATTATTCTATTTTGTCTGTATAGTCATGCAAACACTTGTTTGTAGAGCGAGTAGTTTGACTAGTTTGGGGCATTTCTCCCCTAGGCAACCGAATCGGAAGTTCTAAAACAATCGCAAAAACGAGTGCACTTCCGCATTGAAGAATAAGGTCAATATCATTCATTTCAAGAGTTCACACTTAGCTGATGATCAATAAAGCATAATTGGCATGCTGTCCCGGGAAAGAGTCCTGAGCTTGTAATAGCCTCGAGCCCGGGGCTCCCTCCCGTTAGAAAGGCGAGAGGGGAGTTCGAGCTCAGGAAGGTCTCGAGAACTCCCCTGCTTGTCGCCGTGTGAGAAGGTTTAGTCGATTGGCTATGGTATATGTTTTTGGATGTTGGGAGGAAACCGGGGAACCCGGGGGAAACCAACGCGAACACGGGGAGAACATGCAAACTCCACACAGAAACACCAACCGGCCCAATAGGAGGTTGAACCGGCGGCGTTCTTGCTGTGAGGCAACAGTGCTAGTCACTGGGCCGCCGTGTCGCCCTATAGAAAAAAGGGTGGAAGTAGGGGTGGAGGGGGGGGGACTTCGAGACGAAGATAACTGGAGTGAAAGCTCTGGTTATTTATAGTGTGTCCGTAATCATATAATAGGGCAGATTACGGAACTAATAAGGTGCCAGCTGTGTTGATCATAAGCACGTGATCCTCTCGAAATTAGTTTATAAATAAACCACACTTATTTTATTTTCGGCTTAGTCCCTTTAATTATCAGGGGTCGCCACAGCGGAATGATCCGCCAACTTATCCAGCATATGTTTTACACAGCGGATGCCCTTCCAGCTGCAACCCATCACTGGGAAACATCCATACACACTCATACACTACGCACAATTTAGTTTTACCCAATTCACCTGTAGCGCATGCCTTTGGACTGTGGGGAATCCGAAGCACCGGGAGGAAACCCCCGCCAACATGGGGAAAACATGCAAACTCCACACAGAAATGCCAACTGACCCAGCAGGGGCTCAAACCGGTGACTTTCTTGATGTGAGGTGATTGTGCTACCCACTGCTCCCCCTTACCTATATCACCATATGCTAAATCCATGACTTGTAGCAGATCTACTCTGGTGTAGGGTTGTCTATCATACATTTTCCATAAATCTACTCAATCGGATTCAGGAAATGTGAGTATGGAGGGAGGTACAAGTTCATAAACTGCCCATTGCACTCATGCTCTTGCATTGTTTCTTCTAACCATGCCTAGACACTCTCCTTCTCACCTTTAGCAACCTGTTTGTTTATATCGGTTGTGTCACATCATTTGAAAAACGTGACATCAATTTTGAGTGATAATCAATGACATCTATTCTCTATTTGTATTTGATTGTTGCTACTTGTGTTTACCAGTATGGATGACATGCATTATAGTGCAGAATGTGTTTTGAGAATGACAATGTGTTTAGAGTTTTGCTGAAAAGTCTATGTAAGATCTGCACATTGTGTTGTACCATGTAAAATGATTTAGGTATTGACAACAGACTGCACAATTGGCTAAATATGGTCAGGGAAATAAGAACTTAGTTCAGCCAACGGGTTTTAATGTTTTAGCCATTGAGAAAAACTGTAAAGGTATAGTTTGTCCAAAAATGAAAATTGGATAAAAAGTGTTCCATACCTTTATGAATTTCCTTTTCCTGTTGAACACAATAGATGTTTAAAAATGTTGGAAACCTCTATCCATTGACTTCCATAGTAGGAAGAACAAATACTATGGAAGTTAATGGTTACAAGTTTCTACCATTTTTTCAAAATTGCGGATTTTGTGTTCAAGAGAAGTGTAGAATGAGTAAATGTTGACAGAATGGTCATTTTTGGGTGAACTATCCTTTTAAATACATTACAGTTTTTCTTGTTTGCTTTGACCTGGTTAAAGAAACTAGGATCCACTCCATTTTTATCATCATTATCCCAACAAAGCAGAAGACATGTCTTGCAAATGTGTAAGCCCTTTCTCAATAGGTTGACGCATTTTTCCCATAATTTTGCAAAAGAGTTATCACAGATGTTATTCAAGCAGTGCAAACTTTATTGTTTTAACTATGTTCACCAAACAGAAACCATCTATTCCTAACTATTAGAAACTATCAAGATTAGTATTAAATCACTTAAGCACTGGTTTGACACTCTTTCACACAAATCTTCAATTAGTCTGCAAACCTTATAAAAAAGTTGGGCGGTCTGTGTTGTTCTTTGCAAGCATGGATGGTAGAGATCAATATGTCTTCTACTCTGATAGATCTCACTGTATTTTGGTTTACATATGTTTTCTCTAATATCTACAGTATTTTATTATGTTTGTCTGTTTTTTTTTAACAATATTTCAGTTTTCAGCTACAGTTTGAAAAAATGTCATGAATTCAATATAAATTTAATCAAAGCATTTCATATTCTGGATCCAATTCTTTGCAAAAAGGCAAATTTGACAGGCCAAACAGAAAGACAACAAACGGTATGTGCAATAGGCTACAATGACAAGCAATGGTGCACTGATTCACACTGAGTTCTGTATTTTGTTGTCCATTGTGTAGTGATTGATTAAAAGAGCTCATATACTTGTTTGCAAGTTGTGTTGTTTGAAGGTAAAATATTTTAAATGTTTTGACACGGTTAGAGCATTTTGCAAGCAAAATGTGTCATTTTGACCATGAGCGTGGCTGTTTAGGCCTGTGTGTTAACTGTTTTGAAAATGTGGAGTTTCAGTTGATGGCTGCATCAAAGCAATCAAGAAAAACTGTAAAAGTATTACAAGTAAATTTATTCAAATAAATATAACATACTAATTTACTTTAAATAGTTTATGAAATGCTAAAGATATACTTCATTATATGTTATACAGAGCAACATATGCCATTGTGAGGACAGTGAGATATTAGATTAAAAGACTACAAACTCTTTTACACTGTTAGAAAACAATTATGTTTCAAAAAATGTTCCACTGATTCTGATTGTATTCATCAAAAAAATCTGGAAATGCGTCATGGATTTGATAATAAATATGAAACCTCAACCTTTAATAATAAAAAGAATGTTTTTTTCAGAATTCTCAACATTCTGAAAGATTAAAAAGATGTCATAAATCATTTTATAACTACATCAGTAAAGAAAGGCTCTAGCTTTGGGAAGACTGTCTAAGAACACGCTCACCTCCAAAAGAAGGGGCTGAAACCAACCCTCTTCCAGTCTGTATAAATCTTACTCTCTCTGGCTCAAACTCAGTTAGTTTTGAATGAGACCATCTTATGCTCTGAGACACAGAAACAGAGAAAACTAGAGCTTGTGCACTTGTACAGACAAGCCTGTGAAAGTTGGTGATAGAAACTCTCTAAATGCTAACTGACACTATGAGGACTGTAAAAACCAGGAGTATTCTGTGTAAAGAAACGTACAAACACATGAACAAATTTGAACACACAGAGTAGTGATTTTTTTTTTTTTTTTTTACATCGGTACTTAGTAGAATTTTTTTTATCAATACAATTTAATTGTATACACTTTTTTTAATTAGTCTTAATACTAGTGATACTATTTTGTCTTTCTACTTCAATTAATTTTATGTTGATTAAAACATTTTTAACTGTTTTGACCACTATTTGAGTTTTAATCATAGTATTTTTTTTCTTTTTTAATTTATTACATTTTATACAATTTAATTTATTCACATCTGTCAACTAGATTAAAAAACTGCATATGTATAATTTTAATGTAAACATGTTTTAAGTTTTATGGATTTACTTTAGTTTTTATAGTATTCTATTATTTCTTTTTAAACACACTTGATATATGTTCAATTAAATACTATTAAAATTATATATTTTTTCTAAATGAAAATTGTCAATCAAAATCATGTGGTATTTAATGTTGGAAAAATGGACTACAATATGACATCAAATATTGACAAAATGTAAAAGATGATGAAATATTAATAATTGTAATTATAAATAAATAAATAAATAAATAAACAAACAAACAAACAAACAAGCAAGCGAACGAACGAACGAACGAACGAACGAACGAACGAACGAACGAACGAACGAACGAACGAACGAACGAACGAACGAACGAACGAACGAACGAACGAACAAACAAACAAACAAATAAATAAATAAATAAATAAATAAATAAATAAAAACAAAACAAAACCTTTGGTTTAAAAAAAATTTCTTCAACATTTCTTTTGGACCAGTATAAGCCAAAAGACACAATAAAGTTTCATTATCATCCTCAGCGCTGACAGAGCATTTAAGATGAGCTATAATTACTCTACAGGGATTTGAAGTAAAGTAGATAAAAAGCTGAAGCTGTGGATTTGGTTCAATGAAGATTTTAATGTTCTCTTCTTAAACAGCAAAAAGGACAAAATGAATCATGCAGATATTTCAGAAAAACCCACAACGCCTGCCAAAGCCCTTGAGGCAAAATGGAGAAGTCAAGCTCTCAGAACAATCCATCACGAGCCACAGCCAAATCTCTGGATCTGCCCACGGTGAGTGTGGGCATGACATTAACAAACCAGTGGACAGTCCTTAGCCAACAACACACTGAATCAACTAGTGTAGACTCAGCATTTAGATTTGAAGTGAACACTGCTGAATAAATTCTCCAAGTCCTGCCAAAACCATAAGAGCTGCCTTGTAGTCTACTGTACTGCCTGTGTAGTCAATTACTTTCCAAAACAGCATCTTCACTGAAATACAAGCTCATAAGGGACTAGTTTAGAACTATTTAATTCAACTTAAATGTGTTTGAATCATACTTTTAAAGTCTGCATGAACTGTAAGTTGCTGAGACCTTTATGAATGGAATGCTGAGTAGAGGATGGGGCTTTCTTTCTGCACATCATTCCCTCATACTAAACTAACTGTGCGTTCACACCAAACTTTGATGCTCTTGCCGCACTGGCGACAATGCTGTCTGCCTTCAGTGTGGTGTGGCTTTGCTCCACTTATCCAATGTGTCTATATGTCTGAAATATTTTGTAGCTGAAATATGGTTTTGTATTGTCGCTATAGTTAGCATGAGATTCCCGTTTTTTATACATATTTGTTCTGTAGACTTTTGAAAAAATATATAGCTTAAAGGGGCTAATAATATTGACCTTTAAATGTTTAAAAAAAATAAAAACTGCTTTTATTCTTGCTGAAATAAAACAAATAAGACTTTCTCCAGAATAAAAAATATTATTAGACTTACTGTGAAAATGTTCTTGCTCTGTTAAACATAATTTGGGAAATATAAAAAAAAAAATCAAAGTTGGGCTAATAATTCTGAATTCAACTGAGACAGAAGAATTTTCCAGCTCTGTGCAGATAAACAAGAGGCTGCA
>CAIGQZ010032409.1:14100813-14123920 GCA_903798205.1 Danio tinwini
AGACAGACAGACAGACAGACAGACAGACAGACAGACAGACAGACAGATAGATAGATAGATAGATAGATAGATAGATAGATAGATTAATAGAAAAAATTTTACTTTTTAAACTCAACCATTTAGCCCAAAATACGAAAGCGCAACTGAATTCCTTGTAAGGGCATCAAACATGAAACATCAATAAGTGAGATCATAAGTCATTATAATATCAGTTTATCAATATCACAAAAGACAAGAAAAGTTATGAGGTGAAACTTTAGCTACTCGTGACCAAGCAGTGACCTTAGTCCTGCCCCGATTCATTGGAAACAATGGCTAGGCTGACCTCCACACACAAACCCACACCTGCCAGTCTTTAAAATGGCCATCAATCTGTGGTTTCCTCAAAAGAGAGCCCTCTGCTGTCCTAAAGGTCTATTGAAAGGCATCAGGGGGATGGGGACACATAGAAACAACAGATGTTTGTTGGGCAAGGCCTGAATTTGTGAGACAGCAAAGGCTAAAACAGACTTAGCCTAGCAGAAGTGGACAGACATTATTATGCAGTAACTTCCCACAAAGACTCCAAAGCCAATAAAGGAAAACAATAACCTTACATAATAAATAAGAAAAAAAAACAAGGGGCTTGCAAACAAATACAAAAGGGTATGTTTTGGAACAAACTGGTTATATAACTGAACATATTTCAACAAGCCAACATGGTCATAACCAAAGCAGAGGAGAAGACAAATGGTCAGTGTGAATCCTTTGGAAAGAGAGGAAGTTGACCAATGACATATTTTCTCATTGAAAACTGCAGTGTGCCGCAAAAAAAGCAACTAAAATGTAAGCATGTATAATTAGGATATTAAAAAAAACAAAAACTGAACTTTTTGTTTGAAGTGAAAAGGCATACATCTAATTACAGCATTTTTAAATGCAAATTCTTGTTAATAAAAGATGTTAAAAAAATATTTAATCAGGGGTCGCCACAGCGTTATAAACCACTCACTTATCCAGCATATGTTTTACACAGCGGATGCCCTTCCAGCTGCAACTTAGTACTGGGAAACACCCATACACTCTCACATGCACACACATACACTACAGCCAATTTAGTTTATTCAATTTACCTACTGTATAGCGACTGTGGGGGAAACCAGAGCACCCAGAGGAAACCCACGAGAACATGGGGAGAACATACAAACTCCACACAGAAATGCCAATTGACCCAGCCGGGACTCGAACCAGTGACCTTCTTGCTGTGAGGCGACAGTGCTAACCACTGAGCCAACGTGTCGCTCCATTGAAAATACTGTAGTAAAATAAAAATTTTATATTTTAAAGGCATGGCACGAAACAATGGAATTTAATGCAGTGCTTCTTGTCAGGTCTGATACCCACTTTATATCATATATCTATCAGGCAGTGAAGATCACAGATTTTTAAAGAATGCAGCGATTTTGTTATGGCATGGACAGTTCACCAGAAGCGCTTGAGCTGGCTTACTAAAAATGAAAAATCCCTGTGCAAAGTATTCAGTACCCATTAATACCAAATCCCTTAATACTGCAGCAAAACTTATAGAAAGCACTGCCGTAATGGAGGTCTCAGCAATCACTCCTACAAGCAGCACAGTCATCCCTCTGTCACTCTCACCTCCTCCATGAGCTGGATCCCAGATGAAAGAGGGAAAACGGAGGTGGTGATTGGAAAAGGATTAACATCTGGAGAAGAGGCCATAATGGGACAAAAGCCACCCAACAACATCTGTACACAGAATCCTAACTTTGATGCAAACACTGCTTTTCTTTGACATAAAACACTACATCCGCTGCATTTATGGCATTCCTCGTAATACTGGCAGGATGTGTTTGTTCTTCAGGGAATTTTGCAAAATTGATATGCTTATCTGCCTTTGCGCTTATTTACAGATAAGTAAAGGCTTTAACACTAGAACTGCCATGGTGCTCATACCTGTTATTACTCATAGCTGTTATTCAAATGTACATAACAGATTTTCTTTTTTTAGGGGCTTTTAACTTTTATTTATAGGACATAATAAGAGGTAAGTGACTTTTTCTTAAACAGTGTTATTTTCAACCCCTGGGTTTTAAAAATTGTTTTCAAAAAATCAGATTGAAAACAGAGCATTTACACCAATGACCCTGATAGCACACCTACTGCAGAGACGTCTATTTGATGTTTGTATTTAACAAGGTTATTATAGTTTGCATTTTTTATTTAGTTTTTATTTCAATAGTTCTTTTAAATTGGCTGTAAAATACAATTTAGTTTAAGTTTGTTTCGTTAGTGGTTTTGTTAGATTTAGGTTACTTTTTATTTTTTGAACATATTTCTATTTAGGCCCAATCCCACAATTTTTGTGGGTTGGAATTAGGATTGGGCCTCAGTTTTTATATATTTAATTTCAGTTTCAGAAATTCTAGTTTGACAATGATAACAGGACAGGTCCAGTATCGATCAAAGCAAAGTTTAGTGTTTGCTCATCTTCCGTTTACTCTTGTTCAAACCCCTTAGTAATAAAAGTTAAAATAGCTTGAACAGACACTGAACCTAAAAACCACACAAATGCAACTGAAATTAAAGTGCAAATTATGACAAACTTCTTCCTATTTGTCATGATCAGCAGCAATTCAGGCTTGCAGATCGCTGCTAAACATGCACCTTCACCTGGACTACAATTATGTCACTTTATGAACTACATATCCCATCATGCACCTCTCACACTCCTGTTTCCAGATCTCCACTGATTACACACACAGAAAGATCAAAGACTGATTACATGAACTATTTAAAGGTGCAGTACGTTTGACACCCAGTGGTTGGTGCCTAGGTATTGCACTCCTGGATCAAAACAAACGCAAGTGCAGGTTGCCAGATTGAGGACAGGAGCGAGTGATTTAAACCGTGTTCTAAATTAAAGCAACGGCACCCGATAGAGGGAATATTTTCCATATTAAAAGAAGTTTTTGTCCTAACCAACACCTCGAATTGATATATTAGAAACGACTCTTACAGGTGAACAACAGAAAACTATGACAATGATCACCTCAGGTAAACCTCATGTGCTTTATTCAGTGCTTATTATTATTATTTTTGCTAATTATTATTTTATTTACATTTTTAGAGACTGTTTTTAGTTCCGGTTAGTTTTAGTTTTTCATTTATTGTGAATGTTTTTATCTTTTGTCAGATAACAAAAGTGTTTTTTTGATCAACAGTTTTAGTCTTAGTTTTAGCTTTCATTTACTGAACTAACCTAGATCACGTATTTATTACAGCATTTGCTCATGTGCAAATCGTCTATTAGATGTCAATTTTCTTATGTTAAATAGACATTCATCAGACATTTTTTAAAGACATTTATCAAAAATACCAACACAGCAGATGTTTTCTAGGAATTTCTTTATTTAAAATACATCTTGTAGACATACATGTGCTATATGGAAAGCAACAGGTCAAATTTACTCATATGAGTTTATAAATTTATGCCAAACAGTAATAGAGACAATATAAATGCCATAACTAATGTTTATGGTGAGATGGTGAGATGATATCATGGTTGAGCATTGTATCCTGAGTTACGTTTACACGACAACAATGTAGCCAATGTTGTTGTCATGTAAATGGCCCTGAGATGGCTCAGCATCATAGTTGATGAATAAAAAAATCATTTATTTATCTTTATGAAGATAGCGGCATAATACATATTTAGCCATTTTAATAAGTTGTCATGTTTATGGGGGTAAGTTTTACACACTGATAGGTAGTTTACTATAGGTATAAAATGACCAAGGCAGTTCTAGTATTGTGTTCAACTCAGGCGAATGTTGAGGATTGGCTCATTTTCCACTCATCTCTGGTGTCTGGCAAACAAAGGTGACCATCAGAGAGACGAAAGGTGGAAAATGCTGTCTGCCAGAGGGAGAATAGCAGGGTCCTTCATGCCCTCCCACCCAAACACTAGAGCCATCCGCATGGGGGGGGGGTGGGGGCTTTTCAGAGCCCAATACATAGTTGGGTTGATCATGTAGAAACTGTGGGGTCTTTTGCCCCTTCCCCCTTCTCACCCTTTTCCTTTAGGTTCCTGAAGCTTTCTTTAAAACAACTCAACAAATACTGAAATGTAATGCTGTTATGCATTATGTTCATACTGTAACCGTAAAAGTAAAAGGCCGTAGCTCAAGAGTGTACAGCATCTTCGGCGGTTTATGGACAAACATTATAAAAATAAGACTTAAGAATTTTGTAAAAAAATAAGATTTTTTTTTACAAAAATACCAGAAAGCAATATATTAATGTATATTAAAGACATGACAGAAAAAGGAAAATAAACATGACAAATCTCTAATCTTGATGTTTCTTTCTTCTAAGAGAACACGGATAATTAGGAGAAAGTTAGAAACCTTCTCTATACCTTTTGCACCACTAATAAATATTTTGTTCACTTTTAATAATTAAAAAAGTTCACAAAAAGAAGAAGGCTTGTTGTCAAAATATCTGAGTATTAATTGCTCTGTTGCATAATTAAAATAAACAAAATGTGATTAAGAAGATTGAGTGCAGATTCCTTACTTTAATATAATATTTAATATATATATATGTTACCTTCATTAAAAATACAATAAAATAAATGTTATTTAATTATATATAAATAAATACATAAATGCATAAAATAAAATTTATTAAAATTCAATAGAATTAAACAAAATTTAATTAAATTAAAATTAAACTAAATAAAATAAAATATTCATTCATTCATTCATTCATTTTCTTTCGGCTTAGTCCCTTTATTAATCTGGGGTCGCCACAGCAGAATGAACCTTCAACTTATCCAGCCAATGTTTTACACAGCGGATGCCCTTTCAGCTGCAACCCATCACTAAGAAACATCCATACACACTCATTCACACACATTCACTATGGATAATTTAGCCTATATCCAATTCACCTATATCGCATGTATTTGGACTTGTGGGGGAAATCCTAGTGCCCGAAGGAAACCCACGCGAACACGGGAAGAACATGCAAACTCCACACAGAAATGCCAACTGACCCAGCCGAGACTCGAACCAGCGACCTTCTTGCTGTGAGGTGATCGTGCTACCCACTGTGCCACCATGATGCCTAAAATAAAATAAAATTAAAATAATAAAAAAATAAATAAAATTGTTGCACTAACTGTTGATATGGTTTTTTACTAGCCATATCAATAATCACTGCAAATTTTTTTTTAGTTGTCTTGAATGGTTGTGTATATGAATAAGACAACTTAATCAGATAGACCTCCTGAGAATTCATGATTCCTTTGATTATGAGTCAAATTGCAAAAATGTAAGAAGTTTTCCTTCAGCACCAGCATTTCCTTTTACCTTAAACTCAATACATCAGTTCCGTTCATTTGGGTATTTCAGTAAGCACAAGAAGCTTTTAATCAAGTGGAAGTGAGGCGTTCTGACAGTAAATGCTTTGTCAAGATCTCTCCATCACCTGCGCTGGTCCCACAGGACCCACATGTCTGCACGAGACCACACCATGTAACCTTCATTTATCCAGAGCCTCGTTTTGTTAAAACTTAACAGCATGAAGTAAAGACATAATGTCTGTCTACCCTTTCATGTCAAGCCGTTTCCTTTGTGTCACTCAACGAACCCTTGTTTATTACATCTATCTACATTTGGTTTTACAGCATCTCATATGTCCCGACCTTGTCGTTTTGTTGAGCATCTACCCTCATAATTTGGTCTCATTTAACGGTTCTGTTCAAACACACACAAAAAAAATCTTTTTCTCCTTTATTTTATTGCTACTTTAAGAGTAATCATAAAATAAAAAGCCAGACACATAAGCTTGGTCTTAAAGACAAGAAGAATGTTTTTTTTTTTTTTTGCACCTGAGGAATTAAGGGAGCAGCTACTGATGTGTTAAGACATGACTTTACATAAGCTGACACCAGCAGAATTGGCCAGCATAAAAAAAAAATTGGCTCATCAGTCATATTTTTTCCCATGTTTTTAGAATTTTTTTATAACAGAAACACAGATTTGATTGCAAGGGTATTATCTTGAACCAAATAACCAAAACATGCTTATGCCTAAAAATAAAGGCTAGTTACAGTGTAAAAAATATCCATAAATTAACAGTTGTGCATATTTTGTGGTACATTTTTTTTATTTACTCCTGTTTATGTCTGCTTTTGAATTGCAATGTGGGACCTTTTAACCTTGATAAGTTAAAAAAAAAGTGATTTTTTTTGTCATTTTTAATAGTTCAAAGTGATATGTTGTCTGAATTGGTGCTGTATATTATGTTACAAAAACCTTGTAATAGACTGCCGGTATGTTTTCTGTTATTTTACAAACTTATTTCTCTATATTTTATTTCTTATACATTATATTACTTCAAGCTACTAAAATGTCAATAAAAGTCACTTTGTTAAACTGTAGATTTGAATTTTCAACATCAAAAGTCGACAGAGCAGAGATCATCCCATAATGCAGTTCACAACCGTAAAGAAACGGAAAACACTTGTGAATCACAAAATACAGAAACAACAAAATATGTTTTACAGTGCAAGTGTATGGAGTCATGGTATAAAAAAGTTGAGGATGCAAGTGCAGTTTATTAAGACAATCGTCAAGCAGGCAAAGGTCAAAACAGGAACAGACAGGAACATGCAGATAATGCAAAAGCATAGTCAGAAAACAGGCGAATGGTCGGGACAGGCGGCAAAACAACGTAAACAGTAAAACAAAACAAAGATCAAAAACCTAGGGATGGCTGACGTGAAACTGAGGGCTTCGACACAGTGTCGAAATCCCGAAGCGCAATTGTTTCGAAACACTGCACCGAAGCATGATGCGAAACTGCCAGGTCACGTGACTAAGGTGATTCGAAACAGCCAGGTCACGTGACTAAGGTGATTTGAAACAGCCAGGTCACGTGACTAAGGTGATTAGAAACAGCCAGGTCACGTGACTAAGGTGATTCGAAACAGCCAGGTCACGTAACGAAGGTGATTCGAAACAGCCTGGTCACATGACTAAGGTGATTCGAAACAGCCTGGTCACGTGACTAACGTGATTCGAAACAGCCAGGTCATGTGACTAAGGTGATTTTAAACAGCCAGTACATGTGACTAAGGTGATTTTAAACAGCCAGGACACGTGACTAAGCTGATTCTAAACAGCCAGGTCACGTGACTAAGATGATTTTAAAAAGCGAGGTCTTGTGACTAAGGTGATTCGAAACACCAGGTCAAGTGACTACAGCGATTCAAAGCATCGGGCATTTCAGAAGCGTTTCAAGACCTGGCGAATCTGCATTTGATTGACATGGGTTGGAACAATAATCTCTTGTAGCCTAGTGGACCTTGCATCTGCACAAAGTAACTGCTGCAAATTCGAATCCTGACTTGCACAAATACTCTGAAATTATGACTTGATGTATTTTATTAATGTTACTTTTTTATGACCAAAACAAGACATATTTATTTACAAAGTGTTCATTCACACACATTCAATGTCAGATCAATGATAAAACACTTTTTCAAGGATAGAGCATTTAAAAACGAACATCTATAGCTGCATTACGCTGGATTATCTCTGCATGCTAGTCAGGAACTACAGTCAGGAACTATATAGTGTGTAAAGGCAGGCAGCTGACAAATACGGTGCGAAAGTCTCACTCTGTTAGCCTCCTCAGAGCATTTGCCTCCCTTGCAGGATTCAGCGGTTCGATCGGATACCTTTGATTTTACTAGTCAGAGGGTGTACTGTAACATAAAACTAAAAGTGTAATTTGGTGATGTAAAAAAAACTACAGTGTAATTTGTTTATATTATTATTGTTGTATAACTACATGAATGAGTTGGTCAGCTGTGAACATTTGACATTTTTGCAACACAGTGCTTTCCCATACTTTAATCAGCAGAGGTCCGTCCTCATTGAGATCTGATTTGGAAAGCTTTGAGTAACAAACCTTTTTCTGTATACAATTGAGTTGAACAGTTCACAGGTTCAGAAAGCTTCATTTCACCATCACTACCTCTAGGTGTCACTGTAGACACGAGTTTCGAAATGTTTCGAAGCTTCGACACATTTGCTTTTACTGATTCATTGTTTCATGAAGCCTTGCTTTGCCCACCCTTAGGTATAACAGAGTTAAGGATCCAATCGTAGTTAATAAAGACAAGCATCAAGCAGGCAAAGGTCAAATATAAATCTAAATAAACCAAAAGCATGGTCAGAATACAGGCGAATAGTCGAGACAGGCAGCAAAACAGCATAAACAATGAAACAAAGCAAAGGTCAAAAACCATGGAAGGCAAGACAAGGAAACGATTTGTAATGCTCGGTTACAGTTTACAAGACTCAGCCAAGATGTGTGTGGGCAATTAAGGGGGATCTGGGCCAGGTGTGTGAGTGCATGATGATGGGAATGATGGGATTTGTAGTTTATTTCAGTGGCAAAATCGTAGGCAGGGTGATACTGCATCTATTCCAGCAATCTGTAAGGCTTTGGTAAGAATGTGTGATAAGGAGAGAAAGGGGAAGAATTGGCAAAGGACATTAAGTCAGGAATCGAACTTGGGTCACCGTCTACATCGTAGTGCCATGTGCAGTTGCACTAACCACTGGGCTATTGGTGCAAACAAAGGGCAGAGTTTTGTATGTTTAGCACAGAAATCATTTTAGCTGCGATTACAGTGCAAAAATTACGCTATTGCAACTACTCCAAACATCAGCAATTCCTTTTAGTAGGAGGATCTCCCAACTCCCTCAAGAGCAAGTTAGTAAGGTTAATGACACAGTGACTAAGGACTTACAGAAATTAGTCACAGCATCATTCTATCTGATTTTCCTCTTTACTCCCTCGAGGGAAACTCCTACACCGTCCTGTGTTTACACCACCAGTCCAAACTCTCCAGTGTTTTAAAGCATGTCCAACACTCATGCTTATATACTTGAGTACTGCTTTTCCGTGTACAAAAACACCAAATAACACGTAAGCCCAAAGTATTCTCCCTTTTTTTTACAAACTTGAACACACATGCTTTGACAATACAGTTCATCTTGTTGCATCCATGTATACAGGCACTCAACACATGCAGAGTAAGCAGATTCATCCTTGTGTCTGTGCATTTTTTTGGTATAAGTTGAGCAACATTAATGTCTTTGTACTTTGCACTTGTCAACATGGGTGTCTACTGCTTTTGTCATCTTCAGTAGTTTATTTAGAAAGCCTTTTATTTTTTCAGACTTTTTTACGGAAGTCTGTGACTAGCAGATTCTAACACTTTCTAATACTTCCATTTTAAGAAAGTCCTACTATGGATTAGCATTATCGAAAAGTATCAACTTCGGTACCAATTGATACTGATTTTATTTAGTTTTTAATTTTATTTTGAGAGCTGTTATGTTCACATGCTTAACAGATATAACTGTAATTAGCTGTGAAGGTCATTGCTTCACTATTTTTCACTGCTGTTCACCAATCTAGTGTTAGACGGAATCTGCAGATTTTTTTTGCTATTTCTGCTGAGAATTTTGGTAAAAATCTGTGGATTTCTGTGAAATTATTTTGGGAGTATCACAACTAAAATCTTAATATGTGAAATAAAAAAAATATGTCTTTTTAACTTTTATTTAATGTTTAAAATGCAAATCCAATTAAATCCACTTTATTTGGTAAACAAAGCAAGTCTCTCAATATATATACTAAAAGACAGAAAATATTACTGTACAAACTGCATTGTACATAAATCAGATGAACATTTTTATATTAGTCTATAATATTACTGTACTTAATTTAAAAGCTGAATAAATATAGATTTACACACATTTACTCAAGTAAATAAACAGAATTAATGATGGGCTAAAAATCTGCGGAATTCTGTGTGCGCAAATTCCGTGTGGGCCTACCAATCACAAATCTCTCAGCAGATCAGTGGATCTCTCATATATCTGCTCATAGATGGATTAGTTGATAGACACAGCTTTCAAATGCTCCACTGTCCACTGTGTTTGTGGTAAGTGAACAGCAGTGGAGAGATGACCTCCCGAACTAATAAAGCACATGAACACATTGGCCAATCAACAGCCTTTAAGAACATAATCAACGGCACTCAAATGTTAGTGGGAAATGGATGTTTGGGGGTTTTTTGTTTCAGTATTGGTTGATATTTTTGACAACGTTATTATGGATGTCAATGGCTACTGGTTTCCAACATTTATTATTCTTCATAATATATTAACTCAGAAAGGTTTGGAAACCTTTGATTATGAGTAAATGCATACATTTTCATTTTTGAGTGTATCTTTAGATTATTAAACTTATTTAGTGTATCTTTAGTAGATAGGGATGTGATCATTTTATGAGTATCTTATGGTAAGTGTACAATAATTCAATACAGTCTTCATCAACACTCTTGTTTTAACAATAATTCATTCTTCCAAAAAGTGTCAACACTGAACCAGTCAGAAAAGAAACAAAAAGACCTTGCTAATAAACTACTGAGAAGAACAAAAACAATAGACATATATGCTGATGAGTGATAAAGGTTTAAAATAGTACAAAGACATTTTCATTGCTTATAACCTTTAAAGAGAATAAAACAGAAACCAGACAAGGATGAGTCTTTTTTGCTCTTCTGCGTTCAACATGTTCGATCTGTTCCTTTAAGAAAATGCATGCTTAGACATTTAGACAATAGGCAAGCATATTCTTAAAGGAATAGTTCATCTAAAAAATGTTTCAAGTTTTTATGTTCAAGCAAGTATAAAATACTTGGATTTGTGACTGCAAAACTTCCACACCAGCGCTTGTGCCCAGACTGCGTTTTCACAGCAGGAGGACACTGAGTCATTTCAACATCAGCCCACCGGCCATCACTGCATAGTAATCCTAAAGCAAGAATCAACCGTAATTTAGCCCTAACATCAAAAGCCTCCTGTTGGGCAACATTCAAACACACTTTTTCACAAGCCTGTCTGGGAAACCCTATGAGCCCATATACTGTAGCTGTATTCTCAGGCTCAGACAATCGCGTCAAGCACCGCCCACGGACCTGTGGCTAAACATCTGATGCATATGGCACATTTATCTGAAAACACGTCATCCTCTGATTGCTTTAAATATATAGGATTTTCAGGAGTCGAATGTGCAGCAATCTTAACCAGTCCTGGAAACAGGTCTGACCGAACAAAAAAGCTGTGATGTTTACATTGATATCTCATTATATACGTATATTACAGTACATGCAGGATTTTTTAGATTATTGGTTAGATTTCTGGGTGTTTTAATAAAAATGTCTTCTGAGATGTTCATGAATCAGTGATTTACTTCCTGCACACCCATTTATTATTATGACATGTTTATTCTTTTCTGATGGCAGTGAAAAATCATCAAATATTTTGCCATTATAAAGATAAGAGAATATCGTTCAAAACAGTAAAGTGTCTTTTTATTTACAAATACAACACTGAAATTAGCTTTTATAGACCAAAGAAAACTTTCACTTTGTCATCTCAGTCTGCGTGATCTTTATGTAGAAATGCATCGCCAAAATAATGAATGAATCTCAGAACAAAGTCCATATCTCCTACTGATTTCCAATGTTTATTTGAAAAATCATTAAAATATTCATGTGTCGTCGCTGTACTTTTAAAGATGAGAATGAATGATGCATGGTTGCATGCCAGCCGGCTGTTATACTGTGTTATACTTTCCACACCCCTAATCATGATGCACAACAAAACGAAATGTAATTGGTTGGTTAATCTGTCAGTCAAAAAAAAGGGTCTGGCTATGCAAGACTAATATAGCTCACCGTTAATTCAATACTTCCAAGCATTAAAACAACTTAAATCAGATGTAGATGCTTCTTTGCTCATTCAAAATGACTTTACTGTATGTTAAAAGGCCTCTGAACATTTTAAACTCACTAGGCACAATTTGGGCGACACGGTAACTCAGTGGTTAGCACCGTCGCCTCACAGCAAGAAGGTTGCTGGTTTGAGTTTCAGCTGGACCAGTTGGCACTTCTGTGTGGAGTTTGCATGTTCTTTCAATGTCCACGTGGGTTTCTTCTGTGTGCTCTGGTTTTCCCCACTGTCTAAAAACATGCGCTATAGGTGAATTGAATAAACTAAAATTGGCCGCAGTGTATGTGTGTGAACAAGTGTGCATAGATGTTTCCCAGTACTGTATTGCAGCTGGAAGGGCATCCGCTGTATAAAACATATGCTGGATAAGTTGGCGGTTCATTCCGGTGTGACGATCCCTAATGAAAAAAGGGACTAAGCTGAAGCAAAATGAATGAATGAATAGACACAATATGCTACAACCAAAAATAATGCATAATTAAAATAATTAGTGCATAATTAGTGCACAATTAAATAAAACATACGTTAAATCAACTTAACAGTTCCAACAGGTTTACTCAAATTCTTAAGTAATGTCAACTTGTGATTTTTAACGCAATGGGTTAACTCACTTTAAGTCACTAATCAATTTTTACAATGCACTAGGTTCTCTGACTGCCACAAAATTGTGACAGCGAAAGATCCAGCTGTGCATACGGTATGTAACATCAAGAAAAAAACATTGACAGGATGTCCTAACATGCAGAGCATAAATGGACATTTCAGACATCCAGACTAGAAAACAGTAGGGATTAGCCAAACTCATTGCCCTGTCTTATGGTCACATGACCCTGAACTTCAGCTGTCTGTAAACCCACAGGCTGAGTCACATTCCCTGGGGAAACGGCCTGTTTGAACCAACCTTCCCGCAGGACACAAGAAATCAAATCCCTCCTGCAAACTTATCCAAATCTGACAAGAGCATTTTCCCAGATCTGAGGGTTAATTTGCTTACTCATCAGATAGAATTCATTATTTGGATTTGTGGAGCTGTGCATCAATGGATTTGCTTTTCAGTGTTTGGATTTTCAGTAGTGAAAATTAAACCATACTGAAATTAACTAAACAGAACTCAAACTCTGAAAACTGGACTGACACAGTTTCAGTTTACTAGAACTTCTATGTTAAGCTGCCTTGAAGCAATCTACATAGTAAAAGCGCAATAGAAATAAAGATTAATTTAATTTAATTATTTTTGGGGTGGACATTTATCCTGAAGTCAAATTGAGATACAATATGTCCTGGTTAAAATGGACAGTTAAAACAACAAAAACCTGCATAACACCAGACCATGAACAAACATGTAACAATGTGTATGAACACTTGCATACATGACAAAAGTAAAACACCATAATAGACCACATCCAGTTTTTCCACCAATCAAAAGTGCATACATAGAGACGTGGACAAAATTGAACCCTTCAACTGGGTCCAGGTCAGTTTCAACAGTTTGAATGCTTCTGTTAAACCACATTCCAAAGCAGAATCTGATTTTCATCTGTTTGTTTTAAGGTAATTTTTGATTAATCATTACTTTTATTAATCATTAAGTTATTTCAGTGACCACTGTGGATTGTTTTTCTTCAAAGAAAGTGTACTAACTAGGGTTGGGTGATGCTGACCAATTTGGCATCGTTTGATGTCTGACATAAAACACGATAGACAATGGCAATGTCGTCGTAGGGGTGGTGAAATAATTATTTATGAATGATTTGTAAATTCATAATTAATTATTTATTGTAGCCTACCATTTCAACTACCTGACCCACATGATTTTAGTTTTACCCATAACCAAATCATAAATAAATAAAGAGAAGTTACACACAAATTACCACGAGTCAATCACTTTTCTTTCGCGGGACTCTGGCATGAATAGACAGAGCGATCTGTGTCGTTATAATTGCGTCAACAAACTTGGGTAGTAAAAAAGGTGCACAACCAACAGGAACCAACCAACAGTATCTGAAGTTTTCACTAAAATTACTTTTTTCTTTTTTTTATTATAATATGCGAAAAGGTACAGAAATTGGGATCATACAAATACAAAGAAAATGAAACAAAAAAAAAACAACGAAAAAAAACAACAACAATACTAAAATTACTAACTACAAGCATGAAAGCGAAAGATTGAAGCAGTGTACTGACGCTGTGACACGTTACCTCAGATTCAAAAGACAGAAGAGTCGTTAGATGAAGACAAGAATAATTAAATATCATGTTTTGTTTTTTTATAATTTTTTTGGGGTTTTTTTGGACAATAAATATCATGTTTAACAACTATAGTGAGACGCAATCCAGCAGTACATCCTTGATAAACTGCTGTGCACTGCTCTCCGCGGTTTTGTGCTTAAAGCACCCGCTGATTGCCTGGAGCTCAGACGTGCGCATGCCAAAGTGTGCGCGTGTGATCACGTGATGTGCGCTTTTCGACAGTATAGTGTGAGCGGAGATCTTTTCAGAAATGCTAGATGAAAGGCCAGTGTGGACGTGGATCGTTTTTTTCTAAAATGCCATTTTAAGTCATATTAGTGTAAACGGGGCCTAGATGTGTATTTTTCGCGAGCGGGTTGCTGCTGCGATGGGTGTGGGGCTGGCTCAGCATAGTGATGTCTATCGGCCATCAGTGATGAACAATGGAATCGTCTATCGACCCAACCCTAGTACCAATAATTTTGTCTATGTCTGTATATATCAATTGACCATAGTCCAAAACACACAAAAATAAACTTTCAACTAATAATTTTCAAGCAACAGAGACATTTCTTAAAACAAAAATAAAACCCTCTGTCTCAGTTTTTAATCATCCAACCTTACAGTATCATCCAGCCAGAACCCAATATGTTCATAAGATTAAATCTTGAGTAAAATGAGTACTATTAAAAGGTCTAATCACAAATTCATTAAGTGATCATTCAAAAATTAATTTTTGTAGTAAAAAAACAAATATCTAATGCTATAATCCTGAGAAACATCCATTATTCTAACCATTCCCACACAAGCCTTGATGTTTCTGAGAGGGCAAGAGCTTTTGAGAATAGAAATAATGAGCATGATGAGAGGCACTTTGAAACACCGCTCTCTCAAAGTGCCGAGCAAACAGAAACAAAGGAAAATCAAGAGAGCCCATGTACAGTCCACTAACTCGATATGACAGCCAGACATCTGCTTAAAGAGGAAACTGCAGAAAGAAATCAGTTCTTGAACCAAATTCTGGCAAAAATGATCTTCAAACATCCACTGCCTCTGCCCTTCCTACACTATTTCTCCTCTTTTTCAGCCCCAAAGGCCCCCTGAAGAGAAGACATTCCAACTTAATTATCCTGCTGGAACAAAAGAGTCGTGGCAAACAAAAAGAGAGAGAGAGAGAGAAAATGCAGGAAAACCAACCAGAGTTCAAATTGTATTGAGGCTTGGCATTATTTACTGACCAGAGAACCAAAAAAACAAGACCAATGTGAGAACATACCAAAACTTCCTGTTTAAAGAAATTCCCACAGTAAACAAACTTTGGCAGTGGACAGGGAATATACAGTGTCATCAACTAATATTGATGGCCTTTGGAAATAATAGGGAAAAATGTCTTTCCTGTTTGAACTTTTGGTCTTCTGCTCAAAATATTAACCAAAATAGTCTGGCCTCTCTTAGAAGCAGTTATCAAATATATTTTGTTATATATATATATATATATATATATATATATATATGCCACAATTACACCTGTGAATTCATATGAGCAAAAAATATAAATGCATTGCCACTAACATAATATTTTTTTAATAATAATTGTTTCAGGGTTTTCACTTTTAATTGATAGGATAGTAGGAGAGTATAGACAGGAAAGTGTGCGGAGCAAAGAGAGGGGAAGGATCAGCATAGGACCACATGACGGGAATCGAACTCAGGTCGTTGTTTGCACTGGAATGCCATGTGTCGACGCACTAACCAATACGCCCATGCCGCCAACCCATATTACATTTTTTTATATACCTGCTATGTTTTTAATATGACCGCCTGTTTCAAAAGGGTATAAATTTGAGATAACATATTAGTCAAACTCTTTATCTCTGTATTGGCTGTATCCGAAATTACCCCAAATACCCTTGAATAGTAATGTAGTGTAATGTGTATTTATACACAACCCATGTACACTCAACAGCTAGAACATCCCCGTAATGCACTAAGAGTTCACACGATGAATGAATTTCTGCATTTGATCACAAAATAACATCTAAAGACAGCCTGCTGTCTGAATCTGAAATCACAAACATCTCCACAAATAGTTTTAAAAGGTGTCAAAAATGCCTCTATTCCAAAAAAACAAACCCAAGTATATTCAGTTTTCTGTTAATATTTTCAGCGAAACATTAAAAAGTGATCATATTTACCAACGGTGTCGATATTAGTGGAGGGCACAGCAAAATAAATTGATACAAATAAGAAAGTCTGAGGGGAAAAAAGTCCCTTGTAAGGTTTCCTTGTTCCTTAGTTTTACTACGCCTCTAAAGCTAAAACAATACCATCTGGTAAGATCGCTACTAACAGATAGATAAAAAGAAAATATCAAGCTCTTCCTGTTCATAGGTTTAGAAAAAGTGATTTCCCAGGCTGTTTTACTTGGCATTCGGCAGCAGGCCACTCCTACAGTGAAGCGTGACTATAAAAACTTAGTGTGCTCAAATTCTTCAATGTGTGGGCCTTGGGCTAAGCTGTTGAAAACTCTGTGGTGTTCTCTTAAGATGAAAAACACTAGTTAGGGGGCTTGAATATAATTACTTATAGTTTTCAGTAATTAACATCTTCAGAACTCTTAATTTATTTAGCTGACCTTAAAATAAATGCTCATGGAGTGCACGGTGTTAACTAAAAAGGAAGGTTTGTCAAGATAACCAATAAGTATGACCTGACCCGGCCTTTCCTAAAAGACTTTGTTGTTTAGATTTGTGGGTGGCACGGTGGCTTAGTGGTTCACACTGTCATCTTACAGCAAGAAGGTCGCTGGTATGAGTCCCAGCTGGGCCAATTGGAATTTCTGTGTGGAGTTTGCATGTTCTACCCGTGTTCTCGTGGGTTTCAAAAGTCTAAAGTCCAAAGACATGCGCTATATGGGAATTGGGTAAACAAAATTGACCGTAGCATATGAGTGCTTGTGTGAATGTGAGAGTGTATACATGTAGGTTTTCCAGTTCTGGGTTGGAGCTGGAAGGGCATTCCCTGCATAAAACATATGTTGTAATAGTTGACGGTTCATTCCGCTGTGGCAACCCCTGATAAATGAGGTACTAAGTCAAAGGAAAATGAATGAATGAATGTTTAGAATTGGAAACTACAAGAGGCTGAGGAGAAATCTTGAAGCCATATGTTTTCTAAGGTGTTGCTAGATTTGCTAAGGGATCTCTAAGGTCTTTTTAAGTTGCTATACTAGAGGATAAATGGATCACTGTTGATCAGTGATTGGTTCAATCCTCAACTCACAGATTGGGCCTGCAAATTAATTGCACTTTTTGGCTTGCGGATTATTAACTTTCAAAGAGTTTTACTGCTGATATTTCTCTTTTAAACAGACTAGTAATTCTGTTTCTTAATGAGTTACAGTGACTGAGTTTCAATAGAGAAGGCAGTCATGTGTTAATCCATCTAGTGAAGGAGAACAACTGGGAAAAAATCCAGTCATTCAAGCATGGGAGAATTTTGGCTTTCCTATAAAATATAATGAGGATGGAAGAAGGGTGGTAGATAAAACTGTTATAATATGAAGGCACTGTGGCAATACATCGAGCACAATTGTGCATCTGAAACATTGTGCCAATCAAGATTGTTTTAGTAAACAAAAACAATACTACTGGTCAAAAATAATTTTAGTTAACAGAGATATAATACAAATTAAAAAAACAAAACATTGTCGACATTGCATGTATACTGTTAACTCTGCTAAACTATAACTAATATGACTAAAATTGAAACTACTTATAAAAAACACAACCTACAAAACACAAAAGCTAATTAAAACTGATCTGAAATTCATAGAAAATTTTAAAAATAGTATTGAAATAAAAACCCAACTAAACTTGCTAAACAAGTCATGGTCACCAGCAATCCAGCCAGTGCAGATCGCTGAAGAACTAGAAATCTGCCACTTTAAAGAACTACATATCCAGTCATGCACCACTCAAACGCACCTGTTCCTCATTCGCTTGATTACACACACACACACACGCATGGGAGCTGCTCATGAACTGATTAGATGGACTTTATAAACAGCACACATACTTCAGAGTTGAGTCTTGTTTACTGTATGTGACATCACAAAGCGTTTCCTTTGCCTTGTTTTATTGTTAACTCCTGTCTGCTGCCTGCCTTTTGACCATCCGCCTGTTTCTTGACCACCCGCCTGTTTACTGACCACTGGGTGGTCTGTGATAGACACTGGATAGAGCTGTGATAGACACTGTATACACCTGTTTGCCCCTGTGTTGATCGTTGCTTGCATGACCATTCTTGTTAATAAACCTGCATTTGAAACACATCTGCATTTCCAGCGTCCCCTTCACATAATGAAACTATAATAACCTTGGTGGCAATCACAGGATTGATACATATATAAACATATATTTATAAATTTATAGGTCTCATCAGGTATAATTTTTGTTACAGACAGATTTTGTTGCAATAAAATAATATTTGCCTCCATTTATTATATCAAAAAATTACTAGTCGTTTAAAAGCATACATTTAATCTGAAGTTTTTGTGATTTAGTTTTTTGCCATAGTGTTGCTAGCTGTTCTGAGTGGTTTCTAGGGTGTTGCTAGGTGTGCTGAATAGTTGCTAGGAAAGTGTTTAATGATTTTTGCTATTGATTTTAAAGTGGTTAAGACAGACAAGACAATTAAAAACAACACAAGCAGACAATAAGTCATAACAGGATGAAGGAGTACAACATTCATTCATTTTCCTTCCGCTTGGTCCCTTTATTCATCAGGGGTCACCCCAGCGGAATGATCCGCCAACTTATCCAGCATATGTTTTACACAGCAGATGCCCTTCCAGCTGCAACCCAGTACTGGGAAACACCCAGTACACCCTCTTACATGCACGCACATACACTATGGCCAATTTAGTTCATTCAAT
The DNA here is from genome assembly GCA_903798205.1 of Danio tinwini. Taxonomy (NCBI): domain Eukaryota; kingdom Metazoa; phylum Chordata; class Actinopteri; order Cypriniformes; family Danionidae; genus Danio; species Danio tinwini. Next base: position 14,119,867 of record CAIGQZ010032409.1, read on the forward strand.
TTACCTATAGCGCATGTCTTTGTATTTGTAGGGGGAACTGGAGATCCCAGAGCAAACCCACACCAACATGGGGGGAACATGCAAACTCCACACAGAAACACCAACCAACCCAGCCGGGACTTGAACAAGCAACCTTCTTGCTGTGAGGTGACAGCGCTAACCACTAAGCCACCGTGTCACCCTCAGGAGTACAACCAACTTTTTAAAAACTAATTTTAAAAGACATTAAAGTGACTCAATGGGATTCCACCTGATCTCAGTCTGGTGCTAAGGTAAGAGAGAGACTTATTGTCCAGCGGCCACATTCCTGATGCTGTCTGCACTTTACTTAGGAGACCCTGTGGGGTGAACAGTGGCCTCTCACACTGACCTTTGCTGGAGCTTCAGCCACGATCCACAGCAGCATTGAAGAGCAGTGGTGGGAGCAGAGATGAATCAGCAGGAAGATAAAGGGACTTGTTCAACATGAGAATGGACAGAAATCAGGCCCCTGTATGACAGGCCCCCCACAGCAGAGGGGATTTATCAGAGGTAATGGGTAGCTGGTTTTCTCTCTCCCCGCCTCTTTGTGTCCTTCTTTTCAAACAATGCATCATTCATAAAGGGATAAATAAAACAAAAGCAACAACCGCAGCGCAACACAACAGACATTTTGTAACAGGGACTTTAGAAGCCATAATTTAATTAGAGCACAAAGCAACAGGAAAACGCTGAAACACTCTCACCGCAGTTCAGACTGGCCAGACACCTAGCTTTTTTCAGAAACAAAACATGTCTCGATAGCTTGTTTTGTACAATGGCAGACACACCTGTGTACAGAGGCCAAATGTATTCAAATGCAGTATGAAATGTATAGGTCTGGAGATTTTAAGGTTAATATTTTGTTATTTTATTGTGCTTATCTAGATGAACATAACTAAATGATAAAGTTTAAAGGCAAACTTTGAACCTCCGTGAAGTTGGCCCCTATAAAAATAAATAATCCCCAAAATGATACCATTTGCTTCTGCTACAAAAACGAACGCTTGTGCTGATTTGGGGTCTGAATATTAAGCTTTTTTTTTTTGACTGTGTGACCCCATTTTGCTTAAATCACTCCAAATCAGCACAGTTTGATTTGTGCTTGTTTGTGCTGTTAAAACAAACACTGCTTCTGTTTTCCTTGTTTAGTTATATTTGGGATTTATTTTTATGGGGTGCCGACCTTCACGAAGGTAAACTACGATGTTGGGTTGAAAAAGCCTAGCCTGAACATTGAAAGTAGTTTAAAAGCTTAAGGTTTGAAACAGTTTGTATATTTTTTAAAGATAGTAATCTACATCTAAGTGGATTTCACAGTGATGAAGCCTGCTGAAACAACAGCATATGCTGGTAAGGTATGTTTTGACGCTGGTATGCTGGTCTTGCTGGTTTTAGTGCTGGTTTTGCTTATCTTGATGCTGGTCTTGCTGGTTTCAATGCTGGTCCAGCAAGATAAGCATCAAGACCAGCAAAACCAGCATTGAAACCAGCAGGACAAGCATTAAAACCCAGCAAGATGAGCATCAAAACATACCTTACCAGCTTATGCTGTTTTTTTTCAGCAGGGTGGGCAGTTGTTAGGGCAATCTGGGTGGTTTCTAATTTGTTTCTATGTGTTTTTTTAAAAACATTGCTAGTTAGTAGCATGTTGATAACATTATTCTATGATTCCAGCACATTTCTAGCATGATTAGAATGTTACTAGCATGTTGATAGCATGATTGTTGCATGTTTAACATGTTATCAGCATGCTGCTAAGATGTCACTAGCATGTTGTTGGTAGAATTCTTACATGACATGTTTTTAGCATGTCACTGGCACATTGCTGGCATGATTCTAGCATGACATGCCATTTTACTGTTATGCTGTTAGCATGATTAGCGTGTCGCTAGCATGATTCTTGCCATATGCTGTTTGCATGTTGGGGTGGCACGGTGGCACAGTGGGTATCGCTGTCGCCTCACAGCAAGAAGGTAGCTGGGTCAGTTGGCATTTCTGTGTGGAGAACAATGCAATAATTGTCATGCTGTTTGCATGTTTCCAGCATGTTGCTAGCATGATTAGCATGTTGCTAGCATAAAGCAATAATAATAATAATAATAATAATGATTAAACTTTTTAAAGAAATTACTACAAAAAAATTTAAAAAATGATTTGGGGGAAAATCTAATTGATTTTAAAGAGCCTTATTTAAGTATTTCAATTTATTTATTTGATCATTTTAAACTCCTGCTAGATGTATCAAAAGTCTCAGACTTGTCTTGCTAGATTTTAGATTTTCTATTCACAGCCAATGGAAAATTGTGTAAAAAAATATTAAAGTTGTGAGAAATGCAACGTCATCTAAGGTCAAAGCACGAAAGGATCACTTGCATTTGTGTAATTTAGAAATATACAAAGCTTATTTCTTCCCAAGCACGTTCAAATCACAGTTCAGGAACGATTTTGCCCAAGTGAAAAATCTAAGTAGTGCCTAGGCAGTTGCTGGGGTAATCTGGGTGATTGCTAGGTTGTTTCTAGATAGTTTCTAACAAATTGCTAGTTAGTAGTAGGTCGTTAGCATTATTCTATGTTTCCAGCACATTTCTAGCATGATTAGCATGTTACAAGCATATTGATAGCATGATTCAAGCGTGTTTAACATGTTACTAGCATGATGCTAAGATGTCACTAGCACGTTGCTAGTAGAACAAGATTTTAGCATGTTATTAGCACGTCACTATATTGCTAGCATAATTTTAGCATGCATGTTACTGGTATGTTGTTAGCACAATTAGCATGTTGCTAGCATAATTCTAACATAACTGCCTAGCTGTTTGCCTATACCCAACGTGTTGCTAGCATGAGTAGGATGTTGCTAGTATAGTTCTAATATAATGCAATAGTAATGACTAAACTTCATTCATTTTCTTTTCGGCTTAGTCCCTTTATTAATCAGGGATTGCCACAGCAGAATGAACCGCCAACTTATCCAGCATATGGTTTACACAGAGGATGCCCTTCCAGCCACAACCCAACACTGGGAAACACCCATACACGGCACCCATACACTGCCGCATACACACACGCACCATCTTTGGACTGTGGGGGAAACCAGAGCACTTGGAGGAAACCCACACAAACACAGGGAGAACATGCAAACTTGACATAGAAATGCCAACTGACCCAGCCGGGGCTCGAACTAGTGACCTTCTTGTTGTGAGACGATCGTGCTAACCACAGCACCACATATTTATTTATTTGATCATTTTAAACTCCTGCTGGAGCTTATGTGTATCAAAATGTCTCAGTCTTGTCTTGCTAGAATTTTGGTGTTCTTTTTACAGCCAATGGAAAATTGTGTTAAAGAAATATTTAATTTGTGAGAAATGCAACGTCATCTAAGGTCAAAGCACCCAGGATCACTGGCATTTGTGTAATTTAGAAATATACAAAGCTTATTTCTTCCCAAGCACGTTTCCCACACAACATACTTTTACTTTAGTTTGTAAACAAATCACAGGTCAGGGAAGGTTTTGCTCAAGTTTGTTTCTGCTATGGAGGGGATTACTTATGATTATTCCTTAGAACTGTCCAATGACATAAACCCTGAAAGACAAAGTCTGAAATCAACCCAAAAAAAAAACTACTAAACCAAAACAGATCACTTTGAAATGTTATACTGCCAAAAAAGCAATAAACGTTGTCATTTGTGATTTCAAATAGATGTATTTTCTTCACAAGATTTCACCTGACAAAAGCTAATGGAGAAATTGCTAATTGCCTCAAGGTAGAAAAGACAATACCAGTGTTTTAAGATAGACATTATCATTGTTTGAAATGAACACCCACAACACACCAAATAGGGAAGAAAACTGATTCTGGCTGGTAACTATAGCCATTTTGGCTAGTTATAATTGATAAACGATGTTCTATCACTTTGCATCATCAATATGCTCTTAAGTGAGCCTCGAACATTAGCAAACAAGCATAAAATGGGCCACATCTATCTATCTATCTATCTATCTATCTATCTATCTATCTATCTATCTAT
>CAIGQZ010032409.1:14123930-14159333 GCA_903798205.1 Danio tinwini
TATCTATCTATCTATCTATCTATCTATCTATCTATCTATCTATCTATGTATGAATAAAACCTTTTTACCTGTTTTTAAAATGCCTTTATTCAAATTCCTTGACCCAGATAAATAATTAAATCTAAGATGACTTCGCTCCCTCACTGTTAAAGTGTTAGTTCACTCAAAACTGAAAATTCTGTCCATTTACTGTACTGACTTCTTCACTTGTCACAAATCTGCTTGAGGTTCTTTCATCTGTTGAACACTAAAGAAAATATTTAGAAAAATGTAGGAAAATGGTAGTTATTGATTTCCATATAATTTGTTTTTCCTAAGTCAATGGTTACAGGTTTCTACCTGTTTCTATCTTATTTTATGTTCAGCACAATAAAATAAAAAAAAACTTTGTAACAACTTGAAGGTCAGTAAATATTGATTTTAAATTTTATTTTTGGGTGAACTATCCCTTTAAATCGATATTTCTCAGCCAATTTCTGTAAAACCTTCCGTTTGTTGAAAGGCTTAATAATTTCATAGAAGCACATAACATTTCAGCTGATGAGCAATATGGTTTCAGGAAAAAGAGATCAACATCTCTGGTATTAACAGAAATTATTGAAGAAATTACTAATAAGATGGATAAAAAGGAGAAGGTAGTTGGAATTTTTATAGATTTAAAAAAGGCATTTGATACAATAAATCATACTATATTGGTAAATAAATTAGAAAGGTATGGTATTAGAGGAGTAGCCTTGGATTGAATAAGCAGTTATTTAAAAAAATAGGCAACAGTTTGTTGAAATTGGCAACCATAAATCTTCATACCTAAATATAAATTCTGGCATACCACAAGGACCAGTTTTAGGTCCAATATTGTTTATAATTTACATTAATGATATGTGTATGATATCAGAGTTGTTTAAGTTTATTTTATTTGCGGACAATAAAAGTATCTTTTGTTCTGGGGATCATTTACCAAAACTTACGAAGTTGATTAAAACAGAAATTAATAAATTGAAATTGTGGTTTGACTTATCAAATTGTCATTAAATATAAGTAAAACAAAGGTTATGTTATTTGGGAAATTAAAAACTAGCCATGATATAGATTTTAAAATTAATAATGAAGTTATAGAAAGAGTATGCAATTAAGGTTGTACAGTATAGGATCATAAAATTTGTTGGAAACCGCAAACAAATAATGTAATATCAAAATTGGTAAAAACTGTAGCAATAGTGTATAAAGCAAGATTTGTCTTGGACAATAAATCAATGTATGTATTATATAACACACTTATGTTGCCATATTTGAGTTATTGTGTTGAAAATTGAGGGATATATATAAATCTAATTACAATCCTTATGCATAATACAAAAAAGTAATTAGACTGAAAGAAAATGTGGAGTATTTGGAGCATACAAATCCTTTATTTTTTTTATTAAAGATACCTAAGTTTAATGATTTGGTTAAATTTAAAACAGCACAATTTATGTTTAAAGCTAGGAATAAATTACTTCCGAAATGCATGGAAAAGTATTTTGAAGAAAGACAAGGAGGACATAATCTGAGAGAAGAACAAATTCTTAGGAGGTTGAAAACGAGCAACTTTAAAAAAATATTGTGTATGTCTGTATGTAGTGTGAAATTATGGAACAGTCTGGAACAGATTTTCAAACAATGTCAGGATATTAATTAATTTAAAAAGTTGTATAAATGTATATTTTTAAAGGAATATAATGATTAATAGAGGTGATTGAAAAGGAACAAAATGAGAAAGGTATGATGAAATTTCAATTAATGGCTGTTTATAATATGTATAATATGTATAATATATCAAAGATGCCAAAAGGATAAAACATGTCTCATGTAAAGCTCATATGTTTTATGTAAAAAGAGGCATGTAAAAGAAGAAATAAGTTAAAGTAATAAAAGTATGATATGTGTGGTAATGGGGTGGGGAAAATAAGCTTGTGTTTCATCCAGCTTCATTTAGACCATGCTGAAAGGTATTTTGTTTAAAGAATTGTTTAGTGTATGATTTTTTTCTGTTCGAAATAAAATCAATCAAATCAAATCAAAACTATCCTTTTAAATCAACATTTCTCGCACAATTTTTGTGAAATCCTCCCTATATTTATTTTTTTATCTTGTTCCTTTCAATGTCGGTGGTGGTTACAGCCTTGCTACATAGTGAAACCCTGACCAATCAGGACATTCTGGCTGCTGCTGACCTGTGGCTGAGAATTCAGCTAAATATGTCCCTCAGTAACTGTCCAAGGGTCTGTTTAGGAAAGATCAGGTATATTGAATGACACTGTGTAACTGAATAGCACTGTAAGAGCATGCAGACTGGCGAACAGAATGCATGGCAGGAATGTGGGCAGATACTGCTGTTTGGGATCACAATTTAAGAGTCTCTATTTTCCCCTCGCTGTCAGGTCCTCACAGATCCCTGTCCACCCTTCGTAGACAGCCTCACCACAAATCCGCAAAAAACATTACTTCAATGTCAATGATGCATTTGAACTCTTGGAAGTGAACCAGTGCCCACTAAAGCTTACATCCACTGAAATTAGTGATGCGCCAAACTTTTCATGGCTGATTTCCAGTTGATGTTTTTTTTTACCAGCATATTGATAGATTCCTAGAGTTGTGTCAAAAATTTGCTTGAGAAATTGATTCTGCATTGATTCAAAAATGTTGAAATGCATCACTATTCTCTCTTGAATCGATTCTGAGCTTACACCTTAAACATTTCCATACTTTACTAATGATTATTTTAGGTTCAAGTGGTGTTTTTAAGGAATTGAAAGCAAGCAGAATCGACGCAGAATCTATTTCGTGAATGCTTTTTTTATTTCAGTCCTGCTATTTCAGATTTTTTCTAACTTCTTACATTATTATTATTATTTTAAAATTGAATTAAATTGTATCATTTATTAACAAAGTAAAAGAATAATGCTTTGACTTCAGCTTCGTGAAATTATGCTACATGAATCATGTACAAAACAAAAACAGTAGAAAAGCTGAATGAAAACGCTAATTTATCTCTTTCAGTAGGTTGCTAATAGAATATCGAGAATAAGAGTTTACTTTGTATTGTGCGATAAACAAAGCAGTTGCATGGGTATTTTATATGCATCTATAAAAATAAAATATCTTGGAAACCACAAAAACATACTCAAACTTTTGACTGCAGTTTGAAGGTACATTAAACAATACGGGCGACAACTTTTGTTCCTTTTTACACATAATTTTTTTAACAGGGACACATTATTAGCAAATAAACAATGCTGCCCATTACATTACAAACTACAGAAGTGGGCAAATTCTTCAGCAAGATAGCACTCTTACTCATACTTCATACATCAAAGTTCCTGAAAGAAAATATTAGTCCAGCTCAGTCACCAGACATGAACATTATTGAGAATTATATAAGATGGAGGAGGCATTGAAGAAGAATCCAAAGAATCTTGATGAACTCTGGAGTCCAGCAAGAACACTTTCTTTGCCATTCCAGATGACTTATTAATAAGTTATTTGAGTCATTGCAGAGATGTGTGGATGCAGTCCTCCAAGCTCATGGGAGTCATACATAATATTAAATCTTTTTCCACTGCATCATGACTTTATATTCTATACTGTAGGCTGTTTCTGTTAAGCGACAAGACTTTTGTCTAAGCAAAGTCAGACCTTACTGTCCTAATTAAATAATTAAAAATGAAGGTATGATCGTAATTTATTTTGATAAAATAAGCGTAATCTAGGCCTACCAATCTAATCTACCAAACGATCAACTAGAAGTCAAGTTATTATTTGTTAATCCTAAAACTTGAATAGGTGACAAGACTTTTGTCAGGTAGTGTAGTTAACCCAAAATAACCTTTTTGCATGTCTCATTTGTTTCACACAATCATTTTAGGTTCTGGAGTCTCTGCTAACGAGCGTTTTCGAATACAACCATAATCCACACAGAAGATCAGATCAACAGACGCACAAGTATATTAAATGAAGTCCATGATGTAGCAGTGTAGATGTAGCAGTGTAGATTTTCACAGATGAAATTAACATATAACCTGATAATATTTTACAAACTTTTTAAAATACATAAAACTTGAAGCTACTTTAAGCAAACATGAGCAATAAACTGGCAGATTTTCTGATTTCTAATTGAAATCTTCAGACTGGCTCCTGGCAGTCCAGGCACATTTTACCAAGCTTTAGCTGGCAAAGTTAACTCTATGTATTCTAGAAGTAATCCATAATATTTGTCATCTCACAAAGGGCTGTATCAAATCAGGTTAAACCTACAATGACATGACTCTAGTAAGAAAACAAATACACAAACAATGTGTATGGTAGCCAAAACTAAGATTTAAAATGTCTCCAGCTGCTTTCTTTCTCTTGACCAGAGGTTTCACATAATCATTAACTAATGTCAAACTTAATTCAGTCTGAGGGTCAGCACTTGTATTAATCCTTTACATAATGTCCCAGAAACAGGTACTCACGCCATGGATTTTCCACCAGGTTACTGAGTTCACAACTACTCCACAATGCTTAAAGCGTCTTAATGGCTCCGAAGCTTATGCTTTTATAATGATGAGAAGTCCTTAATGTCACAGCATAAGGAACATTTCAATATTTAGTAATTGAAGCAACCCTGCAAAATATTGTAAATAATGATATTAATCATTTGAATTAGTTTTATTTATTTCATATATTTTATTAATACTATTATTTACTTTAGATTCATTTTTTTTACCTTTATTTTTGTCCCCCCCGGACAAATAATTTCCTATTGTAAAGTGAAAATCTACATTTCCAAGATCAGTTTGAATAATTCTGTTCTGTTTATGTCATAAAATCTATATAAATATTGAAACATATATTATTCATGTTAATATTAGATTCATGTTAAACAAAAAATATTTCCCTAGCGTGTTAAAATAAAACTATAAGAAAAATTTTTTTATTTCTTTTTAATGAACATCTATATTATTTCCAAGCACTGTAACAAACATGAATTTAAGTTTTACCTATGGTTTAACATTTCGTCACCTTAAAATTATAAGGTTCTATCTGACATTTGTCAAAATTTAGTTATTCACATATACTTATTAAATGACAACTTATTTACATCATGTGATGTTTTTTTTTTAATAAGTTGTTTACATTTTAAGATTTTTTTTTTTTACAAAATAAAAAAAAGTTTTATCTACAAAGTTGAACTCTAGCTTGGCCCTATAAGGTTTTTTTCTGTGAGCCAATCAGCATTTGCAATGCAGGCACAATGACCAATCAGGATCATATTTTTTGTCATTTTGCAAGACAAACAAAATTGAGAAGAAACCTGAACCGAAAAGAAGTGTGTAAATGTGATGATTTAGAATAATTTTTTGACATTGGGATGAAATGTTACATTTTACATTGTTGAAAAAGAAACAGTTATAAAAAATGTAATGCATTAAATGTGAAATATTTTTATTTGTGTATATACAGTTAAAGTCAGAATTATTAGCCCCCCTGTTTATTTTTTCCTTATTTTCAATTTAACAGAGATATTTTTTTCAACACATTTCTAAACACAATAGTTTAATATCTCTAATAACTGGTTTATTTTATCTTTGCTATGATGACAGTAAATAATATTTTACTAGATATTTTTCAAGACGCTTCTATAAAGGCTTTACAAGGTTAATTAGATTGACTAGGCAGGATAGGGTAATTAGGCAAGTTATTGTATAACGATGGTTTGTCCTGTAGGCTATTGAAAAAATATATAGCTTAGCGGCTAAAAATTGACCTTATAATGGCTTTTAAAAAAGCTTTTCTAGCTTTTTTCTAGCCGAAATAAAAACAAGACTTTCTCCAGAAGAAAAAATATTATCAGACATACTGTGAAAATTTCATTGCTCTGTTAAACATTATTTGGGAAATATTTAAAAATGAAAAAAGAAATGTAAAGGGGGGCTAATAATTCTGACTTCAACTGCATATAGTCAGTGAAACATTTTTTTGTGTTAAACATCTCATTTGCTCATTGTCTGTTTTCTTTTAAAATCTTTAAATTTGATATTAAGCCTTGAAGTTCAAATACTTAATTTAATTCATGAGGCATATTAGTCAATAAATATAATTCAATAATTTATATAAAGCATATAATTCAATAAATATTACCATATTAATTACATAAAATTAACATCTGATAAATATTTATTAAAATATTGAGCACAGCCTTAAATACACATTAAATAAATGTTATAGAAAAAATTTGACTATTATAACAAAAATCTAACTTTCTCAAACATTAACATATGTTTATAACACCAAGTTTTATTTTTTTTATTAAATTCATAAGCAGACTTGTTGTATTTCTTGAAAATTTATGTTTCAATTAATGATCTGCCAGATTGGACTTTTTAATTCCAAGCGGAAAAGGACTTTTTAGTATTAGAAGGGTCTATCTGCATTTGCCCTGTTTGTTTTACCCCAATTTGCAAATGTAAGAGAATTTAGATAATTTACATTTAAGAGTACATTTACAATTTCTGTCATATTAATGTATAAAAGAGAACTGTTACACGCATATTGTTTACTATATGAAATGGTAAAACTTTGAAGCTCAATATCTCAAAATCCTTTAGAACGCAAATAAAACCTTATTATTCTAAGGCGACAAATTCTGCAAGAATTCAGTAAGAACATGACAGTGTGCTCCATGATTAAACAACCCTAATGAACATTAACTTGTATTTATAACATTGTAAAACAAAATCCAGTTTCTAGTATAAATTTGCATGATTTAGTTGAAGCTGTCAATCAAAGACTTGAAATGTGTTTTTTTTCTTGCTCTATGAACATGCTGTCAGTTAATATGTAAAACTACATAAGAAAATTACAGGTAAGTTCAAATCCAACACATGAACAGAAGATATCAAAGCTACAAAGAGCTTCATATCTGAAACTGAACCTAATAAATGACCTAAACTGTGATTCCTTCTTCATGAAAAATACATTCAAAGCTGTATTAAAGTTTGGACATAAAACGGTATTTTCGAAGGAAGCATATTTCTTTAGCAATGTAATGCCTGTATTAAGCAAAGACAGTGTACAACAACGGTTAATCTTTCATCAAAAAAAGAAACAAAAGTAAAAGCATATTTGTTGCATTGGAATGAAAAGTATGTGTTTGGTGCAGAACAGATTATATGTGAGTTTTGAACGGAGTGGAGCTCAGCTGATCCTCTAAGGAGACGCAAACAAACCTGCTATTGTCACTTTCAGAGGCCTGCACTTAATACATCTAATCCCTGGCACCTGACAACGAGCGGCCACACAGACTGACAAGCAGAGGAAAGCCTTGTAGCTTTTGTTTCGATGCTAAATGTCAATTGAACTGGCCTTAATAATCCTTAATATAAGTGCACCTGAACACAAAGCTAGTGAGTTTCTTATGTTTTCTCATAGCAAATGCTTCTTTTGGAAAAAAATGTAGAACTCTTATGGTTCATTAATTCTAATAAATTGGATTAGCTATTCACTAAACTTCAATTTACAACAAAAAAAAGTTCAACAAAAAAGAGAAAAAGCAAAGAAAAAGAGAATAAAAGATAGCATTACAAGTTTTGTGAAAAGTTATATTTAAATATTTATGAGGCATTATCTTATTAAACATACACTAACTTCAGTTTTGTCTAGTTCTCGAATCTGGCTGATAGCCATGCGAAATTCTGCAATAACAGAACTCGAACAGCCTCTTCACACTTCTATATTACTCCGCCCACATAGAGTGACAGCAGATCAATAAACTCATTACAGTTTGACAAATATTGCTGCTGTTGGACAACATAATGTACTTTTGACACTTTTTAGGTGATAATGTAGTTGTTTACACTGCATATATGCAGTTTATTTGTAAGGATAGTGCTTATTTTAAATATTTATAATTTTCTAAATACAGCTAGTCTGCATCCATTAGCCTGTCATACTAAGCAGAGCAAAACAGTTAACGCTCTGCCACAAGATGGCGACCACATAATAAGCCCTTAGAGGAGAAAAACAGCATAATTTCAAACTACAGCTGATCAAATCATTATAAAAGCAGGTAAGTGACTTTGTGTTTACTTACTTTATGCACGCCTCCCACTAGTGCCGATATACAGCCATAATTGCATGGCTATGAGTGTGATTTTGCATTTGTACAACAGTTTGACGGCAAAATGTGTAAATAAAAAGCAAATAAAACATGGAAGTCTAAAAACCCATTTGTATGAGGAACTACTTTCTTCCGCCATTCATTCACATCTGCAGCTGATGTCAGAGCAGCAGAAACCATTACTAATTCACAAATGTCCCTTTAGAACTAGTATTTGAATGATTCTGTAGCGTAATATCCAAAGTGATATTCATATCTATATCTTTCTGTTATAAATAATTTATTACTTTAGTTTAAACTATTTCTGCTTAAAACTGACACAGATCAAACAAAAATGTTAAAACATTATTTTTAGATCCAGTGAACCTGTAAAATGTGGAATCTGTTTGTTGGTGGTTCATTATTTTCAGATCTCCAGAGTCTGTCTGTGCCATTTTTTTTTTAAGAAAACTTATTTATAAAGGTGGCATTGACTTGTTGGTAACAACCAAAGGAATCCATATATGCAAAGAAAACCAATCTAAATAGTTTACAAATTATGCATAATAAAATGAAATGATGCAAGGAAAAAAGTTTTGAACAAAGCAGGTGTAGAAAGACAGTGAAAGCCCAGACAGCAGCTGAAATCTCTCAATAGTTATTCAGCAGCCCTCTACCCTTCCTCAGTGTAAATTAATATTCACTCCTTTAGTCCAACATCTACATTAGCAGGATGATGAAGATGAAAACAGGGTGGACATTTCAGTAAGACAAAGATCCAAAACACAGCCAAGGAAACTCCGATTCAGAGAAAGAAAATAAAACTGTAGAATGTAATATCATGTCATTATTTATATCTATACCTTGCTATTATAAATATGTATTACTTTAGCTTAAAGGGCACCTATTTTACCCCTTTTTTTTAAGATGTAATATTAATATTATGGTTCCTCTGAGTGTGCCAGTTTAGGTTCAGTTCAAAACACAATTCAGATTTGTTATTATGATGTGTTAAAAAGTGCCATTTTGGGGGTGTGTACACAGTTTGTTGTTTTAGGGGTGTGTTGCTTCATATGAAAATTAGTTTCGATTTACTGCCCAACTTAACAAGGGGTGGAGCCAAGAGCTCCCCTCTTTGTGTATGGCTACAGACAGGCAGACAGAGAGAAGCAACACGAGTGAGAGGACCAGCATTCAGCTGTACATGTACGACTTGGACACAGACCAAGCAGAGACTACAAAATCATTTGTGTCTTTGTATAGTTTTACAGCCAACTGTGTGCTAGTTTAAAGCTCCTAGCTTGTAGCCTACACCGAGACTAATAATCAAGCACACTGAATTAACTTTGACTGAAGGGCATCACACACCGGATGTGTGTCCCCTGATAGAAACTTATGCTTAGAATTAAGAAATGCATGCCGCTGCGTGTCGCGATGCTGCGTGTCGCAGAGCGGCGCTTCTAGTGTACGACCTGCTTGAGGCTATAACTAAAGGGAGTCATACACCGGATGCGCTGCTCAGAGCCACGACACGGCACACCAGACGTGCACATTCACATGTTTTTTAAAATGAAACTATTCAGAAAACTCTCTGTGGCGCGGCAGAAATATGAAGTGCCAGCGCGTCCATAGAAGCGACCTAGGCGGCAGAAAAGTGAGCAAACCCCCCCGTCCTCACTTTCATTCGCGACACCCTCCCGGTCCTCACTTTCATCCACGACAACGTGAAATGCATGGTGTTGCGCGTCGTTAGTTTGTGATTTCCAATGGAGGGACGCGCACGTGAGGCAACGCACTCACACTTTCCAGCTGCACCTAGTTAAGATGACAGGGAAATGTGACCGTGGGAAATGCAAACCGTTGAAGTTTAAGGAAGACGCAATGTAAAGTACACATGTATGCAAACACTGGCGGCGAGGAGAGTGATAACGTGGTAAATGTTGAGCCCAATGAGCCTTACAACAAAAAATAGAGCAAGGGTGTTTCTTTGGTGACATCGCTTTGACTGAAACAACATACTGAGGATATGGTAATGCGCACCTGTCAATCAATATTGGTGGGCGGGGGGACTACAGTCCTACGTCAAGTTGCGGTCAATCTCAAAACCGATCCAATTGGTCCACCGTTTTTATGTTGTTAAATTGAAAAAAAAAGGACTGTGTGTGTTTATAATCACCCCAATATGTCTATACACTATACCTACTACACATGTCTGTCCAAACAGCTTGAAAAGTAGATTTTTCACCATAGTTGCCCTTTAAAACATGTGCTGCTTAAAACTGACATGGATCAAAAAAGATTAAAAGTAGTTAATTTTAGACTCAGTGAACCTGTAAAATGTGGAATCTGTTTCTTGGTGTTGCTTCGTTTTCAAATCTCCAGAGTCTGTCAGTGCCTTTTCACATTCCTGTAAGAAGTCATATCTAATGAAATGGGGCCCACAGTTTCACTTTTCTGTGGGCATCCACTGACACACCAACCAGACATCCAGCATTCCTGACATTCCCTTGTCAATCAGAAGTAAACCTGATTTTGACTTCTACCACCACAACATGATAGAGCCAACGATGAACAACCCCTGGGCCATATCTCAAAGCAATAAAATGTATCTATATGCTGATGTCAAACATAATGTGATAAAGGATAAATAATGAATCGTTTACCATAATATAATCTCCACGCTCCATCTACAAGTGATCTAAATCATGTGGTCTGGAATGATGTGGTTTCGCAGCAGATTTTTTTTAGTTCTTTTTTTTTTTTACATTTGCTATGGATTAGTCAACAGTATTCCCACAGATTTTGGATGCAGCCTAATTTGTTTTGATTGTCAGATCCTTAATTGTGATTTATGCCACTGCTACTGCGCAATAGAACACATTTTCTTGCAATATAAACATGACTTCTTCATTACGGAGAAAGTGGTAAACATTTTTCAGACTGAGAGCCTATTTAGGGAGGTGGTCTAGTCAAGTTGTGAAGCAAAGGCCTTTTGAAGCAAAGGGTTTTTAATCTTCACACTTTGGTGTAAGCAAAATATGACTCTTATCTTGTTTACTTTGAGGGCCTAAATGCTGCGGCGCAAGAACTCTCATGTAATGACAAGCTTTTGATTAGAGGCGCAGCGTACAAATTGTAAAACTCTCTTTGTTGTTTATTTTAAGCCATAATTTGGAGAATGAGGAACTTTAGAGTTTTTAAAAGGATCAGCTGAAAGCCAACACTCTGTAATTTTCACTTCCAATAATCAAGCCAACATCTTAGTGTCTTTTAACTCCATTTAAGGACAAATCACTTCATAGAAAAGATCCATCTCAGGATATTCTAATTTCTTTTGAACATATAGTATATTTCACAAGATATTAAAAAATGATACTCATCACAATAATGGTATGCGCAATATTCATATCACAAAGAGGTGCAGTAAATTACTTTTATTTTTTAGGGATGTCCCAAAATGAAAATGAAAGTGGTGTTTTATGTCAGAGTAGTGCTAACAAGGCTATCGGGCACTGACTCTTTATCAATGTTTGACTACACAGAAGGAGCCTTACTATCTTTCTACCCACCTACCCAGTAGATGCTGTTCTACTATTGGCACAAAGGTGAACCTAGAGCTGAAAATAAATACTAATGACTGGAGTAGAGACAAAAGACGAAAATAACAACAACCAATACGAGTCAAAATTTCTGTCCAAGTTTTCATTCAATCTTTTCAAATCAGAAAGTTTCATTAGATCAGAAAAAGGTCCATTATTAACTGTTCATTTTAGTATGACCAATAATAAATTTAAAAAAGCTCTAGGAAAATGTTATATTGCAAGAAATATGCTATAGCAATTAGGAATGCAATGACACTATTTTTTGGAACCGAACCGATCCCGATACAAAAATTTTGAGTATGGGCCGGTACAAATCTAATCCCAACACGGTTCTTTTTAACATAATACAGTTTCTATAGTTCTGGTGATAAACTCAAATAATATATCTTATTTCGTAAAAATAACAGACCTATAGACTTACTGTATATGACAGACAGCACAATCTAACTCAAAACATGAAGCTTACTGTAAACTAGGCTACATTATTTGAGCATTCCTCACAACATTAATATGATCTGTTGTGGTCCAGATTTTAATTATTAAGATTTTTCTTTGAAATCTGTAATAGGCTACTACTATTGACCATAATCGTTGGTAAAATAACCAGCCTTTTAGCAAAGCCTGATATTTTCCTGCAGGTTTGACGCAGAAACTAAACTGTCTGAGGCCAGTTTTACTCAATAAACACTCCCTCGTCTAAACTCGCTGTGAGTGAGATGGAGAAAATGAAAGCACATCAGCACAGAGGAAAAATGTATACCCAATCGAACTGATATCGGATCCAAGTATCGGGAGATTGGTGCATTCCTAATCGCAATACTCAACAGCAATATCACATACCACATATTTTCCCATTATTGTGCAGCCCCAAAACTGAGACTGTAGAATATGTTTATACCTGGTATTTGTCGTCTTTGTAATTCATTCACAAGTGGTCGAATTAATTTTTGCATATATCCATTGATTTATGGTTTGTTAGCATATGAATAATATTGAATATTTGTTTATTAATTTTGTTTATTATTATTATTATTATTATTATTATTAATTATTATTATTATTTTATATTTACAGAAGAAAATTCACAGAATATCATCTTTACATAATAAACTAATAATTCAGGCATAAAAAAACTAATCTGTAATTTTGGCCCATACAAATTATTATTATTATTTTTGCCAAAACATTCCCATTCTCCATCCCAGGGTCACAAATAAAACAGAAAAAAGTTATTTTGAAATTCAATAATATTTCACAATATTACAGATTTTTTTTATTGTTATTGAATAAATGCAGAAGTAATGAGCATAGAATTTGATCAACTTCAAATTCACAAGTATTGCATTTCTATATAACCTGCCCAGGCCTGGAAAATACAGTGTATATACAGATGACTGAATGAAAGTGACTCAACTAAACTCTGGTTATCATCTTAGGTGTAAATCAGCTTTGCTCCCTGACTGACATAAAGCAAAAGTCAACTAATGGTGCTTGGCACAGAGAGCTACTCGAATGAGCTAGAAAGGCACAAAACAGAAACTGTCAAAACATGCATTAACATAATCCCACCCTGTGATATCTGCGATGGAAGAGTACTGATTTATGGAAAACCCCAGATATTATGCCAACCATACAACTTTAAAACGTATTCTTTGAAAGCAGCACTCAAAGCTAGCATGAAATTCCACGGCATGTGGAATGAAACGGTGCTAGCTTTAAAATTAATCCCTGTTGTTTGGTGACTGACTGTTAAAGAAAGCTAATACTTACAGATTAACGAACAGACTGTGACCTTTTTGCTTGTACGTAAGGAAGACTATTGGATGTCTAAGTCTTGCTGATAAAACGTAGAGCTCTCTGTGATGAAATGTGGAGAAAACAAGATAATAGAATCCGATCATAACTATATAATAACTATCTGATTAGTGACAACAATTCTGTCAAAACGGATCTCATTCACGGTAAGGTCTAGATAGGATACAGCTGGGATACACGCATAAATATAGGATAATTTTTGTGACACTATAACAATAATGAATATTTTTACAGTACTGTGACAGTTTTGTTTAGGGTTGGAGCAAGCGTAGACGTTAATAAAATACAATTTATTGAGTAATTTAATAAATAACATAAATATTACTCTGTACAACTACTGCTTTTACATTACTGTAACTGTTGGGTTTAGGGTTGGGGTAGACGTTAACAATACATTTAATAAGAAATTAATGAATAATATAAATAATTCTCGTTAACTTTTAACCGCAACCGTATCTCATCTAGCAACAACCCTCATTTACACACTGTAAAACTGAAAGTTCCTTCATGACAACCTTTCCGAATAAAAGTTTATCAAATATTAATTTACTGATTTTTTTAAGGAATACAATTCATAGGACCCCATTCATGCAAAAAAAATATATACTCTTTATATAACCCTGAGTTACTTTTTGGTTGGCCATCTGTTTGCTCCTAATGCATCTCCTGTTTTCATTACTGTAGACTAGTTCAGTAAAAAGAAAGAAGGAAAAAATGCCTGCATGTGTTTAGCGTTTTTCCTTATCGCAAATGCAACAGTAATCTGGTAGTGTTTGCACTGCTTTTTCGGGTTAATTATTGTGATTTCCCTATTGCAGATATACTGGGGAATTACTCTAGACTGATGGCATTTTATGTCGTTCAGCCATATAATCTTAAAATGTCAGCAAAATCACCTGTTTTGTCATCACTTTAGAGATTACGCTAGAGTATCATTCAAACGCTAGCTCTAAAGTGACGTTGGTGAATTAGTAACAGCTTCTGCTGTTCTGACTGTCAGCTGTAAATGTGAATGAATGGTGGAAGTTCCTCATACAAAAGCGTTTTTGGTACTCTGTGTTTGCTTTTCTTTTTTACACACACCATTATGCCGTCAAACTTTTGTATAATCGCAATATCACGTGAGTAGCAGTGCGATATGGCTGTATAGCATCACTGGTTGGACACCAACACCAACTCACGCCTCCCACCGGTGCCGATATACAGACATATCACACTGCTACTCATGTGATATTGCATTTATACAACACTTTAACGGTATAATTGTGTATACATAATAATTTTTATAGCTTTACTATAAAAGTTTAATCAGATATATTTGAATATATACTATATTCATTTATATAATTAATATTAATTTTATAATTGTATTAAAATTATTATTTTCATTACTAATAATTTAAGTTTAACAAAAAATTTAATAAAAAAACTATATTGGGAGAAATTAACAGATTTCAATAAATAAACCCCACAAGCTCTAATCAAACAGTTGCTAAACAGTTGTCAAAAATATATTTTTTTGCCATTAATTCATTAAAACAAAAGCCCCCTAAAAATTCCCATTAATGCGTGAAAAACAGACCCTCAAAAGAACGTATCTTAACACGCTCATATGTAACCACAACCTACCCTTCTCCAGCCAACATGCTAATCCTGTGTAATGAAGTAAGAAATTATCTAAGGGGTGACGTTTTGCCTCAAGCAACATCAGAAGCTTTAGATTGAACAGGACCCACTGAGCATGACAAAGGGGCTCTTCATCAGTCGGGCCGTGCCTGTCCTGCAATTAGTGACAGGCAGACTGAAAAGAGACCGCCGCTCACATTGTTTTCTGTGAGACCTTTTTCCAAAGAGGGTCTAAGATTTCCAGCCACTCGACTCGAGTTAAAAAAAAGGGCAAAGGAATGATAATCTGAGGGAAAAATCTCTCTGAGAACTGTGGTGACACTTGCCTCAGTCAGGAGTGCTCTCATTAACTCAATGTGTTTTATAGACATAGTCAAAGTTTTCCAACAACAGGAGAGATGAGACTCAAAGCCAGTGACTCTACAACTTAAAGTCCTGAACCAGATAAAAATCACACCATCAGTCAGCACAGGGTACCAGCGTGGACCTGACCCAACTAGTCCCTATTCTTACTGGACTAAACTCTGACTGACCTGGATTCCAGTGCAGATACACAAGTTTTATTGTTCGGTGTGTCTTGGGAATTGTAAGACAGATGATTGGGTTGGTAGGAACATTGTGCATTGGGGGAATTATATGGAGTTGAATTGGAATGGAATTGTTCCTTTATTTAGTATTATTTTTTATATTTAAACATCAGGTAATTATTCTAAATAAGCACAACCTTTTGGATTTTGAGCAGTAAAGAAAATTAAAGAAAATTATGGTAAATTGTTCTTTGACTTCTACTGTATATAATAATAAAATATGATTTATTTATGTGGTGGTAAAAAAATTCAGCATAATTACTCCAGTCTTCAGTGTCACATGTCCTTTAGAAAATGCTTGAGTATGTGAATCTGGGAGCAGCACGGTGGCTCAGTGGTTAGCACTGTCACCTCACTGCATTAAGGTTGCTGGTTCGAGTCCCAGCTGGGTCAGTTGGCATTTCTGTGTGTTTGCATGTTCTCCCAGTGTTTGCATGGATTTCCTTCAGGTGCTCTGGTTCCCCCCACAGTCCAAAGACATGCGGTATAGGTGAATGGGTTAACTAAATTGGCCATGGAGTGCATGTGTGAGAGTGTATGTGTGTTTCCCAGTACTGGGTTGTGGCTGGAAGGGCATTTGCTGTGTAAAACATATGCCAGAATAGTTGGCAGTTCATTCTGCTATGGTGACCCTTGATATATAAGGGACTAAGCCAAAAGGAAAATTACTGAATGAATGTGGATCTGGTGCTGAACATTTCATACTATTAACGATAAAAATATATGAATACGTTATCTGTATGAATTGTCTGATTAATAAAGTTTTTTGTTTTTTTAAATAACATTAATTTGAAACATAAATGTTTTTACTGTCACTTTTCAGTAATCAGTGATACTTAATAATAATAATAATAATTAATAATTCCTTACATTTATATAGCGCTTTTCTAGACACTCAAAACGCTTTACACATTGGGGGGAATCTCCTCATCCACCACCAGTGTGCAGCATCCACCTGGATGACGAAACGGCAACCGTATTACGCCAGACCGCACACCACACACCAGCTGATTGGTGGAGAGGAGATAGAGTGATGAAGCCAATTATGATTTTGGGATGGTTAGGAGGCCATGATGGACAGAGGCCAGTGGGCAATTTTGGCCAGGATGCCAGTGTTAAACCCCTATTTTTTTTTTTCGAAGGACATTCTGGGATGTTTACGACCACGGAGAGTCGAGACCTCAGTTTAACATCTCATCCGAAAGACTTTACAACAATGTTCCATTAGTTAATGCTAGTTAATGTTTTTTAATAACTAGCAATAAACAAAACATTTATTACAGTATTTGTTCATCTTTGTTAACATAGCACAATATATCGATTCAGCATCGATATCGCAATGTTCGCATTTGTCATAGTCACATCGCAGGATGTCACAATATTGAGTCTTAATCATAGCTGACCCAAGTTTAGCCATAATAGAGTAAAGGTTTATCATTTGTATGTGTTTTTAAGGCCTGCGACTGAGCATTTCAAAAAAGTTTTTAAATGTATGATGTCTGGAGGTGTAACAAAGATTAATTGTAGTTAATTATTTGTACAATTTATGAAAAAAAACTTGTTTCTAATGCAAATATCTACAATTTAAAGCAAAAACAAGATTATTTTACTTACCCCATTGGTAGATAATTTAACTTGTTTTAAGGAAAAATGCATTTCTTCTAAAGGTGAAAACAAAAGTTTTAAGAATTTTATAAGTAGAAAGACGACAAAGCAAAGCAAGAAAATTATTTTTTGCATTGTGATTATTCAATTTCTGTATCTGAATACTGTTAAGACTCCCCAGGAAACCATCAAATAGAGCTATTCAAACCATCTTGTGAAACTGTATTCACAATATTTATCACAGAAAAATTAAATATCGCAATATCAGATTTTTCCAATATCGTGCAGCCCTATTAAGTAATGAAAATTGTTAGTCCTTGCTAACTTACAGTGCAATAACTAATGTTAACAAGCGACAGAGCTAACCACTGAACCACTGTGTTGCCCCGTTTCTAAACTTTAATTAGTAAATGCTGTACAAGTATTGTTTATTATTACTTCATGTTAGTTAGCATTACAGTAACTAATGGAACCTTATTGTAAAATGTTACCCAAAAAATCTTACTTATAGACAAAGAAATGCTTTCAGACTCTAAAGACATGTGACAGAGTGACATATGCAATAATATCAGCTCTCACGTCCTTAAAACAACAGTTACAATTTTATTATAGGCAATATATATATCATACACCTTTAGTGAGACAATTTATTAACTGTGAAAGATATTCTCAGAAGAGTCATTCATAAATTACACCACATTTCTTATTGTGTGCAGTTGTATTTATGGAAACAGCACAACAGAACAATGCATCTGGTTTATTTTACACATAATATTCAAACCCACATTGGCTGTTTCTCAATTCCAAGAAAGCTAAGAATGGACTCGTGTTCTTGTGGAGAGCTATCTTGCCAAGTTACCGTGGAAGAACGAACTCGGGAGACAACAAGAAAAGAGAACGCGTCCTGTGTGTAATGAGATGCTGTGTTCTTCCTTATGGACGCATGAACTTCATGAGGTTTCAATGGAAAATTATTTAAATATTACAGCATGCATACAACGATATACATATACATACAATATAAACTATGCATATAGACCTTACAAATAGACGTTGCACAATACAAATAAAACAGATTTTGATACAAATTTTAGCAAATAAACACCCTTAATGTATTTATGCCTTTATAAAGAATTTCATGATGTTTACTTTGACCATCTGACTTCTGAGACAAGTTATATCTCTGAACTTTAATAATAAACAAGTAAAAAATGCAGCACTTTCCACCTCCTTTATTCAGCCGCAATGACTTCTGGGACTGAAGAACTCGTATTGAGAAACAGCCAATTTCTTCTGGCATGAAAAACTAAACCCATTCAATGATTCAGTTCAGCAAATGAATGCAGATGTTTAAGACTGTTAACAGATATGAACATCCTGAAAATGATTCAGCTTCCCAATTCTATCTGTGCCAGTAATGGAGCAAGTGGGGAATACTAAGACAAACTAGGAATTCTAGGACAAAACTGACTTTAGCCATAAAACTCCAGGGGCAAAAAAGCAGTACCAACAAGTGTATAACACTGCAAGGGTGTGGAGTTAAAGAAACTATTGCTCAAAAGAAACTTTGGCATACAAGGATTTGGAGCAATGGAAAACGTCAGCTGTCATGCAAAAAGCCCCATTGTGTAACTGTAATTTTTAAGCATGCAAAAATGTAGCTGGGGTAATTGGTGCATGGAGGCATTATAAACCTACAGCAGTTTAAATAAACCATGTTCATTCTCTCCACCAGTTACTGTAGAAAAAAAAGCAGCTTGGGAAATTTCAGCCAAAAACCCTGTAACAAGAGAATCAACTGTTGACTCGTCCAAAATGATGGCCCTCCCTCGCTTGTTGTGTGGATAACTCTATAGCTTTGTAAAGGAATGAACTGGCAAATCTTTCACTGCTCTCTAAATGTTTTAACTACCCCACGATTGGCTTAATTCCCTTCCCTTTTTTGTGAACGTCTCAAAGCATGGCTCAGTGCCATCTGGCCTACATTACAGAGAAGAATAGAGGACTTCCTTCACTGTTTCGGTTCCAGCTCAGCGACAGGACAGTTGTGGTCTCCAAGCATGCTGAGCAAAGTGATGCTTTGGCTTTAATGCTGATACAAACCCATGCAATTAACTGAAAAACGCCCAAATGAAAGCCACTTAGAACTTCCAATCCCTGCCATCTGCTTTTATTTAGCTAATTAAGTGCTTCTTTATGCGTTTCAATTTACTGATTCAGCATCTGTGAAGACACTTTAAAGGGGAAAGTGACCCAATAAATTAATTATGACATCATTTATAGATGCATATAATTGTTTTTTTCAACCCCAGACCCATATAAGTAGTTACAGGGAAGGGTAAGTGTCACATCAAATATAAATTGACACCAGCATATGACAAAAGCTATACATCATGTTTTTTTTTCTAATTAAAAAGAGAACCTATTATGCATTGTAAAAGGTCAGGTTCAAGTTTTCCCAAGTCTGGTGCCTCATACGGGCAATGTTTTGTAGAGACGTCACTACAAAATGGTTTAAGATTTGAAATGATGACGATTCATATAAACAACTCTGGGGATGCACTAGGGATGCAACGATTTTAAAGTGATCAAATGTAGTCAAAGGCACTTATGATCAACTATATTATGCACTTGTTTGGTATTTTCATTTTGTATTATTTTTTCTCTTTGGAGAAGAAATGTTTATATTTCATTCAAATTATGAATTTGAATGGTCAGTTGTAGTCACATGACTTGCAGTCACGCCATTCCTTCAACTAGGTGCGCCTGGAAAGCCTGAGCATATAGTGCTGTGTGCACGTCATTCACAATATGCACGCAAGAAATTCATGGAGAAATTATCTATGCAGAAACGCTGTGTTGTGAAGCCTTTACGATTAATTAACCGTGACGAATTAAAGCGCAGTTAATAGTGAAAATGGTTAAACATTGCATCCCATTCTAACATGTTTTTAAAGGATTAATAGTTTTAAACACTTTCAGATTTAAACCTCAGCCAGATGTTTTGTGTTACACACTGCATGGAAGTTAATTTTCAAAAACACATAATAGGGGCTTTTTTAAGTAATGTACTATTCAACCTTATATTTATCAAAGAATTCAGACAAAATTCATAATCCACTAAACAAACAAATTCAAAAAATATTAAAATACAAAATAGTCCATATTTAAACTGCAACAATTTTTCACAATTTTACTTTCCATTAAATGCATAGTGCCTTGAAACAACTTAAAATCTTATGAACAATATGACCTATACTTATATATTTTAAAATGTGAACAAACATAATATTTAAGTTGAGTTAGATCTTTCATTGAAATGACTGGTCTGAGTCCCAAAACTAATCTAAATGATTCATTTATGAATCAAATTGACTCAAAAGATTCATTTGCAACACTTAATAGGTAATAAGAACTGATCAACTGTTCCTTACAAAGCTCTCATGTAACTTCAGAAAACTGAAATATAACACAAGTTCTATGAACCACTTTTATGTTCATTTAAGTTTTTGTGTCTCTTCTTGAGGCTTCAAACTTTTGTTTTCCATTAACTGTATTTGAATGTAAAAGAAAGACTCTTCTAAAAAAGAAAAAAAAGGTCATAACATCAGAGTGAGTAAGCGACCACAAAAATTCTCAGTTTTTTTTTTTGGTGAACCATAACTTCAACATTGTCTTAATTCTCTCAAGACTTCAAACAACTTCACTTCCTCCCAAAACCAAACATACATCCAAGTTAAACCCACACACCCCTGAATCACCACTGCTGAAATCAGAGAAGGAGAGAAAATGGTCACAGCACAATATTTGTTCTATCCCAGCATGCCTTAACATGCCTCAAGCTGTCAAGGCAAAAAAAAAAAGGACCGCACTAGCAGTGAGAACCAAGAGGATCTTTGAATGCCATTTCATGTGACCTCCTATAGAAAAAGGTGTTGCTATAGAAAACAGGCTTTTTGCACCTGCCTCAAGAGGGCCTTTAGAGTGTTAAGTCTCATTACATTCTTTCCCTGACAACTAAAGAGCATGAATGATACCGTCTCCCATATCTGACCTCAGCCCCCATTCCCAGAACTCTCAGAAGAGACAAAGTTGAGTAAAGGACCTCCGCAAATCTGTGTTTTGTTCTCAAGCCCACTGCTCTCGATGGTAATCTCTTTTGCCCAAGGGACAGACGTCTTTCACACCACTGGGGACAAAGATTTATGTGGGGTGAAACAAGAGAACTGTCCGTGGACATCGCTGTTGGCAAAAGAATGAATGAAAGACAGGAATTTTAAGCATCGTCTTTATAAGAAAAAGCTCTCTTTGTGAATAGCATTAAAAAAATTAGCAGCAAATCTACGAAATTAAAAAAACATATGATACTCACAAGAACATACTGTATGGAGCAGCAATAAACTCTGAATTGCCATGGGCGAGTAAAGGTATCAGTTCACTGGCCTTTACCCTAATAGTCTTGTGTGGTATACAGTGGTGGTCATTCAAATCCCACTTTCATTCATGAGAATAAAGGCACTGGTATGGATTTCGTGGGATGTTGGATCTGGTTTCGTCCAGCCTTGCGTTCAGCAGACTGTTACTTGGGACATGTAAACACTTCTTAAGCTGGTGGGAGGATAAAGTGCCAGGTAAGAAGATCTTACTTCTCACACAGGGGCGAACAGCGCTTTGTGTCTGACAAATCTACCACTGGTAGGCATGGAAACCATTTTACTATTGGCAGACCCTCATTATTGGTCAATTGCAAAGATCCGATGTTGGGATAACAATAAGGGTGAGAGAAAGCAAATCGATCCATCGCAATTCTTTCACCAATGATTCTGAATCAATTCTTAAAAGTCCAGAATCAATTCATATTCGAACTAGACTTTAGTGTTGGCAAAAGTATTGCGTTCAAAAGGTCCATTTCCAGCAAACATTTGAGCGCTATTGAGTGCTAACATCGCTGTTCACTGTGTGCAAACTTTCAAACTTGAGTCGATCAGCTGGTCTGTCTATGAGCTGACATATAAGTGATACTTTTAAACTATGATAGGCCATGTTTTATGACTTTTCATAATAAACCAATCCTTTTGCCCTTCTTCCCCATGTTGATGCTAATTACATAAACTCAATTATTATTATTAACTTGTGCAATACCTTACAATTCTGTTTGCAGACCAGCTACATACACATGCACTGCACAATTATTTCACTGTATCTATTATTTATAATTTAGTGCAGTTATATTTGTTTTTTGTTTTGTCTGTCTACATTTGTTATTGCTGCTGTTCTCTTCGAGAGCTGCCAAGTTCATTGTGTTGTATCGCTGCAATGACAATAAAGTTTTAGTCTTTAAATTTAGTCTTTACATCAGTGGATTGGTGTGTTTTTAATAGGCCAGTTGTTTTAATTTTTGTACATTACAATATGAAATTACAAAACTGACTAATGATCTGTGATTTCTGAAAGATCAATAATGAAAAATATAAAGCCACAGGCCATAAACTATTTTTATTGCATGGATTCCTTCATGTTTAATTTTTTCTGAATGTTAACAATACATTTTTGTTTAAAAGTACACTCATTAAGTATTAAAAAACGGTTTTGATTTATACTGACAGCAAGGGTCAGTTTTTGTTAAATCCACATTTTGGTTGTAGTTTAGACACATTATGAAGAGTGCTTGACTAGCCCGTTGTTTTATTTCATGAGTTTTTCTTTAAATGACTAATTTCTTCTGCATTGTACATGCAGGTTCAATGCTGAAATTTGCCACAAAAGAAGATGAGGTGGCATCCAGCGCTGCTCTTGAGGCACCAGCAACTGCACAGGTACAGACACAGGATGCAGCCCTGAGGATCGTCCATCTCTACAGGTACAGGAAGGGTTTTATTCCTTACCTTTTGAAAATGTTTAAAATTGGGAATGCTTCTGCAAAAGACATGTCAGTGTTTATTTTGATGTAAACTATTATTCTAGAATGTAAATATTTGAATGTTTAAGTAGAATTTTGAGTGTTTATATACAAATTTATATACAGGGCTTTACATTGACACCCACCAAATGCAGGTAGATTTCAGCTGTGCCGGGTTAGACAGACACTCTCACTAGCTACTTTGGCTTGTTGAAGATCATTTTTAAATTATAGTTATCTTAAAGGCAGGGTTCGACAATAGAGATGGTCCAACACATAGCACACTACATACTTTGCACAGCCCAAGACATAGGGAACAATGTAGGTCAACAATTGTTTTGGAATCGAATCGTGACTCCTTGAATTAAAATCAGATTGAATCATCTCTAAAGATTTCCACTCCTACATAAATATATGCGCAGTCATAATTAATAGATCTTATATTACATATTTATTGTTGGAGATTGGAAAGACTGTATATTGCCAATATTGTTGTTTACTTGCAATTAATCAGCATTATTTCATTGGATATACAAAATGAACTGATATCATGAATATTTCATGAATGTTTAATCAGATGTGACTATTAAAAAGCTATATTATTAGTGCATATAAAGTATAGTAGTATATAAAATACATTAAAACTGCTTTCAAAGAATCATTCTTTTTACAGTACTTTACATTCCATTTCACCCTGCATTTAACATTCTGAAAGCTACCAAGGCTATGTGGTAAAAGCATCAGAAATACTGTAAAGCATCATCAAATGATTGATTTGTTTGAATGCTTTATCGCGCAGACCTAGCATCAGCAGTGATTCACTTATGTGTGAAAATACTTACACAATCATGTCTGCATGCCATAAAATTCTCACTAAATCACTATCAAAATGATCACCTTGAGATAAAAGAGATTTGCCTAAAGGCAAGATAAAACAAGTTCAGCTCTCATCTATTGCAATTACATATAATAATTGTTATAGAGAATAATTATTCAAAACAGTACTCGTGTGCCAGCTGTCATTTAGAGGGCAGAAAATGAAAAATGACAGTAATTACAGACACATATGAGAATACACTTTTTCAAAAAAGACTTCATTAAAATAAAAATGCATGATAATAAAAACAGTAAGTATGTGATAAATATAGAAACATAATGTTTCTGGAGCACTATCAACAACCAAATGTGTTCATGTATTTATTTTTTTAATCTAAAAAAGGTTTCTTAAACCTAATTATTAAAAAACATGAAGTATCATCCCAAACAACAGGTGAAAAAATCTATTTTATTAAAGTGTGACTTCACACTGATAACAGGAGACAGTAATAAAGATAACGTACAGTTGTCCCCAACCCCACCCGTCTACCCCTCCTTATCAACTCAATCTCCTTCACCAGCAGCTGCAAAAGCAAGACACTATCCGTAAAACCCAAATAGGAAGTCAATCTATCATCTGCTCTACAATACACCTTACAATAAACGCACACAAAGCGTCTATGTCCACATAATGCGATTTCACCAAAAGTCAACTTTTCCTATTTACCTTTAACGCCTTTAAACCACAGGTGTATTTTCCGCGGAATCTGAGCTGTGTGCAGAACCCATTGGCCTGTCATTTGTCAAATAACGCTATAGAGTTAAACTGCCGCCACAATTACAGGTGAAGGGAGCGAAAAAAGTAAGGGTTTCAACCTGGGCAGGAAGGACTTCAGGAGCACTCAGGGGCCGCTCAGTGGCCTATTAGCCATGATGATAGTAGGGTGCAGGCGGTAAAGTATATTACAAATCGTCCTTTCATGACCCAAAGGCTGTAATTATGGTTTTCCTATTGGTTTCTGGCAGTAAATTGCAAAAGCTCAGTGTGAGAGAAAGATGTTCAGACACCAAGGACACTAGACAAAAAACATATATATATAAACAACAGCTGCTAGCGCTTACAGCCTCACCCAGAAAAGAAAGAGAACATGCTACAGCAAATTCAGATCAAAGCTTTCAGTGAGTAAAAAAAAAATTCTAGTGGTATAAGGTAGTAGTATACGTCGGCAACTATTTTTTTTGGAATTCAATTGTGGTTTGAAGCTTTGAAGATCACTAAATCACCACTAAGAATAGAGCTTATTGTGTCAGGAAAATATCATTTAGACAGAGCTTGGTTTATGGCACTGGACCGAAATGAAAGACCTTTCAGCTTTGACCCCTGAATAGCCACAGCACACACCTGCTTTTATTGAGAAGGCACAAATGTACTGGTGGGACAGCTGATTGTTCATTGTGCCAAGCAAACAAAGAGCAATTCTAACTTTGTGACCCAATAAAGTTAAATAAACCAATTTAAATGATCATCCAGCTGACAAAGAAACAAGAAACGAAAACAAAAAATGTGACCAGCAAGTCGTCAGCCCAACACCCCAAAATGACGTTTGCTGTTTGTTCAAAATACCCATTTAAAATGAGCTGAAACAACATAATTTGAGGTTTTTGGGGAGAGACTACTTAATTGTTATGTTTCATCAACTTGAAGAGATTAGATGCAAAAAACCTCTAAATGCAGTCTGAAATCTTCTGAAACGAGCATTTATCAGGCTCCTTAGTGTAAGTTCAGTAATATTACTTTTATGTCAAAGAATAATTCCTTTTCCTGGTCTGTGAAGTGAAATAACTCAGCATAAATAAAGAAAAATTATCATTTTCGATGGAAATTTTAGATGGCACTTAGAGGTTTTTGCGTCTGAACTCTTCACTTACATTTGTCATGTAATGTAAAATGTAATGTAATGTGTATTTATATAGCGCATTTATTGTGTATGGCCATACACACAAAGCGCCTCACAATCATGGGGGGGTTTGTCTCTCCACACCACTACCAGTGTGCAGCATCCACTTGGATGATGCGACAGCAGCCAGAGGACAACGGCGCCAGTGCGCTCACCACACACTAACTACTGGTTGAGTGGAGAGACAGTGATAGAGCTGATTTGGTGGATGGGGATGATTGGGAGGCCATGATCATAAGGGCCGATTGAGGGTCTTTGGGCAGGACAGCGGGGTTACACCCCTACTCTTTACGAGAAGTGTCATGGGATTTTTAATGACCGCAGAGAGTCAGGACCTCGGTTTACGTCTCCACCGAAAGACGGAGGTTTTCGGAGACAGAGATTTTATTTGTAAAAACTAATAAGTTAACTGTGGAACCCAGCAAGTTTTAGTGTACTCATTTCCCAATAGCTTATAGGTTTATGATGCATTTTCTAGGAATCATGTGTAAATTAAACAAACTGTCCTCTAAATTGAAAGAAAAACTGATTTTAAACATCCTTTAATCACCTTTCACTTGTTCCAAACCTGTTTAAGTTTCTTTCTTCTGTCAAACACAAAAGAAGATAGTTTAAAGAAAGCCGGAAACCTGTAACCATTGACTTCCAATAGTTCCTATGGATGTCAATGGTTACAGGTTTCTTCAAAACATCTGCTTTAGAGTTCATCAGAATAAAGACACTCATAAAGGTTTGAGGGGGAGTAAATAGGAAATAAATTTTCATTTTGGGGTGAACCATCTCTGTAATTTAACCTGCTGAAAACACGACACCCCTGATGTCATCAATCCTATATCTCAGGCATTACACATGTTATTATAATGCACACTACCAACTATTGTGTGCTGAAGTAAAATGACAGGTATTAAGCAGAAACATATGTTCTCATTCCTGTCGCTGAATGTTAGTAGTACTGTACCCTCTGTTCTTGCAGGAATACTGTCAAAAGATTGCAACACTGTGCTGTAAAACACAGATGTCACAATCAGTTGCCATTCATCAATGCGGTTCACACCCTGTTAGGCATGTTGTGGTATAACAACTCCAAAACATGCACATATTTATTTACAAATCTTACTAACGATAAGCCATTTTTTGGCTATTTTTAAGTCATTGGTAGAAAACTGCAGTTAATTTTGACCTACAGTATATTGTTTGACAGCTACACTAGACTTTAACAACATAAAAACAATTGCCTTAAGGTGCTGCATGTAATCATTTTTATGAATTTTTTTTAATGCTAAAGCTACAGTAACGTACAGTACAGCACTGTAACGGCCTCCTCACGGGCCTTCCCAAAAAGACAGTCAGACAGTTGCAGCTCATCCAGAACGCTGCGGCCAGGATTCTGACCAGAACCAGAAAATCAGAGCACATCACACCTGTCCTCAGGTCTTTATACTGGCTCCCAGCTACATTCAGAATAGATTTTAAAGTATTATTACTTGTCAATAAATCACTAAATGGCCTAGGACCTCAATACATTACAGATATGCTCACTGAATACAAACCTGACAGATCACTCAGATCTTTAGGATCATATAAACTAGAAAGTCCAAGATTTCAGTCAAAGCAGGGTGAATCGGCTTTCAGCTACTATGCCCCTCGCTGCTGGAATCAGCATCCAGAAATGATCAGATGTGCTCCAACATTAGGCACATTCAAACCCAGACTGAAAACACATCTGTTTAGCTGTGCCTTTACTGAATGAGCACTGTGCTACGTCCGACAGATCGCATTATTGTTCTTTTCTTTTTATTCTTTTAAAACCCATTTTAAACCATTTTTATCTGTTGTTAATCATTCTTATTATTTGCTTTTTTATTTTCTTATACTTGTCTTTTAATTCTTGTTTATGTAAAGCACTTTGAATTGCCACTGTGTATGAAATGTGCTATATAAATAAACTTGCCTTGCCTTACAGTATGTGTGACTCTAAAGTGTCAGTTTACTGAAATTGAGATTTATACAACACCTGAAAGCTGAACACATAATCTTTCCATAGATTTATTTGTTATGACAGGTATCTGAGGGCTCCAAAAATGTGGTCTAAGGCCCTGTTTACACTGCCCAATAAATGTGACCTATTTCTGTTTTTTTGCTCATGTGAGACACAGATCGGATCTGTTCTATGAACGTGTAAACACGAAACAAACACATGTATTCGAATATTCAGAGATCGGTTTCAGGCCTCCTTTATATGTGGAAATAAATTAGATATAAATCGGATATGTGACAATGCGACTATCATGCAAGCAGGCAGATCGGATTTATTGAGGCATCCCGTTTTGTACGTCATTAAATTTGCGACAGTGTGGTATTTCTCTGCGGTTTAATGAAGTAGAAGCAAGAGCGTGTGTGGAGACAACAAGAACAACAAGAGACAAAACATGGAGGAGGAAAGTGGTCAGTGGTCGATGGCAGAAATGACCTGCCTTCTTGCCCTGGGGGGAGATGAGTCAGTGGAAGACATCATATATACACCATAGTCACAAGCTGTGATGACGGCGTCCACTTGAATGATGCAACGGCAGTCACAGGACAACAGCACCAGTGCGCTCACCACACACCAGTTACAGGGCAAGTGGAGAGACAGTGACAAAGCTAATTCAGTGGATAGGGATGATTGAAGGGTCATGATGGGTAAGGGCCAATGGAGGGAATTTGGCCAGAACACCGGGGTTACACCCTAGCTCTTTACAAGAAGTGCCATTGGATTTTTAATGACCACAGAGCCCTCGGTTTAATGTCTCATCTGAAAGATGGTGCCCACTGACAGTACAGCGTACCCTTCACTTCACTGGGGCATTAGGACTCACACAGACTGCAGGTTGAGTGCCCCCTGCTGGCCTCAGTAACACCACTTCCAACAGCAACCTTCTTTTCGTGGTCTCCCATCCAGGTACTGACCAGGCTCAGCCTAGCTTAGCTTCAGTGAGTAACAGGTCTTGGGCTGCAGGGTGATATGGCTGTGGCATTTTGAGCCATACAGTGTATTTCTTAGCAAGACCCATGCAACAGAAGACTGGTTTTGTGATTAAGGATCACATATTACAAAGGAAAAAGTATTTCTTTTCATAAACACGTAGCCAGATCAACTGTATTCAGTCTGTAGTATCAAACATATGCTTACTTTATAATCAGATTATCATAACAGTAAAATTTCAATCATCTCATCCATTGACAAGATGCTTTTGAACTGCAAGCATATTCTCATCATTACGCTCAGATGGTCTCTTTACTATTGCTTTCTCACTACTGACATTTTTGTCATTGTGTTTTACTTTTATTGACTGGAAAGCATGCTGCACATGTTCAGATATTTATTTAAACCCTCTGAAGCATGGATAGAGATTGAATATTCATTTTTAGTATATCACTTCAGTATCGTTTACTTCTACTGAAACAATTCAAAATAAATTTGCTGTTAGTAAAATAAGGCACTGAATCACAAAAAAACACATACATAACAAATATAGCCAATGATGGAATAGCAAGGGCTTCTGAATTCTACCACTTTTTAGGAAAATTTGCCAAAAAATTACTAGCGTGTGTTGAATATAGTTTATGAGGCAAAAAGAGACAGCACTGCAGGGAAAGCTACAGCATGAACATTCAATCTGCAGCCTATATTTTTGCATGTCGGATTGTGAGCTATGCTTCATTGCATATAGTGTAGGTCACTGCTGGGTCAAAGTGACTAACTAAACACATTAGCCATAAAAAATGACAACATAATTGCTGTTTGATGAGGCAGAGGAAATTTGTTTTGTGTGGATTTTTAAGTCGCTGTGCAAATTTTGTTTACTTTTGCATGATAAACAATTTTGTTAATGGGTCGGGTCACCACTTGAAGTCTTCAATGTAAAAAAAACTGGTGCCTGCAGGAAAAGCAGTTGAGAAACACTGATCTAGAGAGATTTTCTTCTCTCAGAAAAGATATAGATGTGCAATAAAGCAGAACTAAGTGTTAAAATCTACTATTATAATAAATGTTGTGCAGTTACTGTATGGAGTATGGATTATAGTAGTTGTCCAATGGGGGATAATGAAATTGAAACTTTTTTTTTCGGTTTAATACCTTAATCAAATGTGTTTTCCTCTTTCAAGGATATAGTTTGAATCATATTTCAATGATTTAACTGTATGTGTAACTTGTAGTGTCATTAAATGCAAATACTGTATAAGTTTAAGAGCAAATACTGTAAATGTCCCCGCAGACATAACTTTTTACCACTACTATACATAAGCAACATGACCAATGGATAAAGATTGACTATTTTAAGATGTTAAGAAAAAAAATGGAGTTATTCCTCTCTTTGACAACTTTTTAATCCATTTACATCAAGTGTTTCCACATCACAATATATATAGTTTAACACCAAAGCCAGATTCTTTGTACTGCGAGGTACGAGAAATGCACAAACACACATTCGCCTTTTCACTCACTGATCCTGTCACACACACACACTTCAGCCATCTCTTGATCCCAGGGGCTCCCATTCTCATAAAGTGGGTTAAAAACAGCCCATTTAGCTCACAGTATAATGCTGTCTCCACTGCTCCACTTGAACAGAAGAGGTGGGCTAAAAAAAAAAAAAAAACTCCAATTCACATCTCTGCATCAACACTTCTCAGCCAGAGAAATGGGCCCCCACTAAAGTCTGACAGGGAGAAAGACCCAGCTATAAGTGGATCTGTTTATAGACTGGAAAATCCACGGATTACCTAAACCACAAGAGTTGCAGAGAGCAAAAACGTCCACCACTGTTTATCAATTTATTCTAAAGGAATTGTAACATTAAAAAGTCCATGCATAGCAATCAAAATGCTAACAAATGCTGATCTAAATTTTATTATTCTATGATTTTATTATTTCTACCTTAACCATTCCTTTAGAAAGCACATTAATTACCTACAAGAATGTTGCCAGGGGCTAAAAGGTCAGGCTTTACACATGGATCATGCCTATCTGTGTAGATCATCATTTTAAAGAGTAAATGAAAGCTCAAGAACTTCTAAGTTTAACGGTTATATTTTATTTATGCCATTAAAATGAAGGCATTCCATTCGTTTTAAAATATGATTAGCGATTAAGCTAGTGCCTGTGGCTGTTTAAAGGACTCCGTAAAACATGTTTAGGCAGCCGGCATAAATCTAGCATTAAAAATTGCATTTAAAGCATGTCATATCATGTTTAATCCACCCTTTCTACCCTCATCAACAAATGCTCAACAATAAATAATTTCATAATGGAAACGCAACCCAAAGTTGACACTGTTTCCTGAAGCTAATGCAGAATGGATGCTATGACATCATTAATTCAACAGGAAACAGATGAGATATTTAGATATTTATATAATAGTAACAAATTATGAAACCTCATTAAAGGGGTAGTTCACACAAAAATGTTCATCACCAAATTACTCACACAAGCGGTTCTAAACTTGTTATGAATTTATGTCTTGAACACAAAACAAGATTATTTGAGGAATGTTGGGTTTTTTTCAGTTTAATTCTCAAATACACGATTTTGAGGTATTGACAACAAACAGAAATGGTGAGTAGGAGGTGTCTGTTAGGTTGTAATAACTCATCTAAAACCCTTTTCCCAATCTTTCTGAATATAATGCCTACTTTACTACATCCAATCAGCTCACAGTACAAAAAACAAGCCACGCCCACTGTTTTCTCATTCAATATACAAATTCTCTAGACAGAGATGCCCAAAGTTAAGCACGCGGGACGTAATTGGCCAATGGCAGTGGTGTCCAAACTAGGTCCAGGTGGGCCGGTGTCCTGCAGATTTTAGCTCCAACTTGCCTAATAACACCTGCAAGGGTGTTTCTAGAAAGCTATTGACAAAGATTGTCATTCCGAATTTAACATAACTTTTTTGTCTTTGTTTTATTGCTGAGCTACAAAAAAAGACAACTGAAACTAAATTAATCAATTAAATGTTGTAAATGAATAAAACTTTTAAAATGTAAATACTGTCACTTGACAAAGACAATGCACATCTGCGAGCAAATCAAGGTAAAAGCAGGAGCAGCTCGAATAGTGTATTTAGCATTGAACACCATTGTGTTATAAATGGGAATGTTTATGTTTTTACTGTAATAAAATGTTAACATAAAATGGTAAATATGATACTACATTAGTTAATATGATTTACGGCAATGTTTTCTAGTTATTTTTAAATATTACCGAATAAATTACAAAATTACCATGGCAAATTTAATAAATATGGTTTGATATATATTCAGCCCACAGCTCTCAGTCAAGTTTGCTTTTTGGGCCTTTAAAGGAAAAAGTTTAGGCCCTGCCCTAGGAACTGCATCACAATACAAGCAAAAAACATCTGTGTTTTCCTCTTCCAAGAATAAAATATTCATATTTCATCAACTTATAGTGACATTATAACGAATACTGTATAAATGTCCCATATCAAATATAACCCTTTAATCAAAGCTAATAAGTTACCAAAGTCCTGTGATAAATCAAAAAGTGATAAATCAAGTTATACCCTCACATAAATTCATAATATGTTCATAGAAGTATGATATAAAAGCAATAAGAGAGTTGCTTTGGCCTTAAAAAGCTGATTTAACTAAAGCACTGCACAGAAAACAGGTCGCAGAGGTTATTTGGTCTCCTCACCACGAAGAAAGCTTTGTTTTGGGTAAAAGCATATTGTTACTTGTGACCACAGAGTTCTCTACAGGACTTTCCTGCCTCCTATCGCTTAGGCATCTATATACAGCAGGTGGAAAGCTTTGTTTGCTGTGATTTTTAATGCAGAATTTCACTCAGCGATTAAATATCCCGGCGGGGTGTCCTTTTACAGCTGTTCTCCTCCGGCCTGCTGTGCAGCCTCAGGCCAAGATCAGTCAAAGAGAGATACACTGATGGCACGACAAAAGAAAAGTGCACTATGAGATAAGAAAGTACTCTGCAGCAGGCGGGGTCACAACATAATGTCAGTTCCTTATACATATAGTGGAACTGATCTGTAGAGCTGCACAATATATAGTTTCAATATATATATATATATTTTTTTTTTCTGTTGTAGTATAAACATAAGTGAGTGTAAAGCTTTAAGGTGCAAGAAATGGTAGGATTTTTACCTTTAACAAAAATTAACTGCATAATTGATAAAGTAAAAACTGTAAAGTTAATATTTTTTATATATTTTAATCAGAGATATATCTTATTAGGAGGTTAAAATAATTTAGTGTGAGTCAAGGTATTTTGGAGATGTTAAACAAGAATTTGGTTGAAAGTGTTGTGAGTTTTAACATGATATGGACTGTTGCCAGTTAAAGAAAAGCAAAAACTGGGTGTTGAGTAGTAAAATAAATAAATAAATAAATAAATTGCCAGTGCAATTGTAGGTAAAGCACAAAGACAACTAAATGAAATGTATTTAATGAGAATTAAACAGAAAGCACATGTCATTATTGAAGATTTATTTCCATCCCTTAAATATAACATTTCAGCTTTAGCCATTGACAAGACGTTTTAGGCAACCTCAAATAAAGAAATATCAAAGTGTATCAAATGTCCTTTGTGCTGGCTGACATTAGAATTTTAAATACTGGGTTTTAAAGGGTATCTATGATAAAAATCATCGTTTGAAAGCTGTTAGGACAGAACTGTGTGTACAGTGTCCACAGTCATATTGGGGTGATATAAAGACAATATATCTCTTTTTTTAATTTCCTGACATTAAAATAGCATCCTAATCCCTCCCATTTTGAGGCCGACCACAACGTGACGTAGGACTGCAGTTTCCCCGCCCACCGAATAGATTGACAGACGCATGTTAACATGTCTCTGTAGTAATGCATATAATCATAATAACAAAACAAGACATGCGTATAAAGCAACTGGTAATACAATATCTGTTCAGCTCTCTGTGATCATCAGTCATCATCAAATGTGATCAAGAATGAGTTTTATAAACTTAAAATGTTTTTAAAACAGAGCATGTTTGTAATAAATTACAGCAATTTTACCGTCTTTACTTTATCAGCACACAGTACAATTATAAAAAAGACGCTTCAATCCCAGTTTGAGGACGTAAATCAGGTTTATTTTGTGCACTGACATAACAGGTATCCATACAGCAGTGGATATTAACGTGCATCCTGTCACATTTGAGTGCAAAAACAGTTGTTGTTTTCCGGGGCTCGAACCAGTGACCTTCTTGCTGTGAGGCAATTGTGCTACCCACTGCGCCACCGTGCTGCCCGTTTTGTATTTATCTAGTTTTTTCAATATTATGCAGATGCACTATACCACAAAATCACTGCAATCATACCAAAAAATAGTGAATTCTTCACAAAGTTATTCAAGCCATCTGGTGGGAAAGATGTCATATCGCAATATGTATTGCAGAAAAGCAAAATGTTGCAATGTAATTTTTTTTTCCCAATACCGCGCAGGCCTATCTGCGATCATTCAAACTGCAGCTCCTTCTCAACAATATCACAGAGAGCCATAAAACCATCAAACAGACATTCATATGGAGTCACCCAGTGCACACTTGATCTCTTTGTAACCTTTCTAAAATCCTCTAGCACATCAAGAATTTATTACTCCCCATAAACCAAAGTCCAACAGACCTTCCAGGCATCTACTATTTAAGATGAAACCTCTACAGTATTGTGCTGCCTCAATCATATACAGTAGTCAACATTTTAAGTGGATTAAACTTTTCATCAAAAATGTTCTGTCTTATGGCATTCCTGTCTTAGGGCAATTCTGAAGAACTTTTTTGATACACTTCAAATGTTGACTACTATAGACGAATAGCACACCCACAAACTTTGATGCGAGTTTGTCCATTGTCCTTCTATAATATGATGACAGCAACAGTGATCTCCATACAATCAAATATTTATAAATGGGTTCTCAGTTTCGAAGATCTCTCTGGCATTACATGACAGCTGTACAGACCCTTTCTTAATTAAATGGTCTACAACTAAAGTCAGAACAGAACCATACACATCTCAAAAGAATCCATCACTTACAAAACGTCTGTTTAGTGTAGGCAGACCCTCCAAACCACTGCAGAAACATTAAACAAGTGGAGGCAAACACTCATGAAATCACTGAGACACCAGATGTAAGCAAGTTTTGGCCTATAAAATCTCTAACAACATCGTAAAGCAAAATCAATCAACCTATCAAAATATTTTTATAAAGTGGACTGGAAAATAAGACATGATATAGATGAAAATATATGGGTAAAATCTGATTGGTGAGCAATACAAACACTTCCAAAAAGATAGATAGATAGATAGATAGATAGATAGATAGATAGATAGATAGA
>CAIGQZ010032409.1:14165420-14176837 GCA_903798205.1 Danio tinwini
AATAATAATAATAATAATAATAATAATAATAATAATAATAATAATAATAATAATCTATACATGTCAATCTTAGTATGTTTTCTTTTAAAATGAGCATAAACAGTTAGGAAAGCAATCGAATTCTTTCATTATAGTTCTGGGGGGGGTATCCCTTATTTTCACATCCCAATGTTGAAAGGTATACCCATATACACATTTTAATATTTTGCGACTGTATTAAAAAGTATTTAATTCAATAAATTAAATGTAAGCAATGACTTTTACCTCTTAGGGTGGAAAAATGGGATGGAAAAGTTTTATGTGATTTTCATGATTAGTTAAATTGGATCTTTGGATGAAAACCTAGATGTTGGTCAATCAAATAACTAGCCCTGCTGCAAACTCATACCACCACCGGTTGACTCAATGTTACAGTACAATGTTTTGATAACATACAAATGGCTCACCTACAGTTGTCTCTGCATGTCAAACTTGGCTAGGAGATTCTATTTTATTTAACGTGAAAAAAATGACATCACTTTTAAACTATACTCTGTTTGTATTGTGGAAAGTTTGAACTGCCTTAAAGAAAAAAGAAACGAATCTGATCCTGTCTCTGACCGGGAACAATTCCGAATGTGTACAGAGTTCCTCTTACGCTTCCAGCCCTAATCTGTCTTCCAGATGAACTTGTCACCAGCGCTCTTGAGCGAATGACCCGGAGAGCATTTTTAACTGGGGGTTACGTGGTGTTACTTGTGCAATGCAAAGGATAAGGTGAAGTCCATTGTGTGCAGAGTGCTCCTCACACATAAAAGTTAATCGCTTCTCAAATATGTCTGTCACTGTCTGGTATGCTGTCAGTTGGAAAGGACTCATAAAATCAAAATTTAGATAACACGCGTCCAATGAGTGCAAGATATAATAATACTTGGGATTCTTATGGATTACAAA
The DNA here is from genome assembly GCA_903798205.1 of Danio tinwini. Lineage (NCBI taxonomy): Eukaryota > Metazoa > Chordata > Actinopteri > Cypriniformes > Danionidae > Danio > Danio tinwini. The sequence goes on from CAIGQZ010032409.1 coordinate 14,166,354, forward strand.
TGCTTTCATGACAACTTTTGGGCAAACATGCTTTTAGACTAAAGGAGATTAGACAAAGGGCCTTTAAAATATTTCCGGTTTACTTCAAGTTGAACCCACAACGCACATTCTTTACAACAAGTTGCGAGGTAAAAGAACCTGTCGCCCAATCAGATTTATGCACCAGTGTGAAGTGGGTCAATAAGAGTGCAGCTTTTGTTTTCCCAGTCAGGTCAGCTTTCTTGGGAACAGTGGGTCTCGGTGAGAGAAAGAGGAACAGACAGACACACACTCTCACATACTATATGCCGATATTCAGTAATTAAATATATCATGGTAATAATTTTTTTTTTAATATTTGTTTGTTCATCACAACACCAAATGCATAAATACTTAATAGCCGATTTATTTTTAAACGTTAAAAGGGGACGTATTATTCCTCTTTTTACAACACATAAAATAAGTCTATGGTGTCCCTAGAGAAGTTCAAGTGGAGTTTCAGCTCAAATTACCATACAACTCTATAAAACTGCCCCTTGCCTGTCGCTTTAAATTCAAATGAGATTGTGCTTTCAAAAGAGGGTGGAGCTATAACAGCCTATGTTCCAGTATAGCCGAATATTTAAAACTTGAAAGGTGCATTCACACCAGACACAGATGGAGCGTCAAGTGCAGAGATGTCCAAAGTAGGGCCTGCAGACCAAAGTTGGCCCATGGTAAACTTTGATTTGGCCCACCATCCCATCTAAGAAGAGAGGGAGAGTGTTGGGTGTAATATCTTTAATACACATTGTCATTTGTAATTTAACTTAACCTTTCGTTTTTTTGTTTTTATTTTAAGCTACAAAAAATAAATGTAAATGAATCCAATTTTTTTTTCAAACATACTGTTGCTCAACGGATAGACCACAATTTAGTCCTCGATGAGCAAATCAAGGCAAAGGCAGGTGCAGCTTGACTAGTGTATTTGGCATTTAACATACTTGTGTTATAAATTAATTTCTTATGTTTTCATTATAATAAAAAAATATATATATATACAGTATAATGCATTAGTTATTTTGATTAAAGTGAAGATTTATATTTATTTTGAAATAATTGGGCAAAATATCTATGGCAACTTTGTAATAAAGTTTAATATATTTACCTTCGGCCCATGGGCCTCAATCAAGTTTGGTTTTTAGCCCTCCATAAGAAAAAGTCTGGGCACCCCAATGAAGCACGAGTTATTTACATGTTAAGTCAATGCATAGACGCAAATAGCAATCCTGCGACGATATTAGCGCAAACTATGTAATTTGCACAGATGAACTTTAGTGGAGATTCACACAGCTTTAACCAATCAGGAGCTTGCTCTAGTATGGGCGTGATTATGACGTAGCGCCTGCTGTTGGTGTCTCGAGGGGAAATGCTTATGTCGACGTCGGACAACAGCTAATAAAACTGGGCTTGGCTCAGTCGGAGGCACAGCTGAAAGCGCCATCATTCAGGTATAGTTTCTAAAGGAATTGATAAACTCAGAGAGCTTGGTGTACCTCTGAAAGGATCCAGTGGACTCAGAAATGGCGCCGAGTGAATCTACAGTATTTTTTCAGCCTTCCTAAAGCAGCTACTCTCACAATAACTTTGATGACATGTACATACAAAGAGAAAATGTAAATCAAAGTGTTTCCGCAGACTGTTCTTATGAAGTGTGATTATAAAAAATAGAATTAATACATTTTTACCATTACAGGCTGGCTATATTCACACACTGCTGCCACAGAAATGTGTTTAAACCTTTTATAAAAGTGATTTTTGCAAAACAGGTCCCCTTAAACATTGTTAATCTGGCCTGCAGCATTGGAAATGTCTGTGACTGTTAATAGGCCTTTTTTGTTTAACTCTATAAAGTAATGTTCTGTTTTTAACATCAGCTAAAGTTAAGTTTAACTAACGTAAATGCAATGACATCTATAAAAAGCACTTAATCATTCATGCATTCATTTTCCTTCAGCTTAGTCCCTTTATTCATCAGGGGTCACCACAGCGGAATGAACCGCCAAATTATTCAGCATATATTTTACACAACTGATGCCCTTCCTGCTGCAACCCAGTGCTGGGAAACACCCATACATATTTATACACTACGGCCAATTTAGTTTATTCAATTCACCTGTACTGCATGCCTTTGGACTGTAAGGGAAAATGGAGCACCCGGGAAGAAACCCTCACCAACACAGGGAGAACATGCAAACTCCAACTGACCCAGCCGAACCAGCGACCTTCTTGTTGTGAGGCGACAGCACTACCCACTGTGCCACTGTGACGCTCCCTCATTAATCATAGGAGACATTAATTTCTTTGTTAATACCTAATAACAAATTAAATTAAAAAGTTGTAATTGTTTAATTACATGGAGTTAATAACAAATAAAATTAAATTGTATTTTTATAAACCTATTAAACTGTAATAAAGCTGTTTCTAACTTACTGATAAATGCCTGAAATCACAGGCAAATAGCTGCTCGTTCATGTGAGTAACAATCAAACAGTGTGAATTATCAAAGACGTGATCTGAGAGAATCGTCAATGAGTCGCCGACACCCGTGAGATATTTGGCATGCTAAACATCTGGAGCTGTCGGCGATTCAAAATCATGCCGTGTGAAATGAGTTTTGACTGAAAATAACATCAGAAATTACCTACAGCCAATGAGGCAGCAGCATCCAACAGTATAGGTATCTCCAGGCCAGCGGGAGGTTGAGGGAGAAGTTAAAAATGCTTATTTTCAGTTTATTTGGACCCAAGAAATGGAGAAAAAACTAGTGGAAATTCAAACATCCAGGTGAGCAAAATAAGTAGATTTTCTACCCCACTAAAGGTTTCGGTCTCATCATCCAGTTAATAACAAAATATATACAGTACTACGTGACCTCGCGTTGTTTCCATGTCACTTCTTGCGTGTGTTTGGTTGTGAGACGTACAGTAGTTTGCAGACTGAGACAAAATTGTTCCTATTGTAAAGTCATGCAATGTAAAACCACCTGTCGCCGATCCATCTTGCAGTGTAAACAAAGCAGCGACAGAACACTAGTCCAGATAGTCATGCAGTGTGAAAACATTTTGAAAATTGAACAGTCTGAACTCGGCATAAAAGAAAAGTTTGGTTTCATCTTTACTACTACGTGTTGTATTATATAGAGTGGGTTAAATAAAATTGCATTAACAAAAAAAATTATTTGACTGAAAGTAAACTAAATCCCTGCAGTCACAGGACGTCAACATGATGTCACATTGACGTTGTACCCCAACATCGTGGGGACATTGGATTTTGTTTGGAAAAGAAAATTGGGTTGACGTCAGAACTCAACGTCAGGCGGACATCAATATCCAAACGTCCAACCTAAAATCAACCAAATACCAATGTCTAATTATGTTACACCTTGAGGTTGTGTGGACGTTACCATCATGACATCTATCAGACGTTGGATTTTGGTCACTTTTCTACACAACCTAAAATCAACCAAATATCAACGTAATTTGACGTCGTTAATGGAGGTCAAAATAACGTTGTCCTTAGACGCTGGCTACACATGAATTTTGGTCACCTGACATCATGAACCAAATTTAACCTTATATTAAATGATGTTGTGTGCCTGCTGGGATGACTTGGGATGACTCAGATGACGTTGACTAAAACTAGACTAAAATGTTATCAGTTTTTGTTGACTAAAACTAGACACGAGTAGTAATCGATAATTCTGACTAAAATAAGACTCAGACTTTTCGTTGACTAAAACATGACTAGATTAAAAGTATGAATGTGATTAAAACTAATAAAAACTAAAATGTCAGCTTCACACAAAGACTAGACAAAAACTAAAATTAAACCAGGCCGCCAAAAACAAACTAAGCTTAGGTCAATGTTGTGATAATACCACATACCATGATAAAAACTTCAGCTATTAAATCACAGCAAGACAATCATGATGAACACACACACACACACACCTATGGGTCAGGAACACCCACTGGCACACACAGACATGCATGCATTTAGCAAAAAGGCCACCTCATCAAAGCATCTCCAGCATGTTCTCATTACTAGCACTTTGTACCATGGGTAACGTCTCTGCAGAGGAGGAGGAAGAGGAGACGGGGAGGGTCTGGAGTCTGATGCTAGTAGAGTTCAGTCACTGCCTCTGGAGCCAAAGCTGTGATCAGCAGCTTGTGGGCTGCTGTTGAAACACGTTCATGTGCGCTGATGAGCTTTGCATTCCTATAAAACCAAAGAATCCATTAAGAGCATGGCAGAGAATTATATGCGAGTATATAAATGTATATAAAGGGAAATGCAAAATGTTTAACATCCGATTCCATAATCATCTCTTCCTTCATCAGCATAAGTTATATTTCAGAATAAAATTAAAATAATATACATATAAGTGAAAAACTCATTTTGATGATGCCCTTTAGACATTCTGCTGACTGGAAGTAACTTTGCAACTACATGGAAACTTCCAGTAATTACTGTACTGTATGCTTAAAGGGAACCTATAATCTGTTTCATATTTTCAGCAATATATATTCATAACTTATTTTACAAATGTAGATGTTGAGTTTTATTTATTTATAGTAATATAATGTCAGGGTGGCGTGGTGGTGCAGTGGGTTGGTGATTTGAGCCTCGGCTGGGTCAGTTGGCATTTTTGTGTGGAGTTTGTATGTTCTCAACAGTGTTGGCATGGGTTTCCTCTGGGTGCTCCGGTTCCTGCCACAGTCCAAAGACATTCGCTATAGGTGAATTGGGTAAGATAAATTGTCTGTACTGTATGAGTGTGAATAAGAGTGTATGGGTGTTTCCCAGTAATGGGTTGCAGCTGGAAGGGCATCCTCTGCGTAAAACATTTGCTGGATAAGTTGGTGGTTCATTCCACTGTGGCAACCCCTGATTAATAAAGGGACTAAGCTGAAAAGAAAATGAATAATTGAATGATGATATCATGTCTGCCACATAATGCTTTTTTTTTTGCTCAATATTCTCAATCTTAATACTCACATTTTTCAATACTATTTTTATATTCAAAAAGCAATGGGACAAATGTTTGTTTGTGTGTGTTTAAAGCTGAAAAAAATTAGGTTTTCATTAAGAGGGTCTTTAAAATCTTTTCACAGTGCATCAGTGTTACAGCCTTATTTCAAAATGGACTAAATTCATTTATTTCCTCAAAGTTCTACACACAATACCCCATAATGACAATGTGAAAAAAAGATTATTTTGAAATTGTCACAAATTCATAAAAAAAAAAAAAAACTTGAAAAATCACATGTACATATGCCTTTGCCATGAAGCTCTAAATTGAGCTCAGGTACTTTTCACTGATCATTCTTGAGACATTTCAGCAGTTTAATTGGAGTTCACCTGTGGTAAATTCAGTTGATTGGACAGGATTTGAAAAGGCATACACCTGTCTATATAAGGTCCCAGGGTTGACAGTGCATGTAAAAGCACAAACCAAGCATGAAGACAAAGGAATTGTCTGTAGACCACAGCGACAGGATTGTCTTGAGACACAAGGCTGGGGAAGGTTACAGAAACATTTCTGCTGCTCTGAAAGTTCCAATGAGCACAGTGTCATCTGTAAGTGGAAGATGTTTGGAACCTTCCTAAAGCTGGCCGGCCATCTAAGCTGATTGATCGGGGAGAAGGGCCTTAGTCAGGGAGGCGATCAATACCCGATGGTCACTCTGTCTGAGCTTCAGCGTTCTTCTGTGGAGAGAGGAGAACCTTACAGAAGGACAACAATCTGTGCAGCAATCCACCAATCAGGCCTGTATGGTAGAGTGGCCAGACAGAAGCCACCAGCCCACCTGGAATTTGCCAAAAGGCATCTGAAGGACTCTCAGACCATAGGAAAAAAAATTCTCTGGTCTGATGAGAGTAAAATTGAACTCTTTGGAGCGAATGCCAGATGTTACGTTTATAGAAAACCAGGCGCCGCTTATCACCAGGCTAATACCATCCCTACAGTGAAGCATGGTGGGGCAGCATCATGCTGTTGGGATGTTTTTCAGCAGCAGGAACTGGAAGACTAGTCAGGATAGAGGGAAAGATGAATGCAGCAATGTACAGAGACATCCTGAATGAAAACTTGCTTTAGAGTGCTCTTGACCTCAGACTGGAGCAACAATTCATCTTTCAGCAGGAAAATGACCCAAAGCATGCCGTTAAAATATCAATAAAATGTCTTCACAACAACTCTGTGAATGTCCTTGAGTGGCCCAGCCAGAGCCCAGACCTAAATCTTATTGAACATCTCTGGAGAGATCTGAAAATGGCTGTGCACCGTCGCTTCCCATCCATCCTGATAGAGCTTGAGAGGTACTGCAAAGAGGAATGGGCAAAAATCCTCAAAGACAGGTGTGCCAAGCTTGTGTCATCATATTCAAACAAACTTGAGGCTGTAATTGCTGCCAAAGATGCATCAACAAAGTATTGAGCAAAGGCTGTGAATACTTATGTACATGTGATTTTTCAGGTTTTTTATTTTTAATAAATTTGCAACAATTTCAAAAAATCTCAAAAAAAATTTTCACATTGTCATTATGGGGTATTGTGTGGGGAATTTTGAGAAAGTAAATTAATTTATTCCATTTTGGAATAAGGCTGTATCATAAAAAAGTCAGAATCAGAATCAGAAAAAGCTTTATTGCCAGGTATGTTCACACATACAAGGAATTTGTTTTCGTGACAGAGCTTCTACAGTACAACAGAATTACAGAGGACTAAAAAACAGATAATAAATATATTTAAAAAAGTAGTGAATGCAATATACAAATTGACAAGTGTATGTACAGGTGTATTACTATATACAACATAATATGTGCAGGTGTTATGTGCAAATTGGCATGTAAAGTGTGTTGTTAAATAAGTGTATGTGTGTATAAAAAAAGTGTATAGCAGGTAGTGATGTTGGTTCCACAATTACTATCATCAAGTGTTCATGAGATGAATTGCCTGAGGGAAGAAACTGTTTCTGTGTCGGGCTGTTCTGGTGCGCAGTGCTCTGTAGCGTCGACCAGAAGGTAAAAGTTCAAAGAGGCAAGGTGCTGGGTGTGAGAGGTCCAGAGTGATTTTAGCAGCCCTTCTGCTCGCTCTGGATAAGTACAGTTCTTGGAGGGTAGGGAGGGTTGTACCAATGATTCGCTCAGCAGTCCGAACTATTTGACGTAGTCTTCGGAGGTCGGATTTGGTAGCTGAGCTAAACCAGACAGTTATTGAAGTGCAGATGACTGATTCAATGATGGAGGTGTAGAACTGTTTCAGCAGCTCCTTTGGGAGGTTGAACTTCCTCAGCTGATGAAGAAAGTACAGTCTCTGTTGAGCTTTTTTGACAATGGAGTCAATGTGAGTGTCCCACTTCAGATCCTGAGAGATGGTGGTGCCCAGGAACCTGAAAGACTCCACTGCTGCCACAATGCTGTCCTTCTGTGAAGCGCTATAAATACTTTCTGGATGCACTGTACAAAACATGGAAACCTTTGTTGAATTATATTGACACTATTGATCTATAGAGGAATAAAGCCTTTTTTATTATTAGTTTTTTTGTTATTTATTATTATTATTAATTTTATTTATAAAAATTTTTACATTTACTGTGTTATTTAATAACTACATATTCATTAGCTATGTTTCCGTCCAAAGATGCAAATTAAATGTATGCGCATAACTGAAATATCGCATAAAAGACGTGCGAATAAAGCAGCGTTTACATCCAATGAGTCAAAGAAAACAAAATCGTCACTTCCTGATTAACTGGCGCCAAATATCAAAAGTAAAAAGAGAATTTGCTGTGGTAAGAGGGCTGCATGAATCTTTTCTTTATTTAATAAATTAATTGCGCCTCAGAAGACAATGCTGACACACAATGAACGCGTAGTGGCATTTGAATACTGAAATGGTTAGGGCATTTTAGAATGACCAAAACAACATTTCAGATGTTTTACAATGTGCTCAGCCTGCTGGTTTGTCTATTCACACACATTTTTTTCATCGCATGATCTTATAACAAAATCACATGACCTTTTTTAATGGGCCTACTGGAATTTGTTCGGTAAAAGTGTTTCCATCATAGTTTATGTGCATCTGTTCTTATTAAATAAAACGTTTATCCTACTCAGTTATGCAAATATGTTTTTTATGCACATTTTAAAACTTTTCCGCATCTTGGCTTTCCATCAAACCATTTTTTATGCACATATCCAAAATGTGCATAAAAATAGGTGGATGGAAAGATAGCTATTGTTTGTGAAAAAGCAGAACAGTGTGTTACTTATTTTTGTATGTATATGATATTGTATTGGTACATAATGTTAATAAATATATTCAGCAAAAAAGCAATGGAAAAAATCTGCAAAAATATGCAATGAATGTTGGCAAATACCAGATTTTCTTTAAATTACATAAATAAAAAACTGAAATATTAATCTGGCAAGTAAAGCCATCTAAGTGCTAAAATTCCTAAAACAAATTCATTTAAAATGTAAATGAAAAAACTCTAATGAAATAGATTAAAATGAAACCAAACAATTTTTGTGTGATGTAAGTGAATGAGAGCATTTACTGCCAAGCTTTAAAGAGATAACAGAATTAACCAAAAGAAAGTACTCCAAAGACTTATACTAAGCATTATTCTATACGTTTTTGGATGTCATGCAATATGTAATTTGTGTGATCAACAGACCATAATGTAATTCATCGTTGTTTAATATGTATGTATTTCACTGCAGCTCTCAAATTGCCTTCTTTATAAGGTTAACTTTTCTTATTTTAATAATGACAAGCTCATCTGGATCACACAGGGTTTTCTATTAATCGAAAAGATGTTTACTATGTCAGGAAAGTATTAGTAGTCTAATTTTGATTTCAGGAAAGAGTTTAGACGTGCAAAAAACATGAACACCAGATTTTTGGCAGCAAGTATTTGGAGCAGGTTTGCTACCCAGATGGAAGAATCAAGGTAAACAACTTTCAAAGCATGAAGGCCTACACGTTTAGTCTGTTTGATAAATGTTGGTAATCTAATCAGTGCAGCTAGTAAATTCAGAACTGCACAAATATACAACTAGATTAACCTTTCACCAGACACAACACACAAAGCTTTTACAGCCAAGACAGCATTTTTTCACAATTATCAGTCATTTCTCAGTTCACTAGTTTAGAAGAAAAGCCTCTCTTTCCCAGCCTAGGCATTAATGGCAAATTCATGGGAAAATAGGGAAAAAAATGCATTGTGTTTCCCATTGGTTTGGACCTCAAAGTGATTTTGCAAATTGAAAAAAAAATGTAGTCCTGAATATCTCGGGTATACACCTGGAGTTAATAAGAAAAGAATAAAGAGCTCAACATGTATAAGCATTCTCCAAATGTAATAAGTATGCTTTTATTTTACCTTTAACCTTAATTCTATTTAACTTTTCAGTGTGCGAGTACTACGACTGTAAACAGCTCATGGGAACAGAAATCTAATCTATACAAAAATCTAATCAAAATAGTTGCATATGGTTTTCATTGTTAAAGTATCTTGTATCAGTAGATACAAAAAAAAACAGTCTGACACATTTTAGATTAAATGAGCTACAAGACACACAGGCATACAGTATGGGTTTCCAAACTAAATAAATGCAACACAGGCTCATTCTGAAAACGAGGCCCTACATACATTTCTGGAGATCGTGAGTTATGTAGCCAGAAATACGTATGGCTGCATTTGGTCTTTAAAACAAATGCTACGGGGCTGTATGATGCTGTTTCTTTTCGTGCTTACCAGCTGACTGCTTACCTCCGTATGGATGGCTATTCCACTGTTACCAGTTTGTCCAGTGGATCACCGCATACGTCGGCAGACTTGTGATGTGGAGTGGAGTTGACAGTGACGACAGTGTTGGAGTCCGGTGAAGAACAGTTCCAGAAAGCAGGTAAGACAAAAACAAAAGCCAAAAAAAACTAGTTAATTATATGCCTTTGAAAACACTGTCGGTTGGGTTTACAGAAGTCAGTGGGTGGGTGAATTGGTGCTTTTGAAAAAACAGTTGGTTGGGTTTAGAGAAGTTAGTGGGCAGGTCAATCGGTGGTTTTGAAAAAACTGTTGGTTGGATTTAGGGAAGGGGGTGGGTGCTGGTCAATCGCTGCTTTTGAAAACACTGTCGGTCGGGCTTAGGGAAGGAGGTGGATGGGTCAATCTGTGCTCTCAAAAAAAATGTCAGTTGGGTTTACGGAAAGGGGGTGGGCGCTGGTCAATCTGTGCTTTTTAAACACGGTCGGTTCGGTTTAGAGAAGAAGGTGGGCGGGTCAATCGGTGCTTTTGAAAAAACTGTCAGTTGGGTTTAGGGAAGGGGGTGAGTGCTGGTCAATCTGTGCTTTTGAAAACAATGTCGGTTGGGTTTAGGGAAGTCGGAGGGCAGGTAAATCGGTGCTTTTGAAAAAACTGTTGATTGGGTTTAGGGAAGGGGGTGGGCACTGTT
>CAIGQZ010032409.1:14176847-14214505 GCA_903798205.1 Danio tinwini
GCGCTGGTCAATCTGCGCTTTTGAAAACAATGTCGGTTGGGTTTAGGAAAGTCGGAGGGCAGGTAAATCGGTGCTTTTAAAAAAACTGTCGATTGGGTTTAGGGAAGTTGGTGGGCGCTGGTTAATCAGTGCTTTCGAAAAAACTGTCAGTTGGGTTTAGGGAAGGGGGTTCGCGCTGGTCAATCTGTGCTTTTAAAAACACTGTCAGTTGTGTTTAGGGAAGTGGGAGGGCAGGTAAATCGGTGCTTTCGAAAAAAAATGTTGATTGGGTTTAGGGAAGTTGGTGGGCGCTGGTCAATCAGTGCTTTCGAAAAAACTGTCAGTTGGGTTTAGGGAAGGGGGTGGGCGCTGGTCAATCTGTGCTTTTGAAAACACTGTCGGTTGGGTTTAGGGAAGTTGGAGAGCAGGTAAATCGGTGCTTTTGAAAAAACTGTCGATTGGGTTTAGGGAAGTTGGTGCGCGCTGGTCAATCTGCGCTTTTGAAAAAACTGTCGGTTGGGTTTAGGGAAGTTGGAGGGCAGGTAAATCGGTGCTTTTGAAAAAAACTGTTGATTGGGTTTAGGGAAGTTGGTGGGCGCTGGTCAATCGGCGCTTTTGAAAAAACTGTCGGTTGGGTTTAGAGAAGTTGGTGAGCGCTGGTCAATTAGTGCTTTTGAAAAAACTGTCGGTAGGGTTTAAAAAAGTCGGTGGGCGCTGGTCAACTGGTGCTTTTGAAAAAAAATGTTGATTGGGTTTAGGGAAGGGAGTGGGCACTGGTCAATCAGTGCTTTTGAAAAACTGTCGGTTGGGTTTAGGGAAGTTAGTGGGCGCTGGTCAATCGGCGATTTTGAATAAATGTCGGCTGGGTTTAGGGAAGTTGGTGGGCACTGGTCAATTGGTGCTTTTGAAAAAATTGTCGGCTGGGTTTAGGGAAGGAGGAGGGTGGGTCAGTTGATCGGTCAGTCAGTCAGTCAGTCAGTCAGTCAGTCAGTCGACATCGGTAGCTCCTGGGATGTATTTGGCGCCAGAAATGTATATAGAGGTACGTAATTAGAATGAGCCTGAAATGAATTAATGTGTTTACAGTGAGTTGCTGTGCATTTAAGAACAAACATGATCTTCTAAGTTCATTATGCAGTTTGTTCCTCCTGCCAAAAAGCTCTTGTGACCCAAAAGCTGTACTTGGTTTCCGGCTGATGATTGAACATCTCTATCTTGTCTGTCAAGTTTGGCTCAAAAAACACTTCATTGTGCTCATCCTTGTCCTCCAGCTAAGCTCCTATCATTTCCCTCTCGATTTTTGTATTGTGTCGAAATAATCTACATTTCTGTGTCCAACACCGAGCTTTTGAATCCATTCCACTTGGGATGTCAATCATCAAAGACTCTTCTGTTCAGAGATGAATGTGTCTGGTATAGTTATGGACTTTTTTTGTCTGTCAAGAATGGATGAATTCTACAAATATGACACTGAAGTTGATGACGGATGAGTCTCTATTCTCAAGGAATTTGAATCAGTGGTTTTTGCCATTGAACAATGGGACAAACTGTATGAAAGTGGCTTTTTTTCAACTGGTATTTTTTCAATTTGTGCATTCTTGTTGAATTGGTAGAAACTCTCTCAAGACGGTGTGGTTTTGAAAGATATCCCCTTATGTTTAAACATTTTAGAAAGTAATACATTTTTAGTAAGAATGCATGGAACTGATCCAAAGTCAGAGAAAGGATTTTTAAAAATCTGTTCCAGATAAATACTGTTCTTTGGCTCTTTCTATTAATCAAATGAAAGTAGAAAAAAAATACATTACCGTTTTCACAGAAGTATTACGCAGCACAAATGTTTTCAACGTAACTATATATTCCAACAATTAAGGATCATGTGACATTGAGGACTGGAGTAATGACTAGCTACATCTGAGTTCTCAATACTCTAATAAATAAAATGTTAAATATTTGAACATAGCAAAGTCCATTAAATCTAGTAATAATTTAAAACATTACTGCTTTAATCTATCATACTGTTTGTATCAAATAAATGCAGCCTTGGAGAGCAAAAGAGATTTTCAAAGTAAAATTGACATTAAGAAAGTTACAGAGTAAGTTTTTTGTGTGTGTTTTTAATTATTTGAAAAAACATTCAGTCTGGTTTTATTTCCTTATAAAATAAAAATATGCTACATACATAAGTTTAATTTTTATTATAACTATTATTTTTATTAAATAAGACTAGCACAGTTTTCAACCACATTTAAACACAGAAGTGGACCCCCGACATTTTCATTCAGCGTGTGTACAGAGCATGACTCATGTAATGTTTCATGTAATTGGCAATGGACAGCTGTATACACAGCAAGTTTTAGGCGCTATGCTTGTTTGCCACTTTGACCAATTTAATTTTACAGCACCAAACGCATATGTAATGCAATTTGAATGAACCCATGGATAACGGAAGAGTCATGTGTCATGTGTGAGTGCCCTTAAAGTGTTGCCACATTTTTTGCCTTGTTTTTTAGGCTAGGCTCATGAATCAATTAAGTTTATGGTGTTATTAGAGAAGACAGACGTGATTATTGCTACCTATATTTTTTAGGAGTAAATTTCATTATTGATTGATTATCTGAACGACTTAAAAGTGAACTGAATATGGGTGGCACAGTGGCTCAGTGGTTAGCACTGTCGCCTTACAGCATGAAGGTCACTAATTTGAGTCCCGGCTAGGGGCCAGTTGGCATTTCTGTGTGTGGTTTGCATGTTCTCCCCATGTTTGCGTGAGTTTCCCCTACAGTCCAAAGACATGTGGTATAGGTGAACTGGGTAAACTAAATTGGCTGTAGTGTATGAGTGTGTGTGTGTGTGTGTGAGAGTGTATGGGTGTTTTTCCAGTACTGGGTTGTGGCTGGAAGGGCATCCGGTAGATAATGCCAGAATAGTTGGTGATTCATTCTGCTGTGGCAACCCTAAGGGACTAAGTTAGGACTAAGGAAAATTAATGAATGAACTGAAAACTGAATTGCTCTGCATTGTGTACATGACTGGTGTCTAAAACTATGGATCTGGGCCACACTTTCAGTTATTTGGGTGAGGCAATGGCCAACAATGACATGCATGAAAAAATCAGGTTATCTGATTGTGGAATCAGGACGATGGGCCTCTTGCCCCAGGTTGGGTAAAGAGCATAAATCTGCTAGCTGACATGACAACTGTCCGCTTGTTATTATATAACAAAAAATCCCACATTGCCAAAAGTGGTAGTAGCAGCTGTTGTTATTATTGCTGTTGTCATTTTTTCTGTCATTATTACTATCATTATTGTTATCATTCCCCACCATTATTTGGTTTTGTTCTATAATTTTATTTTATTCTATCTATTATATGTTCTATTCATTCATTCCTTTTCTTTTCGGCTTAGTCCCTTTATTAATCCTGGGTTACCACAGCGGAACGAACCACTAACTTATCCAGCATATGTTTTACGCAGCGGATGCCCTTCCAGCTGCAACCCATTACTGGGAAACATCCATACACTCTCATTCACACACATAGCTGGAGGTGGAGCGGATGGCTTTATGGTGCAGATACAACAACCTGGAGCTGAACATGCTCAAAACAGTGGAGATGATAGTGGACTTTAGGAGAAACCCCCCAGCACTCCCCCCACTCACCATCATGAACAGCACTGTGGCGGCAGTAGAGTCATTCAGGTTCCTGGGCACCACCATCTCTCAGAATCTGAAGTGGGACATTCACATAGACTCAATTGTGAAGAAAGCCCAGCAGAGACTGTACTTCCTTCGTCAGCTGAGGAAGTTCAACCTGCCACAGGAGCTGCTCATACAGTTCTACTCAGCTGTCATCAAATCCATCCTCTGCACTTCAATCACCGTCTGGTTCAGCTCAGCTGCCAAAACTGACCTCCAAAGACTACAGCGAATAGTCCGGACTGCTGAACGAATCACTGGCACTAACCTTCCTACACTTCAAGAACTGTACTCTTCCAGAGTAAGTAAAAGGGCTCGCAAAATCACTCTGGACGCCTCGCACCCAGCACACTACCTGTTCGAACTGTTACCGTCTGGTCGGCGCTACAGAGCACCAAGCACAAAAACAGCCAGACACAGGAAAAGTTTCTTTCCTCAGGCCATCTACCCAATGAACAGTTAAATATTCTCCTACTGTGCAATAAACGTGCAATACTTTCTCATACGCACTTGTACACAGCACCTTATAACAATATACAATGCAATACTTTCTCCATTTGCATTGATTCACAGCACCTTATAACCTGTATATTTACAACATATCTGTACATACAATTCAGCATCCATATATTTTTTATATTTTTGACAAACTGAATCTCTGTTTAATGTTTTTCATATTTTTCTTTTCTTGTATTTAATTTTGTGTTGTCACTTTTCACTTTATGTACATTAGAAGCTTCTGTAGCCAAAACAAATTCCTTGTGTGTGTGAAGCTAACTTGGCCATAAAACTGATTCTGACATACACTACCTTCTTGCTGTGAGGGGATTGTGCTACCCACTGTGCCATCGTGCTGCCCTATATGTTCTATAAATATATATTCTATAAATAGCTTCTTTATGTTTTGAATCATGTTGTACTGTATATTTGTTTTATGTTCTCTAGTTTATATATTTTGACCTGTCCACCCAGTTGCCTTTACATACGCACGCACACCTGGCTGTACCTGACTGATTTTTTCTGTTATTTGTTTTTCTTGATTTTCCATTTGGGGGCATGGTGGCTTAGTGGTTAGCACTGTCACTTCACAGCAAGAAAGTCACTGCTTCGAGTCCCGGCTGGGCCAGTTGGCATTCCTGTGTGAAGTTTGCATGTTCTCCTCGTGTTCGTGTTGGTTTCCTCTGGGTGCTCCAGTTTCCCCCACAGTCCAAAGACATATGCTATAGGTGAATTGTGTAAACTAAACTAGCCATAGTGCATGGGTGTTTCCCAGTACTAGGTTGCAGCTGGAAAGGCATCTGCTGGGTAAAACTTATGCTAAAAAAGTTGGTGATTCATTCCGCTGTGGCAACCCCTAATAAATAAGGGACTAAGCTAAAGGAAAGTGAATGAATATATGAATGTATGTTTTCCATTTGTATTTGATTTCATGTCATTTGTGTACCTCTTTGCATATTAAAAACACTCTAAAACAAGAAATGCATTTTGCCTCAATAACAAGAACAGGTGTATTAAATTAGATGCTTTTTTTTTAGAAATACTCTTCAGTTCAGCTAGGATAAGGTGCTTGTAGGAAAGACAGGTATATTAGCTTTCATAATCCTCCCTACTGTAGATCACAGCATTCACAGCAACTGTATTCATTCTGCTCTCCAGCATTCAAAAGCAAAGGATACTATCAGTATCATTGTAAAACGCAATTAGTTTGTTTACTGCAAGTAAAGGTTAGTAAACTCGCTGCCTTAAAAGCAACTTTACTAAATGAGTTGACCTTACTTAACGCAAGGAAACCTACTGTGACTAAAACTTTTGAGTTGACTTTCTTTTAATAAGCATGCACATATTGCAAATTATGCAAATATAAGCATTATAAGACAAATGGTTTACTCAACTTTTTTAGTAAAGTAAACTTATTGCTTTTTACAGTAAAAAAGTAAAATCGAATGCTCCACAACTAATGTCAAAAACTAAACCCCCCAAAACCCACATTTACTAGTTACACTTGTCCACTTGAAGCAGTGAATAAGTAAGAAACTGAATGTGCAGAACGACTAACGCTCTCTAATGCCTTGCTGTTAGGTAATCTTTTGAAACTTAGCAAATGTGCAGCTCCTTTAGAATAAAAGGATTTATCTGTATGTATTAACCATATAAATACATAATATTATGGATTTTATAGCTGTATCATATTATGCTATATACACAATTAGACCTGTCTGGAAAATGGACTGATAGTCGATCTAAGCACAATCTCCTCTCAAGACACGATATATATTCAGCACAACCCTCAACCCTATTGAATTGAGATAACGCCCAATTTGGTTATAGTGTATAATTTAAGGGGTTATTTCAAACACAGTGAGAGTATTCTAACCAAAAAAATACAAAACACTACAAGTATTTAGCAAGGCCGACAACAACACAAGAAAACAGCTGTTTCTATCCAAATAACCAAATTATTTTAGATGTGCAGTCAGATGTCCGCTGTGCAGCCCATTTATCCAATCAAATTATCTATTAAAGTCAGCTGAGTTACTTTTTTTGTTTTGCATCAGGGATTTTATTTTTCCATCTTACTATGTATATTTGTACATCTTATCATTGTATAAAAATGATGTAGCTCAGATGTGCTATTTTTAAGATGCTGTGCACAACCTGCTGTTTCAATTCAGCATTTTATGCAGCATCATACAGTAAATGTGCATTTAAATATGTGAACAGAAACATCTTGTTCAAAATTATGAACATTTTGAGTTTTTAAAATAAATGCACATGTAACTGTGGTTAGACTAGATCAACTCCCCTTTAAAAGTCACAAAACTACTGATATCACGTCAGTTTTCACTTGAGAATCTAGAGAGAGAGTTTATCACAAGTTATCATGTTATGCTAATGGTTAGCTTAAATAACATCCAAATTTGCTGAACATGGTGAACCACAAACCATATCTGATTAATTGTCAAAGGGAGCAAAACCAAAACACACCATGAACATTTGTGAGGAACAAAAACAGAACTCAGGGAAGAGAAATGGAGAATTATTGTGTTTTTAAACTAAATATTCAGCAGGTCAAAAAGACACTCAATGGAAGCACCTGAGTGGAATCTACATAATTTGGTTCCAGGTGCTGCTGCAGACTGCCTTGTTCACACATGTAGTCCAGCATACCTTCATCTAACATACTATAGCTCAGCTCTTGTGCCTGCAGGCAAGTGCTGTCCCGGTCTTACAAGGCCATCAAAATTCCTGACAATTTTCATTCAGGTCACTCTCCATTTATTATAGAAAATAAATGAAATAAATATAAAAACTAACAATTTATTTGAAATTATATACAGTAGTGACAAAAAATGTAAACTTTGTCATGTCCTACAGCTTGTTATCAATAGTTGATATATTAGAATCCATGACCTACCAATAACAGTGCATAACGTAAAAAATAATAATAATAATAATAAATAAATAAATAAATAAATAAATACATACATACATACATACATACATACATACATACATACATACATACATACACATATATAAGAAGGTTGGAGCTGAAAATAAATGTTTTACATCATTTTATAGTGCAGGTTTGTACAACTACAAATATTAATACATAACATTTCAGCTACTTTTAAAAATGTTTTTTTTCTTATCAAACATAATGTTAAAACCTTACAAATTGAAGGATTGTGCAACAATGAAAGTTCAAATAAAATGACAGAATGACCGCAAAATGGGAGGAAAGGAGAGAAAAATCAAAGCCAAGACTAAAAGTTACTGAACATTTGTCACCACACAGTGGTTGCAGAAAGAACTGCAGGAGTGTCAATTCTTCATTTGTTAACATCCTGGCCTTAGCTGACACTGCAAAACATTACCTCCATTGAGAATAAACAGACTGCTTTAAATGAGAACATGTTTAAACAAATGAGCACTCACACAGACAGACAGTTCGTAATGACTCTGCTTAGTCAGACAGCCTTCCAGCTCAAATGTTACTAGGAAAAAAACTAACAAAAAACAAGTATAGACAGGGCACTACAGTCTTTTAGCAACCAGGCAGCTTTCTAAAGCTTATATGATTTAATTTACAGCCATTTCCTGGTCCATGCTACCACTGTACGCATCACCTGACTTTTATTTCAACACAGTAGAAAAGCAAGAGAGTTTTTTTTGTGCGATTTACAGAGGCAGCAATGTTAAATGACAGCTCTACTCTGCTGTAGATCAGCAAGGTCATATAGGAATAGACTTGCCAGGCTCAATTTTAAATCATGAGGAAACAGTGAGCTTGATGTAGGAAAAACAAACAGTGAGAATGGATGGCTTTGCACCTATGGAAACCGAGAGGTCCTGCCAGGTTTATGTCACTCTGACTTAGAGAAACACAGGTAAACAGTGCCATGTCAAAAAAAAGCCCCAATATCTGAAATGCATGAACCAACTAGACTGACAGCGAGAGAAACGATCGCATTCAACTCCAAAAACAACACATTTTTTAGAAAACAAGAAAAAAATGTCAGCGTGTCACCTAAAACTTTCTTTCAGAAAGTTTACAGCTTGTCTGATGTCAAAGTCAAAGCTGTTCAGCTGCAATACAGAAGTGTTGTGAATGTGAGAGATGAGCAGAGTTTCACATAAAATCAAATACTTTCTTGGTGTTCTGGCATCCCTTGAAAATCGACTGCTAAAGATGTGCTTCTGAACACATTCACAATTCATGTTTGTTCATGTTTGAGGAGGCAATCTGAGAAAGTATTTGGAGCCTGGGGAAACTACCTCTGCTTTAGGTTTAGTAGTTTATCACCTCGCTCTGCTCCATGAAACGTAAAAAGAGTCTTTTATCACATCATTTACACTCATGAAAAACAGCCCACCGCATATAATTCTGGGTTGTTAGTTATCTGGGCAAATAGGAAGTTGTATAGTAGAAACAAACACTTTGATTAGTGTAATATCAAATTCTGTGATTATTCAAGACAATTTCAACCACACTGAATATTATGTCAAATGTGTTGTTTTTATGCTGATTCCTTTGTCTTGCTAAGGCTAATTTCATTACTGTTTTATGCACCCTAATAGACCCTTTTCACATGTACGAATTTCTCAGTAGCGGAAGTCATTATAGTTGGGAAAACTTGGAGCGAAGTGAATGGGAGAGTATAATCTTATTTGCTCAAATAATAAAAGAAAAACTCCACAATGGTGTTATAAAGATGTTCAGAAAAAGGAAAAAAATTGTGTGTGACTGACGGCAGCCAAAGGAGAGAATAATGTCAAGTTTACTGTCCTGTCCCATAGACGCTGCATTAGAAACGCCTCACACAAGCGGTAATTTGTTTTTTGTAATTTGAAGCAAAGATGATATAATGCATACATAAATACATATAAATATTCAAAAAATCTTTCTAGGATTTAAGATGCTGATGAGCATTTAACATTTCATAACAGGCTTGTGAAAATGGCCCATTAATATTTTAGCAATACTAATATATTGGAAAGATTTTTCTATAAGCATAATCCCAAATTACAGCTTAAAATGACCTATATATATTTTATTGTGCTTATAAGCAACATTTATCTAGATAAACAGTGCTCAACATAATTGAGTACATTTTGAAAATGAACATTTTTATCCATTTCTCAGTGAATATATGTATTATATTTTGGTGCATTTGATTTATTAAATGGGTGTTTATTAAAATAATATTTTAGTCACCAAACATCTTTAGAAACAAAAAGATAATACATTTAAATGAATGTGAAATATTAAAGAAAAAATAATACAAACTACAAAATTTCAACTGAAGTGTGGTGTTAATTCAAAGAATCAAAATGCTACACTAACCTTTTCTGAGTATTTTGATTGTGTTAACTTGCTTATGTGGTTTACAAGAACACACAGTTGTATAAAGACAAGGGCATGACCTAGATGTACTCTAATACATCTAGGTTTAAGAGGACATGCCTTGTGTCTTGGTAATTCAAAATGCCTAAATTATACTTAACAGCGTCTTGACATTCAGAATTGGCTAAAGGTTTCCAGTGCGGATTAGACTTCGGTTAGAGGTTGGGTAAGGCCATATAATAACAGTTTTTTTTACATTATAAAATACATTATGCCCATGGAGATGGGCGTGTGTGTCTGTCTATGTGTCTATCCAGTGTGCTCAATCAACACAACCAAAGTTTTTAAAAAATGACTATTAGCAATTGCATAACTAACCACCTTCATTATAATAACTGCAATAATCTGTTCCATCTCTGTGTATATTAAACAGATGTGAAATTTTCACAAAATTCATAGGCCACTGTTTATTGCAATTCATAGAACTGAAGTACTGTGAAATGTTATTCTTTCGTTAATCTTTATCTCTATGCCTCTATCTATTGTTTGCTTGGTTGCCACAGATAAACCAATGTTTTAAAAAAAAGGACATATCATGGACCAGCAGCCACCTTTGTAAACAAATGACTAGAAATACGTTTGGATAGTTCTAGCAGGCACGCAGCCAAGATCTTACAACATGCCTGAGCCAGTCAGAAGAAAGTTGCTTATAAAGCAATGACAACACTTTCCAAAATTAGAATACTTCCACTTAGATACGAAAGAACTTAGTAACAATTTCAGCTCCAAAAACATGTTTATGAGGTTTCCAGTTAACATAGAGATTCAGTCTTATAACTTACAGAGTATGATTATTATAAGGGAAAAAAACTTCATAGACATATGCATATTTTCATTTTGATAATGGAATTGTTTGGAAATTATAATGTTTCAGAGAAAATTGTTGTTAAAAAGGGCATGTGAATTAGGAGTCCATCTAAAATAGGATAAGTGGATAATGACAGCTGTATCAGTTATCCTGCCAGCAGAGGGAAGGAGAGAGTTGGTAAAAGCTCTCCAGAAATGCACTTATACTTGCCATCAATATATATATATATAATGCTTTAGTTACTGTTATCACATTAAAAAACATCTATCAACAATTTCATACATACCGGTAAGCTCAACAGAAAGCTAGACCAGTTATATTGATGGTTATATTAATGGAAAGTTATTTTACATGAACATCTAAGACATATATTTTTTATTAAAGTTCTAAGTCCCATTAAATATACGGATTGACTTTACGTTACACTAATATACTCCCAAATCCTACCAAAATCCCAAAAATCCAAAATCTCTCTTTTTAGACATACATTATGCATTTAAATTTCACACTGATCCAAAAAAGGTGCATTCCAAATGGTATAAATATGCATCTAAAGTGTACTTTGATTACACATTTGGGCACATTGTGGTATCCTGAAAACAATCATTGCCTTTTGATGGGTTGTTCCAAAACAAATCTCGAAACTGGCCCTTTGCAATGAATGGATTCAAGGGCTACAGGACAGGACTCACTAACATTTTTCCCCTGCATTTTTTATTTGAGATGTAGATGGCGTAAGGTGATGCTAAAGTGCAATTTTTTTGGGACCTTATACTATTTTATCATGCATCAAAAGAGTTAAACTTTAGAAGATATTTTTAAACGTTTGAAGGGATTTTTGGGGCCTTTCAGAATTAAAAATAGCCATACTGATGACTGTAGGGTGTCACGACACCTGTGTGGACAAGTAGCTAAAAGCTTGTCTACTTCCAGACTCATTTGAAAAGGCATTTGTTTGGGTTGGTCAAACAATTAAGTTATTGCATTTGAAAGACTACTTATTACTTAGCCTACTTTGGATGCTCGAGTGATGTCATTGTTGCTGTTACGGTTGCCTCGTTGCGTGTGTTTAATGCTTTGTGATGTAAACTCACAATTTCCAATTTTATCATAAAATACATCCCCATTCGCTAGCATTTGTCTTTCCTACTGAGGTTGAACAAAAGCTTTATACATTTATACGAATAAATCTACTCAAAACATTTTGTCTCTCGAGCATTTGCTTCTATATTTAGCCTGCTAGCACCACTAGTCAACTAAAGCTACCAGCTACTTTCACTTACTTTCTCACTTACTGTCTTTGCTCTTTACCCTGTACAATGTCACTTGTGTGTCTATCCTTGAGTGCAGGAATAGCATCGGTGGAGGCATTGGCGCTGGAAGCACAGATCCATGACCTCCAGATGAATCGAGTACAGCTCTAAGTACAACGGGCCTTGCTCGATGTCCCCTGGGTTGCGGCTCGCTCATCTGAGGTAAGTGTACGATACAATCTCAACACTCCATCCACCTTAACCCTATGTGTTTGTCTGTCCAGGCCCAGCACACCAAGGATGTGGTTTGCCCAGGGGTCATTCAGTCTGGCACTGCGCTACCGTGGCCCCTGGGTGCAGCCGCATAGGGTGCATCCTAGGACTCAGGGCAGAAACTCTCCTCCTCCTGTGTTCAAGATCCCCACGTGAAAGAAGTGTCTTACCCAAATCTGAACACAAGTGGTCACAAGAGACATTTATGAATGCATGTCACTGTAATAAAAGGTGGAAACAAAGTATGAGAACATCCATCAGTATGAGAGTCACTCCACAAACACCTCCATGGGGTTGATGGTAATTCAAATATTTATCTAAATTCAAACTTCCTGTTTCAACACAAAATCCATGAAGATGGGAGCCAACTTAGCTTGTTTAGCAATTTTGCTGGGTCTTTATCACCAAATCATAGCTATTAACAGACTCTCTGTGTTGTTTTTACAATTATTCCTTTTCCAGTGTCCTTATCGCAACAGGTTTCAACACATAGAAAAACAACACACTTGCTAATATCTTCTTTAGCAGCTGGGGGATTTTAGAAGTTTCAAAAAGAGGACCGCTAATCCCTGCAGGTTTTCACAAAGTGGCTTGTACAAACCGTTTCATTGCCAGGATGCTGGTTTCAGGGTTCAGGGAAAGATCACATTACTTCCAATGGCTGAAATCAGAGGAGGCAGCATTGAGCCTGTGAGATGTGAGCCTCTAAACAGCTGAGGGGTCACTGCTCTCTGTGTTCACCCTCACACATTCATAAGCCGTCTCACACGTGCACGCAACTCCCCCCTGGATCTGTTCTTTGAACGTTTCGTTTTTAGATATTTCCACAGAGGCATTTCACAGTTGCCCAGTTTATTTAAGGACACTTTGCTGTACCTTCTCTGACAATGAAATGCATTTTGAAATAACATCATTGGCTGTCACATCTATGCTGTTGATGAAATGTTCTCTGTGTTACACTATCGGTTACACTTTGTTTTGCTGCTCCCATTTAGACATTCTGTTGACTATTTCAACGGTCCCCAGTCAACTAACTATCTTATTAGAGTAACACTGGCAGACAGTTAGAATTTCTTATAGTTAATATAGACATTAACAGACATTAACCCTATCAGACATTAACCAAGCAGATCTGTTAAATTCATAAGTTAACACACTATAAAGTAGTTGCATAGTAACTGTTGGTCATCAAATAGGGGAGCATTAAAATAAAGTGTTACCATGTTATCAGAGAAATGTTGTTGCCTTAGCTTATAAACAGGACCGAGTATGTGTGATCTGGGGGGCTACACCACTAAGGCTGATGACAGATCCCATAAAATTATGACCATTACCAGGAATCCTCTGCAGTCTCTGGATGGCTTCAGAGGACCATGATGGTGCCTGTGCCTCTGCCACAAACAAAAGGTTGTGAACATTCAAGCGTATGCTGAAAGTTTTCAGGAGGCCAGAAGGCTGCTGCCCTTCTCCTTAGGTTTTATTGCAAGGTCTCAAGTAAGTCAAGCAATCTGCTCAGGACGAGCCATCTAACCTATCTTTAGCCAATGCGAGCAAGTGAATGGAGAGCCTGACTTATCTTCACTGCTGTCATCGAGGCTGCCAGTATTTTTAGGGGACAGCAGCAGCTGCAAAAGCATTTAACGGTCTTCTACGAACAATGACACTAGGGGTGTCTCAGGACTAAACACCACAGAGTTTGTGGGACCGCTGGAGCATTCAAAGGAAAGCGGCCTGATAAAATTAAAAACATCTTAAAAGGGGCATGTAGAAGCCTTGGCAAAATGGACAGGTGACACGGACTAGATGTTAATGAGGAGGACATACCACAACAAATCTACAAAAGTGGAAAAGGATTATTCTGTGGGAAAAAAATACTGCTGGAAGTGAAGGGCGGTGAAGCAGAAGAATCTGGTCACAACGGAATGTATATTGACAGTTGTCTCTGAGGACTGAACAGAGGTAGGACATGTTTATGTTACAAAGAGCAGTTTCTCTGAGGTCAAAGGTCAGTTGTATTAAATTAGGAGCACAAACAAGAGGTTAATCCCCTTTTAAAGTCCTGAGGGAAACTGGATTGCTGATGTTATACATTAATCCCAGTTGGTGGTATAATACAAGTATCTACATTCCCTGTTTTTCTGATGAGATCTTTAATGACTTTTTAGTCTAGATTTAAACGCTATTAGGGAATTAGAATGTTTAAGACTTTTCAATTGTTGGCAGATTCTTTCAAGGTTGTTTAGCTTGTTGTTTTATTGTCTTGTTTATAGCGTGGCACAAACCTCAACATAAAGAATGATGAATAACTAGGAGATGTTAAAGGTTTTGAAGAGGATACTTAGATCCCCAGATCGTTTTCCTTGGGTTAGTTGTGCGTTATAGAATCCATGGATTAGCGATTCATGAGTTGTGGTATCCTAAAACAGATAAACTAGCCCTAGCATATAAACATCTCCTGCAGATTGCACTGGCCAAACTTGCAGCGTGATTGAATTTGAGAAGCCACAAATAAAAAATCATATGAGGACATTGTAAACCAATATGCTCCGGATTACCTCATGTGCAACAAAGGATGTTTTCAGTGGAATACATTGCTTAATAGTACAGAGCAAGAACTTCTTGAATCGAAAATGAAAAACAAACCAATTTTGACAATGACATTTAACAGCCAAATTTGTCAGTGCATTTGCTAGTGCAAGGCGTGTAAGGGAGGCATAGAATATTTTGACTGAGATCCCCATGGGGTGTGTCCTGCGTGAGTGTGTGAGACCTGTGTTGTATGTGGACGCGTGTTGTGTGGTGCTCTTTGTGATACCTGACACATGCCCTCTCACAGGTCTTTATTTAGGGCATACTATATAAAGCACTTTCCCATTGAAATACAGCACCAGCTGTGTTGGTTATATGTTGTGTTCGCTGTTGCAATAAGGCTAAAAGACTATTCAACTCTATATGGGTGGCTTGAGCTATTTTCTCATAAAGCATAACATCTAAAAAGGTTCTGTGCATTTAGTACTTTTGTGCAAAAGAATCATTTCTCAATGGAGAGACCCCAAATGATCAAACCCTACTAGAAAAACATAACAAAACCTAGTGTCAACAACTAGTTTTAATCAGCATATATAATTTTGCAGATTGTTAAATAATTTTTAAACCTTTTTTGTAAAATTACAGGAACACAATTTTTTTTTCTTGTTTTTCTGAGGAGATTCTGCTATCATAGGTCACGTCAGGTGGTTTATGGACAACTTATTTCAAGCTAATACCTTATCTTAATTTGCTCTGGACTAAATAATTTGTTAGATATCAAGCTTCACTGCAGCTATTTAAGGGAGCATTAAGCAAACTGACAGAAATAGCTGAAATTTAACATCCCCTATAACGCCTCAGCTGTACATCTATAATGGTCTGTTTACATTAAGAACAAGAACTATAAAGATAACTATGACATTAAGCGTGCGTGTGATATACTATATTGTTGTTTATTCTAAAGGCATTCCACAGTTCTCTTGTCTGCTGCTTTAAATGTTTGCACTCTTTAAAGCAGGAGTTTTTATTTACTGTCAATGTTTTTTATTCCATCATTGGTTAAGAATTTTGTTTCTGAAAGTAATCATGAAAATATTGTTCTACATGGTTAAAATTGTTATACTCTCTGCTATCCTTTCAAATTTATAACAAAGTTCTAGAACAAACTTATTAGCAGTTATCTTTCTTGATATGACCAAGTCTTGAAGTGTTTCAAAACTATCCAAGCCAAGTTAAAAATTTCCTTTTGGAAAATGGATATACATTTTTTAATTGCAAATTAAATTAAAATCACTATACATTCTATTTGTTACATTGGTTCCTCGTTATCTCTCACAACCTTCGTATTTAAATACACTCTCAGAAATACAGGTTAAAAAAGGCTGTCTTTGTGGTGGTACATTTTTGTATTTTTCGGGTACTACTATGTACACTGATTGTACTGCTATGTACCAAATGTTTACCTTTTCAAAAGAAAGTGCAACAGTGCCAGTTTTTATACCTTTATTTCAAAGACTACAATATTATAAAATGTATGAAACTGCAGGAGGTTATCAAAGCTTAAATTAAACGTATTTTTCTTTGTTATGATTCAGAGACTTACTTGATAAACAGCTGGACAACAAAATTCTCCAGAGCAATAAATAGACTGAATGCCTGTAGCCTGTCAATCTGAGTGGAGGTTGGCAAGTGAGCAGGGATGGATGTGTTTGGTGGAGCACCACGGTTCTTGGCATACCCTCGGCCTGTGATTGTACAGAGTGGCACAGATGCAGTTCTGAAATGTCAGATCGGCGGAGATCCCAGACCTGCCGTTATATGGGAAAGAAACAATGAGAAGATTCATCCAGAAGGCAGATACCGGGTGTTTGAGGATGGAAATGTCTACAATCTTATAATAACTTCAGTGACAATGGAGGACAGTGGGCAATACATCTGCAAGGCAAAGAACTGCATTGGAGAGACTTATGCAGCAGCCACTTTAAAAGTAGAAGGTGAAGCGCAAGAGATGGAAGTTCGGGAGGAAAACAAGCCACGCTTCCTCATCAAGCCCCTCTCAACTAGGGTTGGGCGAGGAGAAGATGCCATGTTCTCCTGTAAGCTGTGGGGAAACCCTAGACCAGAAGTTATGTGGGAGAAGGATGGCAAGAAGTTGAATGAGATCTTTGAGAGCACACATTTCACCATCAGCTATCAGGATGGAGGGTGGTTCCAGCTGAAAATTTTCAAGACAAGAGCACCAGATGGAGGGGTGTATACGTGTAAAGCCAGGAATGAATTTGGAGAGAGTCTGGCAGGGGCTGTGCTGTTAGTGGATGCTGGACCAGGACATGAAGATGAAGGCAACCGTAATGGATACACTAACGGCCATTGGAAAGCACATCAGGGAAAACAAAGAAGTGGTAGACAAGTTGCGACAAGGCTAAAAGATGACCCATTACCAAACTCAGCCAAAGTGAAAATGTTTGCAGTGACAGAGGGGAAACATGCAAAGTTTCGGTGCTATGTAACAGGGAAGCCAAAACCAGAAATATTATGGAGGAAAGATGGGAAACTTATCTTGTCTGGAAGACGATACCTATTGTATGAAGACAGAGAAGGTTACTTCACACTTAAAGTTCTCTACTGCAAACAACAGGACAATGGAGTTTATGTCTGTTCTGCTTCAAACACTGCAGGACAAACCCTGAGTGCTGTACACCTCATCGTCAAAGGTAAAGCTATCTGAATTAGATTGTGATACTTGCAGTACAATACAAACACAAAATAAGCATACACTGTATATAGTCTGTACAATTAAGCAGCCTGTTGCTGTCTGACGAGTCAAACATTTGGTCCCCTATTAAGCAGTAACTTTTATGATGATTCAGTTGTAGGAAATACATCAAGGGAGCTTTAAAATTACCTGACCAGGCCAAACTCATTAACATGAAATAGATTCCATCCAGTCCTACAGTATATCTGCAATGTCGCTTAGGCTTTGGAAGGTCTGAGGCCCACACATGTGATAGAAATCTCTGGAGACAAGCTCAAATTTCTCACATGGACCATCAAACAGTCAAAACTGATTGCTTTGCATGACTATATCGTATCAGAGCCAGGCAACACCAAACATCTTAAAAGGGTTTCAAGTCACCAAGACTAAACTGAAGGTATGACTACTGAAGCAAGCATGAATGAGGCAGAAAACACATAATGGGATTTTATATTGAATCAACAAAGTTTTGTCTATAAAAACACAAAAGTATCTGAAAACTACACGAAATAGCATTTGTAGGGATTATTTCTCTGGTATATTTACAGTATTGCAAGATCTTTTATGCTTTTAAACAAGACAAATATTAATTACTAATTTTTATTTAAACAAAATATATACATTTGTAGTACAGATAACACAAACTGCTTTTTTAGGAAAACAAATTTACCAAAGTAATTTTACAAAAAATATTCATTGAGTTAAGTCACAGAAAAGCAATATCAACTGGATTTGTATAAATTCCATGCATGAACATCCTAATTGAGACTAGCGTATGCTAACGCTTGTCTTAAAGGTTAACAAACAGTCATGTAGACCATCAGCAAAATGTACATTTAATAAGCACATTTGATGATCCCTGTGGCGATGCTGGCTAAGGTTGTTACATGGTGGGATCACCAGCATATCAGCATCTAAAACACAACATATGATGGCCATTGACAACTGGGTAGGTATTTGATATTTTGCAAACATCTTTCCTTAAAGGTAATGCAGCTGTATTCATTACTGACTTTTTTTTTCTTTTGAATTTTATTTCGTAACAACAGAGCCACCTGTTCGATTTAAGCAACCATTGAATGACTTGCAAGTATGGGAAAGAGACTTGGCTGTTCTTGAGTGTGAAGTTCCTGAGGACTCTGTTCCAATCACATGGTACTTAGAAGACAGACGACTGCAGCCTGGAGCCAAATATGGGATGGAAGAATGGGGGACAAAGCGTCGACTCACAATTCGTGATATTGGAGTTGATGATGATGGGATTTATCTCTGTGAGATGGCTGATGGGGGCAGAAGTATTGCTGAGGTAGCAGTTAAAGGTAAAAAAAATAAAAATAAATAAAAAATGTTCTAGCATCTGCCATTACCTGTCAGGGAAAACAATGTAATCTAAAGTACATTTGCTTCTGTGTAATTTAACTGACTTAAATTGCAAACTTGGTCTCTTGAAGGCACAATTGTACGAAAGCTGCCAAGAAAAGTTGATGTCTTGGAAGGGGAAAATGCAGCATTCTGCGTGGAGGTTGAGGAAGAAGAAATGGACATTCATTGGTACAAAGATGGAACAGAGCTAAGAGAGACCCACCAGACCATTCTGAAATCTTTCGGAAGGACCCACATTTTGGTCTTTGTAAACACTACACCACAAGACTCCGGTTTGGTCATGTTCTACGTTGGTAGATCAAAAACATCATCTCAGCTACGGGTTAAAGGTAAAAAAAAATGTGTTTACAACTATTAATTGCAAACGCTTCCATTTCATAATGTATAACTAATTTCAGTTAACCTTGTCTTCTTTTGTGGTAATTTCAGCGGCAAGGCACTGTCCACCAAGCTGTCCTATAGGGGTACAAATAAACACAGAAAGAGCAAATGCCGCTCTTCTTTCCTGGTTTCCAGCACAAGACTCTCGAAAGAATCCACCTTCAGGATATATAATTGAAAGACAAGAGGTTGGCTCACAAGAGTGGCTGCAATGTTTGACCACAGACTCTGCAACCTCAGTGGAGATTCTTGGAGACAGTGTTCCATGCGAAGCAGATTACAGATTTCGGATATGCAGTGTCAACAAATATGGAAGAAGTGGAAATGTAGAGTTCCCACGAGCAGTTCACCTTGGTATGTTCCTTAATGGGGTTGACCATTCAATATAGTACATGTCAAGGAAACACTAACAAATTTAATATCCCATGTTTTTAGTTCCTGTTGCAAGAATCCAGGCACCTTTACAAGATGCTTTAGTGCCAGAGGGCCAGGATGCCTGCTTTACCATTGAGCTCTCTGCCTCAGTTATAGGCACTTGGTTCCTAAATGGAAATCAGCTTCAAGATGATGAACGTTTCTCCATAAGGCGCTCGCGTACGCACCAGTCCCTACGCATCCGGGGTGTACGAGACACAGATAATGGAGCAGAGATCACTTTTATTGCTTATGGAATTCGTGATTCTGCTGCTCTGTATATACAAGGTGGAAACTTAACATGGATTTTCTTGCACTAAGAATCATTCATGAGCAGATCATATTACTAATTGTCATGTTTTTCTCAAATGTCCTACAGCTCCACTTGTAAAGTTCACTCCGCTTTCTGAAATGGATCGAAACAAATTTGTAGAGGTTGGCAATCCTATAGTGCTCTACTGTGAGCTGTCAGACCCTGAGGCTCCAGTTCGTTGGTACAAGAATGGTGTTGAACTTCAATCAATAGAAGGTCTGCATATCCAATCAGAAGGAACAATGAGGAGGATTGTCATCCAGTCAGCAGAATTCTCCCACTCAGGAGTTTATAGCTGTGATGCTATTGATGACGTCATCAGGTTTAACGTGGAGGTTGAGGGTAAGTCGTTTATGTTCTTATTTTTTCCTTATTTTTTTTTCTTCAAAGTGTGTAAATCACTAGAATGAAGGTATTGATTGATAACTTTAATTGCATATTAGTCAAAATTATTCGAATAAGTCTGACAATGCAATCTTGCACTTGCACTTCTCCAAAGTTTACCAAATAATGCTGAGTCAAATCACATATAGCCCCACCAGTGA
Source organism: Danio tinwini (assembly GCA_903798205.1). Taxonomy (NCBI): domain Eukaryota; kingdom Metazoa; phylum Chordata; class Actinopteri; order Cypriniformes; family Danionidae; genus Danio; species Danio tinwini. The sequence goes on from CAIGQZ010032409.1 coordinate 14,197,087, forward strand.
GGTTCTCAGTTCTTCCGGAGGGCAAGAGGAACAAGTCAATAGAAGTAGGTTCAACGATAGCACTGCAATGTGAGCTCTCAGACCCAGTTGCCCAGGTCTCCTGGTACAAAGATGGTGTGAAACTTCTACCACAAAGTGGACTAGACTTCAAATCTGTCGGCACAAAGAGGGAACTTGTTGTCCAGTCAGCTGAATTTTACCATTCAGGGGTGTACAGCTGCAAGACAAGAGGTGATGCTGTTCACTTCAGTGTGGATGTTAAAGGTGATTTATATTTTTACTAGTGAAGTACATTTTAATTTAGCTAGACAACTAACACTGACAAGCCAATGGCAAAGTAGATTAAGACAGCACAGATGTTTTAATATATTTTTAATTAAATTGAAACGGTGAGGACTAAAACACTCTAAAATATCCATAGCCCCACCTGTGAGGTTCTCAACTGTCCCTGAGGTTAAGCGGAGAAAGTGCATTGAAGCAGGCTGCCCCATTATTCTGCAGTGTGAGATTTCAGACTCTACTGCACAAGTCCAGTGGTATAAAGATGGGGATCAGCTCCTTGTAAAATCTGGAGTAGACATCAATTCAGATGACTGCATGAGAACTCTCAGTATTCAGTCAGCACACCCATCTCACGCCGGTGTGTACAGCTGCACAACAAAGGATGATGTCATCGAGTTTCATGTGGAGATAAGAGGTGACTTTGTAATCGTTTTTTCCTGACTTACAAATTAACTGTATTGTCTTGCGATTATGCTACTAACAATCACAGCTTTCAGTGTTGTCCTTTTGTCAAATTCTTTAGTATTGTTTCAAGGATTCGTTTTTACTTTTGTTGCACAGTACCTGTCTCCATTTTGTTCTGCTTTTAAAAATACTTTTGTTTTACAAATTTAGATTATCTTTTTAGTCATGATCTTGTATTTTTATTTGTTAAATTTTATCTTAAAGCAATAAGTCCTTTATTCTGGATAATTTCTTGTCATTCTTGATTCTGACACAAACCATCATCTATAGCTGCACCAGTGAGGTTCGCAGCTGTACCGGAAGCTAGGAAGAATATATGCACTGAAGTTGGTGGCCACTTTGAACTCTGCTGTAAAGTATCAGACCCAACGGTCCACGTCAGCTGGTTCCACAATGATACAGAGCTTCAGCCTGAGACTGGTTTGGATGTTCAGTCAGAGGGAGAAGCAAGGACTCTGGTAGTCAATCCAGCTGAGCCCAGACATTCTGGATTGTACCGCTGTGAAACATCAGACGACTCTGTCCAGTTCACTGTGGATATCAAAGGTGATTTGTGACTTTTTGAGAAACCTGTACATCCAGTAACACATTTGCAAAACTAGTTGCATACTAACAATCAAGCTTTTTCTTGTTGTCTGGGTCTCTTAGCATTGCTGTTATGGACATGCCTCTCACCATTGCATCCAACTTATGGGCAGAGATTTAATACAAATGTTACATGTTTTGCATTATTTTTTTAACTTGCTTCTTGGCAGATGGTCTGAGAAATCACGCATTAGGCAGTCTAGATAACTTTGCAATAAAGGCTATTAATTCTGTATATTCTTTAATGATGCAACGGATCATCTTTAGACCCACCGGTGATGTTCTCAGCATTACCAGATACTGTGAAGAGCCAACTGATTGAAGCAGACAACTCCACTGATTTGTATGGTGAGATCTCAGAGCCAAATGCCAAGGTGTGTTGTTACAAGGATGGTGTAGAGCTCGTCTCAAAAAGTCATCCTCATATCAAATCGGAGTGTACCAGGAGGACGTTAGCTGTCAAGACAGCACAGCCCTCTAAATCTGGATGGTACGACTATGTGAGAACGGGTGATGTCTTCCAGTTTAATGTACAAGACCAAGGTGATTTTTAAATATTTGCTTCTAATCTACTTAATGTTTTTTGTGTGACGACTAACAGCTGTGTGCTCTATGTAGCTTTTTATTCTTCTTTTATTCTGAATGTATTCTGACAATGTTACTGGGTACATGTCATTGGCTTAATCTGCCATAATAAGTTCTGTCTTTATAAAGTGTAGAAAATTAGTCACTTACACTGAATAAAGCATTCCTCTGTCAATGGTCATCTGTAGTGTCACCAACCATTTCGGCTGATCCTGAAGTTCAGAAGACCAAATTCGTTGAAGAAATGGAATCCGTTGCACTACCTTATGTGATCTCAGACCCTACTCCATATGTCAGCCAGACAAAAGAAGAGAAGACCAAGCTTCCTCAATCAAACCCCGAACCTGAATTAGAATTTGAATCTAATTCTGATTTTGAACCTGAATCTGAACATGGAGTTCACTTAGATGCATCAAGAGGAGCTTTAATCATCCACTCACCTGAGACATCTTTTGTTGAAGTAAAATGCCCAAAGACACCAGAGGATCCCATCCAGTTTGAAATGGACCAAGGTGGTTTGCCACTTATTTGTACGCCATTCTGTATTAGGAGCACTGTCATGGCTGAAGCAAGTCAGTTATTGTTTTCTTTGTGGCTTTTCTAACAGCAGAGCTGTCTCACTATGAGGTGTTCAGTGGTGAGACCTATGATGACTCTGTCCAGTGCACTTTGGATACAAAAGGTGATATAATGCTACCTCAACTCAAGCATTTAACCCAGTGCCTCTGTGCCACTAACAAGGGTGGTTTTAACTATCCACTGGCTCTTCCTGGAGATGTTGGTCCCCTGCATCTTGGTTACCTACCCAAAACAGCTCCCAAAACTAACCCATGCTATTATGTCTTTATCCAACATCAGTTGGTCTGCAAAGTCTTTCTTCCAAACTAACTCATTTTGTAGACTCACATGTCTTCATTCTTCATTGACGCACATTTAATTTCAACTTATACAGTTCACCGTCTACATTTGCTTGAGTCATCTTGTTCATGTGTCATTCAGAATCATCACCACAATTGAGGTGTCTGAAAAATAGAGCTCTAAAATATAGAATGAGTGATTGAAGTTGATGATCTGACTTCTTGCGTAATCATGTTTTGTTTTTAATGTGTGTTTTAACCACTGTTTGACTTGTTTTTAGACCAATATGTAACATGGTCATCTCTTATATACTTTACAATCTTGAAATACTCTTAAATAACAAGTCAACAAAAATACATCTTAAAAAGCTTTTCTGACTATGAAGACTCAAAAGTACTTCAACTTTTCTTTGTGTAAACCACTAAACTACAGAAGACTTTCCGGGAACACCAGGAACTGAGGCTGAGATAAGATCTGAAAAAGAGAACAACAAAATTACAGCAGAAAGATTTGGAGAAAGGATCCAGTGGGAGATGACATTGTCAATTCCTACAACTTTTAGATTGACTGAAGAGGAAACACAGCCATTACCAAAGCTACAACAACAGCTACCATCACTGGAACAACCAGAGATACAACCAATGACACAACCACAGCTGCAGTCAATTCCAGAACAACAGCTGCATCCAATGCTGCCACCACAGATACAACCAATACTACAACAACAGATACAACCAATGCTACAACCACAGCTACAATCTGTGACACAATCAGAGCTGCAACCAATGCTGCAACCACAGATACAACAAGTTCTACAACCTCAACTACAACAAATGCCACAACCACAGCTACAACCAATGCAACAAGCACAAATACATCCAATGCTACAACCACAGCTACATCCACAGCTGGAACCACAATTACACCTACAACCACAACTTCAGCAACAACCACAGCTGCAGACACAGAACCAGACAGATACTTCAATTTCCAAAGACGGCGGCACAAATCCCATCACTACAGAAGAGAGGGGCATGGATCAAGATGACATAGCTTTTAAGGTGGATGTTGAAGGTGATTTAAATAGTTAGCTCCATCATTCTGCAAGCAATGATGAGAGCAAAGTATATGCCATTGACATTTATCACCTAACAACCATTTAATGTCATTCTTCTCTATTTGGAACCATTTACTGAATCTGAAAAACTTCAACTTACAAGACGTAAAAAACAAAAACAGCCCTGTTCTACTGTGTAACTGCATTTTCTTAAGTATTCAACAGTAAAAAAAATCCATCACAAAATATTAACAAAGATCATCACACAAAAAAATGCTGTTTTATCATCTTGAATCTAACTTCTAGCAGAATGCCATTTTGATACAAGTAAAAAGTAATTCTATAAACACATTAGTAGTCAATTTAGCCTAGAAAACAACATATACAATGTAATGTGTCATCATTGTAATACATGTCTCTTTTCGTATAACCTGAAATATCCCTAGCTTCAAGGACAAATTTTACATCAATTTGTGGAATGGATGAGAGCTTGCCCATTGATGCAGACTGTTCCAGTGTACTGCTAACTGAGAACTCAGACTACACAACCCATGAAAAAACTATAACAGGCCAAATGGATGAGAAAACCATGACAATATTCAATAAACCTACAACAAAGAAAGAGATAATCGATTCATCAGAGATGTGTTCGGAAGGAACATATCAGACTGTTACCAAGGACGTATTTCTTGCATGTCAAGAGGAAGTGAAAGGTGATTTAAGATTATATATTTAACAGCATTAATGAACAAAAGCAACTAACCATGTCTGGCTTTTGCTTAAATGTTCTGTGCCCAAGTCAATCCAAATGTATTCACACTTACACTCTTGATAGATAACTGATTATAAAACATGCTTTGTCCCCTCAAAACTGAAGAAATGAGTCATACACAACCACTTGAAACTGAAGTTGTCAGACCCATTGAAGGAGATTTTCAAGTTCACTGGTACAAGGACGGAATACAATTCTGCTCTGAAAATGGACATGTGGTTGAGTTGGAGGAAGGTTTACAAAGATTGAACATTCCAGTGACAGACTTGAGTCAATCAAGGGTAGAAAGCTCCAAGACCAAGGATGATGACATAATATTTAAGGTGGATGTCAAAGGTGATTTTCAACTAGTTTAACTCCACACTGCTACATAATCAGTTTAAATAATTTGAGGATTTAAAAAAAACTTTTAAAATCAAACAAAATGATACATTAAATGAGATTATTATATAAAAATAACATTTTAGAAAAAATATATAAATATATATATATATATATATATATATATCGATAAAGTAACATACCCATAACTTCATTGCAGTATAAACTCTTAATTTCTCACTGCTATGAAGCAAACACAAGCAAACCAAAAACTCTTTCTTAGCATGCATGTTACATGTTATTTATAAAGCTTGTTTATCTGTTTAGGTAAACTTATCTGCTCACATTAAAACGTATTAAATTAAACCCCTTAGCTACATCCTTGCAAACTTCAACTAATCGTGAGACTGAATGGAGTGAGTCAAATGATGAAACAGACATTGCTAAATTTCCACAACCCAATGTGTCAAGCACAATGGCAGAGGTGTGCTGGTACAAGGAAGTTGAGGAACTCCCACAATGTGACACAATCACCCAATCTGAGGAGACTATCGGAGCTCTTGTTGTCAAAACAGCTAAGCCATCTCACTCTGAAGAATGCGCTTGTGAGACAGATGATGTCCCCGTCCAGTTAACAGTGGATCTACCAGGTGATTCATCAGTCATCTACGCCAGCTCAATCCATCCGATTACCAAACTAACCACTTCAATCATGCAATTGTTACTAACTTTGTTGTATCTGTTGTTTAGATAAATGCCAGACTAATAGGTTGTCAACACTGAGGAACATTCCAGTAGATATATTCTTACTTAAGACAAGATAAGTTTTTTTCATTGACCTTTCCTTTGTTTTGTAAAGTTAAAAATTATTTTTTAAAAAATATATGTCTTAAGAATGTTTGTTTAAGAATGTTTAAGAAATCTTTTTACAATAATTGCCTACTTCTATTATCTTGTTGCATTTTTACCGCAACTACAACTAATAATAAAACTTTTTTGAAATGATAGGAAATCACATCACTAACAAACCTGTCAACTAAATTCATTTTAAGTATGTTTGTCTTTGATATTTGTTGTTCATGTTTTGTCTTTGTTAAATATCTGTGATTTTTCGATGTTGTCTATTACTCTTGCGCTACTAACATTTCATCTTATATTCTCATGTCTGAGTATGTATATTTTTCGCTTTGTTTTATGGTTATATTGATCATTACACTTAACTTCCACTACACTCTTACATCATTTAATGTCAAAGTGGACTCTTTGGTAAAATACTGAATGTTTGTCAATATTTTGTCCCATTCTTGAGCATAAAGTTTTAAGAATAACTAGAAATGAACAATATGCATGTTTCATAAATAAGCATTAGTAAATGTGTTTGTACAAAATTGTGTGTAGCTCCACCAGTGATGTTCTCCAGTATCGATGAGGCTCAACGAAATAAATGCATTGAGTCAGGACGACCCTTTAAACTACAATGTGACGTCTCAGACCCTGACGCACAAGTCTGGTGGTACAAAGATGGAAATGAGGTGCTTCCTCAAGATGATATGTTCATTGGGTCTGAGGAAAGGATAAGAACACTCTCTGTGCAAGCTGCTGAATTATGTCACAGCGGAACATACAAATGCCAGATGAATGATGATGCCATCACATTCCATGTGGAAATTAAAGGTGATTAGATTTTTTTTTTTCACGACACCACATGAGATGTGTTTAAATCGTGTCAAGCTACTGTATCTCCTTGCTAACCAAATATTGTGGTTATTCAAAGGTAGACAACAAATTATTTTATCCTTTATTCCTCAAAAGCTGCTTGGCATGTTAACTTACTGTCAAACCAGCACATAATAGTCAGTCATTGTCCAATAAATCATACAGTTCCTTCTCTATGCCATTCACAACATCACTGAAGTTCATTCCAATTTCAGAAGTGGAGAAGAACAAGTCCACCGAAGTAGACTCACCAATTGTTCTGAAATGTGAGCTATCAGATGCAACCTCTGAGGTGCTCTGGTGCAAAGATGGTAGAGAGCTGGCCCCAAACCCTGGGCTCAATTACCAAAAAGATGAAAATACACGGAAAATAACAGTTGAATCAGCAAAACTGTCTGATACTGGAAACTACACCTGTCATGTTCAAGGTGATACTGTATCATTCAAGGTGGATGATCAAGGTGATTTTCACAACACTATCACAATTATCAGATATTACAATTTGTAATCTGCAGTGTATTGTTTCATGGCCTTTATACATCTTTCATTTCTAATTACTCTAATTTACGTCTCTATTTACTTCCCTAATTATTACCACTCATTAAAACCCTTCTTCTCTCCCCTCTTGGTACCTGAGCAAATCCTCCCACTAATACATTTGTAGATTAATATTATTTGTGTTTTTTTGTTTGTTTGTTTTTTTGTGCACAAATTAATGTCAATGATTTCCAATGGTTTTTAACACTTTCCAAATTTTCATAGCTCACCCTGTTAAGTTCTCAGAACTCCCAGAAATTGCAAGGAACAAGTTTATTGAAGCAGGCTGTCCCATTATACTTCAATGTGAAATCTCAGACCCTACTGCCCAAGTTTCCTGGCTCAAAGATGGAGTCGTACTCCAACAACATGGTGGACTTGACATCCAATCAGAGGGCACTATGAGGAAAATGATCATCCATTCAGCTGAGCTCAAACACTCAGGCATGTACAGCTGTGAGGCTGTGGATGATCTCATAGCATTCAAGGTGGATGTTGCAGGTGATTTTGAGTCTACATACTTTTTCTCAAAACCACTAACAATGTGTCAAATAACGCTTCATCCACTAAATGCTGTTTGCCCTTATCATATTTTAACAAAGTATACATCCATAACTAAATAATCAAAGCCCCATTCTTTTAAACACTATATTAATTTCCTCACCATTTCTGCTGACACAATAACAATAAAAAAGGTTTTCTTTCTAATTACTTATTCCTATACAATATCACTATATTGTATAGATTATGTCACCTAATTTAGGCATACTCATTAACGTTCAGAAGTACATACTTCAGAACGAACGTAGTAAATAACAAGAGTTTTTTTTTTTTGTAATATACACACAGAATCAGGTAGTGTCTCATTCATTAGTCTTAAGTAAGTTTTAATATTTTTAATAATTTCATTTCATTATTTTTCATCGTCTTTTTGGACATATTAAAAATATATTTTTTGGTAATTCTATGAATTTTGACTGAACAAAAATCCTCTTAGCTCCACCAGTGATGTTCTCAGCTGTTCCTGAGATTGAGAAGAACAAGTGCATTGAAGCAGGCGGGCCAATCATTCTCCAATGTGAGATATCTTATCCAACAGCCCTGGTCCAATGGTACAAGGATGGATTACGGCTTCTACCTCAATCTGGGGTTTACATCCAATCACAGCACACGATGAGGACACTGGTTATCCAATCAGCAAATATATCCCACTCTGGGTTTTACAGTTGTAATTCTGCTGATGATATCAGCGAATTTTTTGTGGAAGTTAAAGGTGACATATAAACCTTATACAACCTATTATGTTATCTAACTAACAAATACATCACTTTGTAGAGTTCAGTTTCCATTGGGTGAAAGCATTCTTCTCTACCTTTCGACAGATCCATTCTGCTGCTTATATGGGCTCCTTAACCATTTCCCTAATGCAGGAACATTTTTGAAGCTTTACAAGTTTGTGTGCAATTGTTCACCAATTACTGCCATCCCTAAATGCTATTTAACCAGCATCTTGGTTCTCTTTCTTTTTGAAGAAACCATTTACGCTGGGCAAGCATGCCTTATAACCATTATAATCTGTGCTTAACAGCACTTCATTATCATTAAGCTTTCATTAACTGTATTCTCATGTTCTTTTATTTCATTTGGCTTTTAGAGTGGAGAGAGTTCTACAGGCTGCCCAAGCAATCTTCATCAGAGCTTGAACTGCATGCTTAATGTGTCACTGTTGTGTGGCAGAGTGAAAGCAGTGTAACAAACAAAAAAGATAATTTCATTCTCATTGCAGCACCTCCTGTGACATTTACCTACATACCAGAAGATGATCTGCACAGAAATATTGTGGAACAAGACAATATACTCCTTTGCTGTCAAGTGTCTAGGTCAGATGCTACTGCGCAATGGTATAAGGATGGTGTAGAGCTTAAGCCTAGTAACAACGTCCTCATTGAGCTGGAAAACGACATTCGAAGACTGATCATCCTCTCAGCTCAGCTCTCAGATTCTGGGACATATACCTGTCGTGCTGGAGATAGTGCTTTAGTATTTAAAGTTAACGTAAGAGGTGAGCATAGAAACAACAACATGCCCAAATCTAATAAAATTACATTTACAAAGTTAACGTAATGATTTAATATTTTGCTTTACAGAACCTCCAGTTATGATTGTATATCCCAAGGAAGATGTCCACCTTGATCGCCATGTTCCTGAAGAAATTGTTCTCAGCTGTGAACTTTCACGGCAAAACGGAAAGGTGACATGGTTTAAGGATGGACAGAAACTACAGGAGAGTGAAAACATCAAGCTAAAGACAGAGGGTCCATATAGACGGCTAAAGATCCTGCACAGTGGTATTGAGGACTCTGGAGAATATGTCTGTGACACAGCTGATGATTCTATATTTTTCAATCTAAACATAAAAGGTATCAAATTCAGATTGATGGCATATGGCATGATGAAAAAATAACAATTTGTGACTGGGCCTGAATGAAAGTATTTAGGATTACAAACCCACTTTACATTAGAAAACCATGCACAGATACAAATATTTGCATGAATTCTGTGCATGGAATCATGAAACTCATGAAATGAGTTTATGAAATCAGGCAACTCTGATGTTGACTTTTATAGTATGTCTTCCTATAGAGCCACCAGTACGTATAGTTTCTCCAAGCCAGTCTCAAATGGAACTTTGCCAGCAGACCTCTGAAAGGATGGTCCTGAGCTGTGAAATCTCTAGACCCAATGCCACAGTACGCTGGTATCGAGATGGTCTTGAAGTAGAGGAGAGTGACAGCCTAATTCTGGAAGTTGATGGTGTCTATAGGAGACTTATTATCCCAAAACCTACCGTCAAGGACTCTGCAGAATATGTATGTGACACCACTGATGACTCAGTGACCTTCTTTGTAAATATTGCAGGTGTGTCAAAGACTCTGTTTAATCATTCATCTAAAAAATATTTCTGGGTTCTCAATTTTACTGACCATTTATTTGTGCAGAGCCACCAGTCAGATTTATTCGGCCAAGGAAAATGGCCTATGGAGTAGAGAAACTTGTTGGTGAGATTGTGGTCCTTGAGTGTGAAGTGTGTCGACCAAATGCTGAAGTTAGCTGGAAGAAGGATGGAGACGAGATTGAGGAGAATAGCAATGTAACTATCACAGAGGATGGCACAAATCGTCAGTTAACAATTCACTCCGCAGCTTTTGAGGATGCAGGGCAATATGTCTGTGATGCCAGAGATGATGTCATGGATTTTCTAGTAAAAATCAGAGGTACAATTCAACTATAAGTTTATTTAAATTGCTGTGTTGAACCAATTACTACAACCAGCTAAAATGCTAGCCTCTTTTTTCCAGATCCACCACTGAAAATTCTGCGAAAAACTGACATAGAAACAAAACGGCAGTTTATGGTATCTGATGCCATTGTGTTAAAATGTGAGATCTCAAGAGCAAATGGGCTGGTCAATTGGCTAAAAGACAACGAGAAAATTGAAGGAAATGAGCATTTCACCTGTGAAGAACAAGGGGCATTCAGATCTCTGATTGTCCTGAATGCTGAGATGAGAGACTCCGGGGAGTACATTTGTGATGCACAAGATGACAAAGTTGTCTTCAGTGTTACTGTAGAAGGTACTACTTTTTAAAAGTCAATGTACACAGTGAAAAACCTGCATGTTCACACTTTTGTAACTTACACTTATCATTGGAAGTTTCCTTAAAAGTACACTTTCCTATAAACAATGGCAGTACAGTATATATACCCACTTATTGAACCATTAGGTGTAGATAAAGTATAACTTTATGTCCATGTATAAATGTACCTTTGAATACACTTACTTAGTGACAAGCTGTTGCACTATTAAATAATATTTTTCCACTCTGACAGTGTGCAAAAATAATTAATTCTTTTTGCTCAGAGGCTCCAGTGACCATTATTGGAAATACAGAGAAGCCAAAACACTGCATATTAATGACAGGAGATGAGATTACCCTTGTGTGTGAGGTGTCTCGAATAAATGCTATAGTCCAGTGGTACTGCAATGGATGTCTACTAAAACAGGATTCACGTACACAAATTGAAAGCAGTGACACAATGAGGAAGCTTGTGATATCAGGACTTCAGACATCTGACTCTGGGGAGTATCTCTGTGATGCCATTGATGATAAAATGATAACCATGCTAACAGTTCAAGGTAACTTGATGAGCAGCATAGCAAAAAAAAATGCAATTTTACATGTATTATTTGACTTATGTGTAAATATGAATTATTTCCATAGACCTGCCTTTCGAATTCATCAAAAAAGATGAAAAAACAAACATTTCAGCCTATGAAGAAGACAGTTTGACACTATCTGCAACAGTCAACAGAGCTAATGCCCCAGTTAAATGGCAGAGAGGTCGTGATTCAATCAGAGGTGATCGGTTCCACACAACAAGTGATGGAAACACCCACTACCTTTCCATTAACCCACTCAAGAGAGGGGATAGTGGTGAGTATACATGTCACTTGGGAACTGACGAGATGAACTTCAGTGTCCACGTCAAAGGTAAGACCAGGGAAAACGCATACATTTTTTTCTTTTTTTTACAATTGCACAAATTCTTATCTGTATTAATAAGTTGATAGCTTGTACAAGGTTGTATTACAATGTTGTCTATATTGTTTCTGAATCAGCAATGAGGGTGAAATTCTCCAAGCCACTGGAAAACATAGCAGGACTCAAAGGTAGCAATGTGGTTTTAAAATGTGAACTGTACAAGTCAAAAGGAGATGTTCAGTGGCTCAAGGATAGCCAAGAGATTGCAGCAAGCAGACATTTTACAATCAGAGCTGAGGGTCGAGTGAGAAGTTTGACAATACATAACATCACAGAAGATGATGCTGGAGAATACGCTTGTGAATCCAAAGATGAAAGGACATCAGCTACTGTAACGGTCAATAGTAAGTTAAAGGTTACCAAAGGATGAGTCAAATTGCAAAAATGTATCCCGAAATCTGAAATTAACCACATATTGATTTAACACCATCTTCCTTCTATATTTTAAGTACCTCGTATTGTGGAGTTCATTGCAGAGCTTCACAACATGACTGTAATGGAAGGAGAAGATGCTACATTTAAGTGTGTGGTGTCTCCAGAGGATGCAAAGTTAGCCTGGTGTTGGAATGGCCAGCGTATTTCATCAAATGGGAAGTTCAACATCTCCAGCAATGGATTGTGCCATATGCTGCATATCAAAAACTGTCAAGTCTCAGATAGCTGCACATTGACAGCCGAGGCTGAAGGTGTGATTTCCAGAGCTCTCCTCCAGGTCCAAGGTAGAACATCATTCATCATTATTTCACTGCCTTATTTAATTTTGTTAGGGCTGGGGGGGGGGGGGGGGTCATTAAAAACATTTTCTACAAAATGGTACTTGGAGTGTAGAGAGTGGTATTTTCTTTAAGAGCCTGCACAGGTCTTTAATGCCATGTCAACATGTTTGAGTTTAATAATGACCCTTTCAGGCATGCCTGAATTGTTGAAAAGGTGCTTATGATGGCTTGTGCTTAACAGCTTCTCCAGTTAGAATTCCACTCTTAACTGACAGAGGCAAGTGTTACTACAGCACATAGCAATGTAGAACAGGGAGTTATACTCCTAGCATTAGCTATGTTTCCATCCAAGAACGCGAATTAGACTTGTGGGCAAAACTGAAATATCACATGAAACATTTTCAAATAAGGCACCACTTCAATCTAATGAGTCAAAGAGAACAAAATCATCACTGGCATTAAATATGAAAAAGAAATGTGGAATTTGCTGCAGTAGGATAAGTCACAGCGGGCCTTTTAATCTTTTCCAAAAAATTACTTGTGCTTCAGAAGATGAAGACAAAACACAATGAATGTTCAGTGACTTTGAAAGCTTGAAAGTTCTGGGAGGTAATAATACCTAACCACATTGTTGATAGCCTTTGTTTTTTTATATGCATTTTCAAATTTAAGCAAATCTTGCTATTTCCATTAACCATTTTTATGTAATATTCCAAAATGTGCCTAAAAATAAGTAAATGGAAACCATGGCTACTGACTTTGCTCTTTGGTTTTCAAATAAATAGCTTTAGAAAGTTAAAAACAGCTATAGGAAAGATTTTACCAAATAACCTTATCTGTATTCAGAGGCACAGGTGTTGTTCACAAAGAGCATGGACCCAGTGGTTGCAGAGGAGTTTGGAGAAGCAACACTTGAGGTGGAAGTCAGCACTGAGACTGCAGAGGTCCAGTGGATGAGACAAGGAGTGGTCATCCATCCAGGGTCCAAATTCACCTTGAAGCAGAGTGGTCGAAAACGTTCTCTCACTGTTCACAAACTAACCCTTTCAGACCGAGGAACGTACAGCTGTGAAACACTCCATGATCGCACACAGGCCAAGCTCAGTGTGGAACGTGAGTCTGCATTTGCTGCTATATTTCTCACTATGTGCGGTTGTTTGAGTATCTTTACAGTGACGGCCCATTAATGCAGCCCGTAGCAATATTGTTGTCCTAAACAAACTGAACCAAGTGACCAAGAGTAATGCGAGCAAGAGGCAAGCTACTTTAGTGACACTCACTCCATGGTTTGACGGTGGCAAACAGGTGACTGCCAGACTATTTACTGAGTCTCTGGGCACAGCTTTCTGTATTGACATTAGATCAGAGGAGCTATGATAATTCAATTAAGCATGTCAAATGAGAACTGGATCAAAAGCTGGTGGAAGGTCCTTGCCGGGTAACCTTTTAATTCCTTTTAGTTGCCTGTGAAACACAGATATGAGGGTAGATAAAAAGTTATGTGTGGCTGTACTCATAACTAATTTCAATTGCCTTTGATATATCAGCCCCTTCCTCATCAAACTTATCAAACAAGATTTTCAGTTAACCAATCCCCTAACATAACTTCCCATGATAAAAATTAATACGCACTTTAGAAAACAAGCAATTAATTACCAGCAATATACTTTGCTTTCAGGATAGCTCAAGACGATGAAGCTGTGTTGTATAAATGAGCAAGTGACGAGAGAAAGTCTGTGCTTTGGCTGTTCCTGGCACCAACTATAAATATGGATCTGTTTTCATTGCAGCTAAATTTATGCCCCGGCCTTCAAAATCTAGGGTGGTGTCACCAACTCTCTAAAATAAACCCCTCTTTTCCACAGGGAATGCCTGTCTGTCTGTCTGTGCTGAAATACATAAAAAAAAATTGGCACAGACCTGATCGAAGTCAGGATTTAGTTTAATAATAACACTAAATGGACAAAACCGAGCCAGCTAATTCAACAACTGCTGTTCTATGCAATTCTGTTACTTCTAGGTTCCTCACCACAACAGTTTTATTGCATTTCTTTTTTTGCCTTACAACCTGTGCTTGTCTTGCAGCGCGAAAAATCAAGATTCGGAAAGGTCTTACTGATATCCAGACTATCGAACGAGAGACAGCTTCCTTTGAGGTGGAGCTGTCACACAGCAATGTTGAAGGCATATGGCAAAAGGATGGGCATGCCCTCAAAACCAACAACCGCTTACGTATGACTGCACAAGGACGGGTACACGGTCTTACTATCTCCAGCCTGACCTTGGATGACACTGGCACCTATATATTCTCTGTTGAGAATGTCAGATCATTAGCAAGATTGGATGTTAAAGGTACTGTTATCTATTTAATAGACTTTACAACGATGTATTATAAAAAGTCAAACCTTAATAAGTTTTAAATAGTTGAAGGTTATATTTAAATGAAAACAATACTTTTTCTTCTGTTTTCAAAACATTTTGTATATAGACCATGGTGTAGTTTAAATGATCTGTTCACACATGCCTATTTATTGAACACACATTCACAATGTCACATGGAGACAGTTTTTAAAAAAAAAAAACTTAATTATAGCCCATATTCTAATGCTCACAATTTGAGGTCACCAAAATTCTTTAGCTATAAACAAATGAATAAAACACTTAAAAAAATAATATGGTTTTAGTTTAAAGCAGTGTCAAGTTAAACATACTACAGCTGTGATGACAGTTTTGTTTTGTTTTTGGAGAAATTGCTTTAGTATCAATCCTGAGACTTTCTAAATGCATTGCTATTCTCTCTTAAATTGATTCTGAGCTTAGTTAAAACAGCAGATGGCATACTAGAGTAGCTTTTAAACCATACATTCAAACAGTCATGAGGAATAGAACTTGTACATTTGACTTAGTCAAGTTAGCTTTTAATGTTGCAAGATTAATGTAAACACTCACTTTGAACCCTCTTGTAATTGGTTAAACCATTCCTAACTTTATTAATGATCACGTTTGCTGTAGCTGAAGTCACACTGCAGAAAAGTGTCGGAAATCTTCTGACACTGCCAGAACTTAATTGGAGGGAAAATCTGATCACAACAGCTATAAATCAGCTGTCAGGGAACATCTCAAACTAATGACCAAAGACCACAGATTTTATCCTAGGATTGCAGTAATCATTTAGGATTTCCCAAAATTGTCTCACACGATCAGGTTGTGACTGAAATCGCAGTGTGAGCAGAACTGTCGGGTTTTGGAGACATATGCATCACCATATGGGGCATAGGAATAGGAAGTGTGTTTGGATATAACTTTTTTTATTACACTCATAGGCGGAGCATGTGTAAGGCTGGGGAAGGCTTAGCCTCCCCCTGGCCAGAGACCACGGAGATAGCAGCAAAGAAAAAACTGCATTGAAAACATGTAACGTGTGTAAGGCGGAATATGAATGTAATTTAATGTTGTTGATTAACAGAACACTTTAATTATTGTAAGTTTGTCAATCACGTTTAAAGTCCTCTTCTGCACTAAAATGGAACTGTCCAACCCCACGTTTGCACTGATGAGCGCTGTTTTTGACTGGAGTTCGCAGCAGCTCTGAAAACTAAACCAAAAGTGCTTGCCAGCGGACTGTTCTGACATAAGTAATAAAAAGACAAATGGGTATTACGAGAGAGGTATAATAATATTATTCAGCTTTAACTTGTTTTCAGCATTAAATGTAATTGGTAGTTTCATTGTAAAAGTAGTGTAGCCTAGTGTAGTAATCTTGTTTAGGCGATCGTTTGGAGTTTTAAATTTCAAAGGTCTGAAAAATATAACAGGACATATGTTGATCTTAATTGCAGTGTTGGGGAAAAGTATTAGGCCTACATTACAATGTAAAGTCACTTAAAAAGTAGCTAAATGTATTACTTAGTTACTTTTTAGGGAAAGTAATGTGAAAGTATGTGTTATTTATTTATATGCGTTTTTTAAGAGTAGCTTTAGGCTTATTTAGAACACTGTTATTTGCAATTCTTAAGCATAAACTTATTTTTTCATAAATGGGCTTAATTCAGTATAATTGTACTTCACTTTATTTAATCAAACGTAGGCCTATTGATTATTTGGTTGCATATAAAACTTATAACGGCGCCGTTTAGGCTACTGTTCTACATTCTTCACTGGTCATCAATACTGATCTGAATGCCCAACCTACTGGCGGATTATGATTTTGCATTGTAATTCTGTGAAGTGTTTTTTAGAGGGTTGATTAATGCAGTATAATGTCACGAAGTCAAGATATGTTTTAAATTATGTTTTAGTTTGTATTTTGAAATAATATAAATCTAATTTAAATATACAATTACTCACGCTAGTTAATGGCTACTACTGGATCACCGTTACTCTGCAATGGTTGCCTCTTATTAAATTGCCAATAAGCACATGATAATGCAAATAAACTCCTAGTTTATGTTGTCATATTTTTTGTGTCCTTTTTGTTGTTTCTAGCTTAATAAATAAAAAATAAATTCAGTATCTGAATTACAGTTTTAAAATGCTTATATTTATATATTTATTGCTGAATTACAAGTTCAGTTTTCGACTGGCCTCGTGAAAAAGTTAATGATTTCGGATTAATTTCTGCAATTTATTAATTTATTTATTTTTGCAAAAGTGTTGGATTACTCAAAAAAATTTTTACAATTTCTGACCTTGCCCCTGGCTGAATATCGAAAGTGACATAACCACAGGACTAAACAACAAGACAACATCAACGCTTATAATGCCCGGTCTAAAAGGAGAATTTTACTGCATAAGGTAGGGCAGTGGCTATTATTTATATTGACTGCCATGCCAAAACACATTTTTGTTTGTTAGACAGAAGGCTACTATTAATCTATAATATAATATAATATAATATAATATAATATAATATAATATAATA
>CAIGQZ010032409.1:14214515-14238813 GCA_903798205.1 Danio tinwini
TATAATATAATATAATATAATATAATATAATATAATATAATATAATATATAAAATAATATACATATTATTATTATTATTATTATTATTATTATATAGATTAGTGGGTTAGTTTAATAAAAAAATGTAATGTGTGTGTTGAATAAAATAGACGTTTGTTGATAGGCAGAGCTTTTGTTAAAACCTCTTCTTTGTTGGTCGCAAATCTTTTTAAATGCATTAAAGGGTAGCGGATATATTAGCCTTACCCTGGAGTTTGTTCAACCTCTGCCTTTGATTACACTTCATTATTATTGTTCATTTATTTGTTTGCTGGAAATTAGAACTGAATTTAGAAATAGTTTTACAACAAATCTTTGCTTAACAAACGAAATTAAATATGTAGGCTAATGAATGTCTTCAGTGGAGTGCGTACAACACCATTTCCTTATCCACGAAAATAAAGAGTAAAAGTAAAATGTAAGTAAAGAGGCCGAGTGGAGGAGGCTCATTCTTTATCCTCGAGCTGCAGATGGTCTGTTTAACTGTTTTCTTGCCAGTGAACATTAAGTTTTTCCACTTACAAAGTCCACCATGTAAATAGCTAATGTGCCATGATGCGACACAACTGCAAGTTATGCTTAAAACACACCTATAACTCATTAAGAGAATAAGCATAACCCTGTTAGACCAAGCGCCGGGACACAGGGCGTATTTTTCCATCCTTAAAATAACAAAAAGTGGATTCAGACATGCACTTAATGCTTTTTTTTTAGATAAAATCTTTAGACTTTGCACCAAGATCATTAAAATAGAGCACGGAGCGTTTCCCAGCTGGCTTAAAGGGCACAGATCACTGCCACAACATAAGAAATACTCAAAATTACGTGAAAGACACTTTCAAAACCCCTAGCAGATAACCAATAAAGGTCAGGCAATAAGTTTTTTTGTCATATACCATACCAGCTTGTACCCATCTGTCATTTGTTTCTTAATTCCCTGGGCAACAATTAACTTATAAGGGGTGGAATCTGTTCACGAGAGGTAAGAGGGTCCAGGGCAATGATGTAAGTCCTCAAACTGGTTAAATTTCAGATGCTGATGACAGTACAATGGCATGGACAGACAGCTTTGCTACTGCTCTTACCATGTGTCAGGTTACACATATAAAAAGATAGAATCACATGATCAGACTCCAGCTACTGAAGCATTTTAAACATTCACAAGCATAAGGTGCTGGTGTAAGGTAATCTATTCTATGCCAAGTCACTCAATAGGGCTTATCCTTTGGAGTCACAGAGGATGACAATAACATGTAAATGCCACTACAACAAAGGACTCTACAAAAGTCCTCTATGCACAAAGCTGGGGTATGGTTAAACAATAATCTCCTATTGTACCAAACAGATTGACATGTACGCAGTTTGATTCATGATCATAAAAGTCAAACGGGGACAAGCAGAGGTAAATTATTTTATAAACAATTGTGACTTGTTTTGAAGGTCACTGCCTTTCAATGGACTATATGCACTGCAAGTGTTTTTTAGCCACTGACAAATTTCAGTGAATGGTCAATGTGACTTTTTTTCAATCTCATAAGGTTCCTTTTACAGCATTGATATTGTAATTTAATTAAAATATGATCATTTTAATAGACTTAAGCATTCCTTTGTAAAAGAGAAAAACTGAAAACTAAAAACTACATGAAAGACTGTTCCATTAGTGACCACTCCACAATGCTATTGAAAATACTGTGGTAAAATAAAGACAATTTTAAAAAAACATGGCGTGAAACAATGGAATTTAATTCAATGCATCTTGTCCAGTCTGAAACCCACTTTATACTGTGTATCAATCAGGCAGTTAAGATCAACAACTTTTAAAGAACCAGATATTAAATCAGGGTGTTCGCTGGGTCTTAAAAAGCCTTAAATTCACTGAAATATTGTATGTCTTAATGTTGTATGTCTTAAATCATTTTAAACAGGCCTTCATTTTGCTTTGCCCAAGTAAAGCTACTCAGTCGGGCTGACATCCAACCAATGACCAACAATGCATCTCAATAATTTAAGGCCTTTGTTGCAAAGAGATACAATTCACAACAGCTGTTAGACATTTTTACAGCAAATTCCCCCAATTAAATTAATTAATAAGGAAAAAAACATTAAAAACAATTACACAATTCCTCATAATAATATCAGGCCATTAAAAAAAAAATCCTTAGTCTTTAATGTATAAGTCTAAGATTTCATTCTTAATGGTCTTAAAAGGGTCTTAAAAAGTTTGACTTAATGAAACCTGCAGACACCCTGTAAATGCAGTGGTTTTGTAATGGATTGACAGTTCACCGGAAGCACTCGAGTACTCTATCAAAATGTTTTTTTTTTAAATGAAGTCTAACAATACAGCTTCTCTTTACCTAATCATAAGTGTATATAACGTGTTGAAAGGATTTTTTGCTGACTGACAAAACTTCTTTGTTTTCACAGAAATCCCAGTTTCAATCCTGAAAAAGCTTGATGATATCAGACAACCAGAGGGATCTGGTGTAACCCTTGAATGCGAGTTATCACGCCACAACATAGACATTAAATGGACAAAGGTAATATTATATTCCTGCCCCTATAGTTACATTGTATTAAATTCATATAATTTTACATTTACATATGTGTCCTTAGCCAACTACTAATAATTATTTAAATTGGCAGTTTTTCTACAAAAAGAAATCTTATACTTTCAGAATGAAGTTCAGCTTAAACCTGGGAAAAACCATCGCATTTACTCAATGGGACGAAAGTGCTTTCTACAAATACTCAAGTGTGAGCTGGGAGACTCTGGATTATATGTGTGTGATGCTGGGGATGCCACAACATCATGTTCGGTGGATATCTTTGGTAAATGATTACATTTCAGTTATAACCAAATTTATGCATATAAAATATATTTTCCTAACAACAAAAGTGTGGCTAGTGAAAATGGCAAGTGGCTAGTAATGTTGGAAATCTACTAGCCACAGTGGCTGGTGATCAAAAAAGTTAATGTCAAGCCCTGGTTATGGATGTGACATTTTCAGTAAAAACTTAAAATATAAATACATAAAAAAGTATATGTTAACATCATATTGAAACATCTGTTTATATTTTCCAAAAGAACTAACCACGGAGTTATGGGATCAGAAAACTATCAATCTTTAAATGTTTTTTATATTTTAAATTTTGGAAAATAAACATGTGTTATGGATGTGACTCTGCGAGTTTACAGTATACAACATACTTTGCACAATCCAAAAGAAATAATGCTTATCAGAAAGATAAGAGTTGGCTCTCTATGGAACAACAATGATTCATTTCATTTCATTTGACGTTTTTTGCATTTATGAGGAAAAAGCTTCATTATGGATGGGACATCTATCTGTTATGGATGTGACAGATGTAAAATTGCCACTTTTGTGACTTTGGTAAATCAAATATAATTGCTTGAAAACATTGACAGAAACATTTTTGAGTATTTTTAAAGTACTGTAAAATACAAGCCTACACAAAAAACCTAGAAAGGGATGGCTATTTTGCTGAAAACTTAATTTTATTCATGGAATGGTTGACATAGGCATGGAATTGCTCATTAAACAATATGGGTTGTACATTTTGTATTATTGTTATTATAAATTAATCACACATTGTTTAATATTAAAGAATATTTAAATAGTGTCAGGGGCATATTGCAAAAATAAATGTATAATACAATTCTATATTTTCAGTTTTTCTACTACTCTAAGATTCTTTTTATAGTGTCACAAAATTTAGCATTTTAAATGATCAGTACATACATTTTCCACTGTGGACAATGCCAAAACAAAATGAACTCAAAAATTGTTAAATATTTACAATATAAAGTTTGGTAGACTACTTTAAAACATAATCAAACCTTATCTTATCTAGCCTTTTTGTTTGTTTGTTTGTTTGTTTGTTTGTTTGTTTAACAGAAAGAGAGCTTGAAATACTGCAAAACTTAGAGGATCTGGACATTCAAGAAGACCAAAACGCAGTGTTCATGTGTGAAGTATCCCTGGACGATGTGCCTGGAGAATGGTTTAAAAATGGAGAAAAGATAAAACCAACCAGCACAATTAAGATTCGTCAGGAAGGTTATTCTGTCGCTTAATTTTGCTCTCTTCCAACAAAAGGAAACCTCAGTGAATATTTAAATGAATATCCAATCATGAAAAGTCTGTGCCTTGTTTGTTTTTGTTTTGTTAAACAGGGAATAAGCACTTCCTCCTTATATGCAATGTTAAAGAAGACGATTCAGGAGAGATCAAGTTTGTAGCCAAAAATGTGGAGTCTACAGCTTACCTTGAGGTGGAAGGTCTGTATTTATTTCAAGTCAAGCACACACTACAAAATCAAAGCTTGTTACTCCCTTTGATGACTACTCAAGGGTATGACATTTCAAACTAGTTTGAAACATGGTTAACCAGACATCAGAGGCATGTTGCACAAACCAGTTTGGGTTTTTACTCAGGTAAGTTTATGTTTATTTTGAGCAATCTCAGGTTTTAAAGGTGCAGTATGTAAGTTTGACACCCAGTGGTTGAACTAGGCATTGCACTCCTGAATCAAAACAAACGCAAGAGCAGGTTGCCAGATTGAGGACAGGAGCGAGTGATTTAAACCGTGTTTTAAATAAAAGCAACGGCACCCGATAGAAGTAATATTTTCCATATTAAAAGAAGTTTTTGTCCTAACAACACCTCGAATTGATATATTAGAAACGGCTTCTATTTCTCACATGTGAACAACAGAAAACTATGACAATGATCACCTCAGGTAAACCTCATGTGCTTTATTCAGTGTTAAATGCTAACAATGTGAGTTTGAATGCTAATTTACATGACATACTACTAAAAGCAGCAGCAGATAGTTCACCTCAGATCTTGACAATAAAATTAACCATTTGAAATTGAACTTTAGAATAAACACATATGAGTGATTTTGCATCTACATTTAATGATGTTAAAGAGGTTTAATATGTATTAAATAGATTATAAACCTTATCAATTTGTTAGTGAGTGGATATTCTGTCCTTCTGAATGGCTGTATTTAAATTTCTGTCGTGTTTCGTCTGGTGCAAACAGCCAAATTGCTCATCACTGCGTATCTCATCATGAAGCGTGTGGTTTTCCAACAAGGCAACCCGGAGTGCTGAATTATAATTGGCTAAACTGGCATTGGGCGGGTTAAATTACCAAAACAAAGACACCCGTACCGGCACAGAAAACAAATTTTCAAAGCAGAATATCTGACTTCAGAATTGTTTTTCAGATAAACAAGTGTGTTCACTCAGCATGTTTCTTAAATATCTGCAAACATAATATGGTACTTTTATGCATTAGAATAGTCAAAAACTTACATACAGCACCTTTAAGCGATGTTTTCTGGCTCAAGGTGGTAGGTTGGGTTTCACCAGATTTTGTCACCTTGGTAACTTAATGGCTAACCTACTCTGAAGTTTAATTCTGTGCGTCAAGTAACATTATATTTTTATATGCAAGTATATATGTGTGTGTAATCTCTTATGCAACAAAACCCCTCCCAGTCCCACTCCATTGTCTTTTTGCGCCAAATAAAAGCCTTTTAAACTAAAAGCATTTTTTTATCATAATCTAATAATTTTGTTGCTAATGATTATTATTATATGAATTATACTTATTTATGCTTATATATTTAAACTGTTTAAATGTGTAACTTAATATTAATGATAACTTTAAATTTAAATATCTACATATGCATTTGCATTAATAAAGCTTTTAAAGGGACTCTTTTTGGCTCTTTGTAAATTTGCCATAAAATCAGCATCTGCATTAAAACTGACTTGTATTGATATAATAAGTGTCTTTAAAATACCTTCTTTAATACTTTTGCTGCATTTATTGTTGTCTTGTAAATGTGCTTATATTTACTGTGTTTATGATAATGATCTCTCTGAACCAAAATACACGATGACTCTCTATCAAACATTTCTACAATGATAAGGAATATGGTTACTTACAGAGTTATTAAGGAACAGCAATACCACACAAAGAAAGGACGAACTTTGAAGGAATAAACTATGTAAGGAAAGTTCCATTATAGTGCACCTGACAAGTCTCAACAAGTTTGACCCACGAATGCACGAGGCAGGCAGTTCTGTACAATTAAGTAATCTTTCAGCTTAAAGACATTGGCCTAATTTTGATATCGGACCGTAAACGTTAACATTACAAATAGCATTTATTGGCCGATATCGATAGGGCCGCCGATATATCGTGCATCCCTAAATTCTAGATTAAACTCAGAGAATGTTTTTTTCAAACATTGTGAAAGCACTTAACCATCTTGAATTTGTTTGGTTTTGTCAACCCAAAACTTACTCTACAACCTGGAGTTTGTTCAGCTTGTTTTGTGCAACAGGCCACTGGTAATTTACACCACCCTGACAAATGAGAAAGCCTGATGAAAGTGACTACATTCACTACAGTTTTACTATTGATAAAAATCTATTTCATTATAATAGCAATATCACAATGCTTAAAACTTTTCATCCCCGCAGCATTACCAGCAAACATTGTGAAACCACTGCAGGATAAAACTGTTCTGGAGAAAACCCGTGCCATAATGGACTGCACTCTGACCAATCCCCGCTGCAGCATTCGCTGGTATAAGGGACCTAACGTCATCCTGCCCTCGGAGCGATTTGAGATCTGCAGTGAAGGATGCTATCGAAAACTTGTGATCCAGCAGGTGCTGCTGGAGGATGAGGGCACATATAGTGTTCAAGTAGGAAACTACACATCTTCAGCAAGACTAACTGTTGAAGGTGAGACTAATTCGGTCCTCTGAAACCAATCATACAAAAATAACATTATGTAACCTCTTGGGTTCTACTCAGCCTGCTCTGGGTGGGATTTGAGCCAGCATTTGAGGCAGAGTGCTAACAAGAATGATAAGGAGCACAGCCTTAAGCTTCAGTGATTAGTGTGCTTCTTGAGGTCATGGAAGAAAAAAGTTAAACCACATAGCTCTTACTAACTGGCCTCAATTACACTCACCACCTGAACTGTACTTGCATTTGGGTCACGGCACCAACAGAGTCCCTTTAGTTGTAATCACTCCACTCCCAAACACATTTTTGTCATGTTAGATGACAGGCTCACAGACAGACAGACAGACAGACAGACAGACAGATAGATAGTAGGGGTGAATCAGATCACTGTTGATCCGTACGGATCACAACTCACGGTTCGGAACGCACAAGACCCACGAATTAATAATTTATGTTTAACTTGTCGGTTAATCCAACATTTATAACCATTGTAGAGAGATTGCCTCCCGCGTCGTTTAAATTGCGTGCATGAAAGCATTTTGACTTTCTTGTAAGATATATTGATGACGGGAAAAGTTGTAGTGGGACCTACCTAAATGCTTTCTTAGGCTATTAATTTAATGTGTTTTCTGTCACTGCTTGTTTAGCCTGCATTAATGCATTCAGTGTAAAGCTGCAAAATTAAACATTAAAAGATCGCGATCTCAGTTCAAACCCGCGCAACATGAACGATAAATGATAATGATTTGCATATGTTTATTAATCCTTCAAAGCGCTGCATTGAAATCTGCAGTGAGAGAGATTCAGTTTTTACACTGTTTCAGTGAGTTACAATCAATTAAATAACACTTAAGTGCTGGGAGAACAGTTTATAGTTCAGATATAAACACTGATGTTTATGGTAAAGATTAAAATCATCGTTTAATGAAAAATGATGCTGGTGAATTTTTGACGTAAGTAAAAGCAATTACATTTTGTAACCAACAGATGGCAACAAACAACCATCAAAATTATGTCACTGAATGGGTTTTCAAAAATAATACACCTACAGTATAATAAAACATGAAGTTTTATGTGTGAATTGTTAAATCATTAATTGAAGATAAATATGATCTGTTGTACAAGATGTTAGATTTCTATATTTAGCAATATCAGCAACAGTAGCAAAGATCATATTTCATATAAGTTTTTTTTTCAGCTGGTTCTTGGTTTTTTTTTTTTATTAACATTACAGGTTCAAAATTCTGTTTGTTAAAAGCAATGTTTTTTTGCAGTAGGCTAATATTTTTTATATAAATGGAAAGCAAATGACATTTGTCTCACTTTTTTGCTGATCCGAAAATTTTCCGATTTGTGACTAAATTTGTGGCACATTAAATGGCTGTGACTGCTTAGGTAAACTAGCTGCACAATTTAGAAACTGTTTCTTAAAAATATTTAATACATATCAAAAATTATTATTAAAATCAATTATACATATTGGCTAAACTATTTATTTTTGTTTTACGGTTTATGGTGACTTTTCTCGTTAATTGGACATGTAGCCAACAGATCATTAGCCTAAAAACTTCCGTTTCTTAGTACACAGATAAATCATCCACGATTACCTCACTCATTATCTTAACATTCGGGCGTTTATTCGACGCCAAATATATAACACACGCTTAACATGCTCATAGCAAAATCACATAAGCAATTTGTGCATTTCAAACTACATGAGGCTAGTAAATGTCTAAACCGCCCAGGGGCGTCCTTACCTCAGCCACCTGTCAGCTTAAAGGTGAAATAAATCAGTTGCGGTTATTACAACGAAAACCGGCAGATGGCGATGTTTAACAAGTAAAACAGTGGGTTACGACCATGGACCGTAAAAGATAGGTTACGACCGCATAAAAAGTGAAGTTATTATCAATTAGCCAAATTAAATGAGTCTTTTTATAGTATGGGAAATTTTCTAAAAATTATTATTTTTTTATGTTGTGCCATATGTAAAATATAATGATGCAATTTTCAATATAGGATTTAATAAAACGCATTAACTAATATTTCGTGTTGATGGTGTACATAAACATTCGGGCGTTTATTCGACGCCAAATACATGACACACGCTTCTTAATATGCTCATAGCAAAATTACTTAAGCAATTTTGTGTATTTCAAACTACTTGAGGCTAGTAAATGTCTAAACCGCCTGGGGCGTCCAACTTACCTCAGCCACCTGACAGCTAAAGGCGAAAAAAAATCAGTTGCGGTTATTACAACAAAAACCGGCAGATGGCGATGTTTAACAAGTAAAAAAGTGGGTTACGACTGCTGGTCATATAGGCCCTATGTGTAACATAAAAAGGCATTTTATAATTAGCCAGAAACAAAATCTGAATTTAAATTGTAGATGCAATTTTCAAGATAGGATTTAATAAACATTTTAAGTAATGTTTCATTTTCATAATACTGGTGTACATGAACATATGCTTTAAAAAAAGTAGTAAAAAAATAATAAATGAAGAGTTCAGATGCAAAAGCATCTAAGTGCCGTCTGAAATTTTCTTCTAAAATTACCACCATTTTTTTAGGATCCTGTGTTTATGACCAGTTATTTCACTTTTAAAATGATGGATATTTAATTGTCATTGCCTTAAAAGTTAAATAACAACAAACACAGGAGGCTGAATAAAATGCAAATTTAAGAAGGAAAATTCAGATGGCTTTTAGAGGCTTTTGCATCTAAACTCTTCAAATATAAGATATTTTCATAATAAAAAATAAGAGCCATATACAGTTCAAAGAGTTCAAAACCTTTTCTTGCGACAACAAAATGACTACCAGCATATTATTAATATCACAGACATTAGGATAAAAGCATTAATGATGTTTTAAAACACAACCATTTTGTTTATTTATTTAGAAGCAATAATATTTTTAAAATGTGGCAAAATTTGACACTTTTATTGTTCAAAAGGGTAATGATTCGCACTCATCAAGTATTTACTTTATGCTGTTTTTATTTTTACATTCTACGGGTGACTCAGAAAACACAAACGTTTCGGCACAATGCCTTCCTCAATTTGACACTTTAAAATAAAGGTGCCAAGCAAAAATAGGTTTGATCATTGCAATAAAACAAACTTTAATGATTCCCAAAATAACTTAGTGAAAAGTTCCTAAGAAAAAACTATTATTTTCATAGTGAGAAGAACATGTTTATAATCAAAGCCACTTTTTCAACTGTAAAGAATGTTTTGTGGCATAAAAAGCTCCATGGATGTCAAAGCCAATGCCAGTAAAGACCCTTTATATTTAGGTCATCCAGAAATAAAACAATATCTTTACACAACAGCATTCAAGTATATTGAGGTCATTGACTGTGCGATTACACTGACAAAAGACTGGCCAAGACTACATTGAACTGTGAAAACAAAAATAATTGCATTTGCATAAATGTAATAATTTACCCAATGTGTATATTGGCTCTTCCTCTGTGTTGAAACAGCTCAGTCGATCCTGATGGTGCGGGAACTGCAGGATGTGAATGTAACAGCTCCTGCGGATGCATTCTTTGAATGTGAGATATCTTTGCCTGTGGCCAAGGCACCTACGTGGACCCTCAATGGGGAGATGCTGTATCCTGGCCCTAAAGTAGTGCTGGAGAAAATGGGAACTGTTCATAGGCTCACTCTTAAACAAACGTCTGAAGAAATGAGCGGCACTGTGTGCTTTATCACAGGGAGAACCAAAAGCACTGCACAGCTGCGTGTCAGAAGTAAGTCATATATTTGGTTATACAGTTGAAGTCAAAACGATTAGCCCTCCTGTGATTATTTTTTCTTTTTCAAATATTTCCCAAATGATGTTTAACAGAGCAAGAAATTTATCCAGTCTTTCTTATAATATTTTTTTCTTCTGGAAAAAGTCCAGTATTTGTTTTATTTTGGCTAGAATGAAAGCACCATAAATGTCATGTTAAGGTCAATATGATTAGATCGCTTAAGCCTAATTTTCTGTTACAAAGCTGTTAGAATTTTCTGTTAGCGAAAATCAAATGAAATAAGTTAAACTCATAATTTTTCAAAAAGTTACTTTAATTTAATGAAAAAGAGTTATGGTAACTCATGAACTCATTATATCAAGCAGAACTCATACTGAATGAGTTATGAATTAATTCATTCATTTTTTTGTGTTAACTCAATACTAAGCAATACCAAACCATTTTAATAGTTTGGACAATTTATTCTATTAACTGAACTCATATCGGTTTTGATAACTTAAAACGTTTGTTACTAATAATACACTAAATGTTTGATGATATAAACACAAATATTATGTGTACTCAAAACCATGTGGTTTCAAAACTTAAATATTTTGCTGCAGTCGGTTTCCTCATACAGTTTGACTTATCTTAACTTATCAGGTTTTACAGTGTAGTCAAGGCATTAAATTGCACTTTAATCTGAATACTAGTATCTTGAAAAATCTAGTAAAACATTATGTGCTGCCATGGCAAAAAAATGATCATAAGTTATTAGAAATGAGTTATTAAAACTATTATGTTCAGAAATGTTTTGGAAAAAAATAGTTTTCATTAAGAAATTTGAAAAAATATACAGGAGGGCTAATAATTCTGACTTCAACTGTATGTGAAGTATATTAAATATACAGTTGAAGTCTTTTTTTAATATTTCCCAAATGATGTTTAACAGAGCAAGGAAATTTTCACAGTATGTCTGATAATGTTTTTTTTTCTTCTGGAGAAAGTCTTATTTGTTTTATTTAGGCTGGAACAAAAGCAGTTTTAAATTTTTTAAGAACCATTTTAAGGTCAGAATTATTAGCCCCTTTAAGCTATATATTTTTTCGATAGTCTACAGAACAAACCATCGTTATACAATACATTGCCTAATTACCCTAACCTGCCTGGTTAACCTGATTAACCTAGTTAAGCCTTTAAATGTCACTTTAAGCTGTATAGAAGTGTCTTGAAAAATCTAAAAAAAATATTGTTTACTGTCATCATGGCAAAGATCAAATAAATCAGTTATTAGCGATAGGTTATTAAAACTATTATGTTTAGAAATGCGTTGAAAAAAAATTCAACAAAAAAATATTCAAAATTGTTAAACAGAAAATAGGGAAAAATAAACAGGGGGGCTAATAATTCTGACTTCAACTGTATATACTGTGTGTCATTGCCTTTACTCTGAATATGAGATGTCTCTGATGCCTATTCTTAGATATGGAGTCTCGACTTGTTTTAATAAGAACTTGATACACCCTTGATACTAATAGCATGGGGACATGTGATTTACAGTAGTATCCAATTGAGGGTAAAGTTTATAAAGTGACTGCTGACTTATTGATCCTTGTTTCTCTCTTCTTTTTTTGCAGAAAACAACTGAGAAACAACACGTGCTTACATGTGCATAATACTCAACTTGCTATTTAAATGCAAAAATACCGAATGAAATGATAAAGCTCACATTTCTCTTAATGTGTCTGAAAGTGGGCCTAACAAGAATTTAAAATCCAAATATATAAATTTAGTGTATATTATATGCAATTCTACATGGTTTACCACACATGTATTAAATTCTTAAAATATCATGCTTTCTAAATCTTTGATCAATCACACTGGGCTTTAGAAACGAACAAACTGGTGGAATCAGCCATGTTGGCACAAGTAAAATGTCTTGCATTTAAAAAAATATTTATTTGGTATTTTATTTAGCAATTTGTGTACTACTGTATATCCTTGTATAGATATCCTTTTGTGTTTTTTATTATTAGATTAAAGTGAGGTTAAGGCATGTAATAAAAATATGCAGGGCCAAAGATGATCAAATGGGTTTGGGACGGAAAGAAACTTTAGAGTAGGATACGTGACAAATACAAGTTCATGAATTCATTTAACTAAGTAGGAAAACATTTACAAATACAATTTGTGGAAATTCTTTTGAGTTTGCTTCTGTTGTATTCAAAAAATATTTCACAATTATTGCCTTTTACTAAAGTATCCAAATAAGTGCTGCAATGTTTCCATGTTTATCATTACCTTTCAATAAAATTTGAAAACTATTATATTTGAAGTGTGGTTTTTGGTTAACAGTACCGCCTGGAAAAACCTATCTCCAAGTGAACATTGCAATTCAGAAAGTTACTCTACATTTTTACTTACTATTTTGGTCATTATTTACTCATCCTCATGCTATGCCAAACCTGTTTGACTACTAACATTTGTGGAAACAGCAGTGTTTTTTCAGGCATTTTGCCAAAGCACAGGTAACTGTAAAAAAGTGGTTTGTAACAGCACAATAATAATATTTTAATGTCATCATTTTCTTTAGGCTTGACTTAACACTACATTTCCATTGGCTGATGTGATTTTCTGTCTTATGTCATCTTTTTAATGTTGTCCGAGCCAAATACATAGTACGTTTAAATCAGTTTGTAAAAATAGGTAAAAAAAAAAAACATTTAATTTATTCCTATTTAAAAACTCAACACAGTTTATTGAGCAAGAACGAGTTATTTTAAGTGACATCTCTCTCTTTTATTCACTCTGACTGTTTAAATGTATTAACCTTTGGTTAAGGCGTTACGGTGGCACAGTGAGTAGCACGATCACCCCACGGCAAGATTTCAGGTTTGAGCCTCGGCCGGGTCTGTTGGCATTTCTGTTTGGAGTTTGCATGTTCTCCCAGTGTTCGCATGGGTTTCCTCCGAGTGCTCCGGTTTCCCGCAAAAGTCAAAAGACATGGTATAGGTGAATTGGGTAAGCTAAATTGTAGTAAATAAGTGTGTATGGATGTTTACCAGTAATGGGTTTCAGCTGGAAGGGCATCTGCTGCGTAAAACATATGCTGGATAAGTTGGCAGTTCATTCCACTGTGGCGACCCCAGATTAATAAAGGGACTAAGCTGAAATAAAAACGAACTCTTAAGATCTGGGTTCAGCTTGGACGTCACTTCAATTTTCAGATCACACCTCTTCTATGCCCTGTGCACTCTTTTGATAATCTCTAGTATCAATCCCGTTCAAAATTGAGCTCTCTACCTCTGAAAGTCTGCTTTTTATTTGGGCTAGGGATCTTGACATAGACATAAAAGAAGACATTTGGTCAACAATTTTACAAAAGGTCCATACATCATCTGTATGTGCTCGTGATGGGATTCTACAGTGCAAAGTAGTCCACAGTGTTCACTGCACTGTAAAAAAATCCATAATTTTACGGTTTATTCCTGGCAGCTGGGGTGCCGAAAAAAAAAACATAAAATAAAGGCCTTAAAATTACAGAAATTTACTGTAAAATACGGACATTTAATTACAGAAATGTCCTTAATTTAAAACTTCGGGTAAATTTCTGTGATTCAACCTCTGTTATTTTACAGTAAATTTCTGTAATTAAACTGCCGTTATTTTACGTTTTTTTTCCGACACCCCAGCTGCCGGAAATAAACCGTAAAATTACAGATTTTTTTTTACAGAGTGGTCTAAGTGTAAACTGGCTTGCATGTTCCCTGCTATTGATCTAACTGTGACAAATGTCATGCTGAACCTGCAAATCTAGTTGTTTTGGACCTGTCCTGCCTTGTTTCCTTTTTGGGAATCTGTTTTTGATTCATTTTCAGCAATTTCATCTATTAAAATCGATCCTTCTTTATTAATTACCATTTTGTTTTTCTGAATTAATAGCTTTTCTATCATTATTAGCTAGGCGGTGTATTTTGTTGCAGTGGAAGTCTTCTCAACCCCCATCCCATACTCAATGGATTAAAGACTTAATGTTAAATTTGAAAAAATTAAATATAGTCTTCAAGGTTCAGTGATCGAATTTACTAACATTTGGTTGCCATTCTTGGAGCATGTCAAATCTCTGAAACTTGAAACAGTTACTGTAGAATGAATGGTTGCCCATCTTGCACTTTTAGTCCTTCCAGATGAGTACTAGTTCTAATATAGCACAAGCATACAACTCTTTCTTGACATAAAACCACCCCCCAGCCTATTCAGTTTAATATATTTTCCCTTTTCTCTCTCTTTACATTGTTTTTTATGATAATTATTTATTTTATCGTATACACCAAGCTGCTAACCTAAACGTTCTGTACTGACTTGTTTATATGCTTAAAATGCAAAATGAATGCACATCATTTATTGTTTATGCACATCATATACTGGATTATAGTGTGGTTTATTTATATTTTTTATTTGTACAGTTATATATTATTATATTGTTATTTTCTTTTTTTTTCTTTTTTGTTAACTGTCACAAAAATCTGATAAAAAATAAATAAATAAATAAATAAATATAATATCTTAATATATTTAAGTCTTCACAATCACACTTAGATTAGAATATGGTAATAATACATGAATAAATGGAAATATAACAATATTTATAACAGTAAAAAAGGAAAATATAAATATAGCAGTCACTATAAACAATATTCATCACAAATTTCAACTCTAAACAAATTATATAGAAACTGAAATATATATCTTCTAGATATCGATCAATTACCTGATCGTGTTTCTCATTTAGCACAAATACGAATGGCTTTTGCCTTCTTCACAATAACTGCAAGTTTTATTTTTGTCATATATTTTGAAGCATTTATCAGTTTAAAAATAAATAATTATAATTTTCATAAATTACTGCAGTTAAATATGACCCCTGAACACTTACCAAATGGAAAAAACGTATTACATATCACAGTTTAGAGTAATGTCAATATTTCTCCCCTCATTTCAGTCTTTGACTTCATTCATGTGATCCCGAAGTCAAACTGAGCTCATGTGACCAGTTTTAACCTATAATTGCTAGGGTCACTCCTAAAAAGACCCCATACTAGACCACTTAGAGGGCCATTTAAAATCACCTGACATTTAAAATTGTTACATCACCTGGTAGTTTAACATTTCATCATACGCCACTTTACAAGCCATTAAAAACTAAATACGCTTGCAAAACTATGCCACACAGAATGCTCAAACCAATAGATGCATCTCATTTTGTATCATTCAGACGCTTTATTCAAAATCTAGCACTGAAATACTAGAGCATGTAATCAGATCCTGCATAAAGGCCAGAGGGCACTCAATAGCCCCTTGCGGTGTCCGATGAACTGTCTATGAATTGCAGTTTCCTTCAATCTGTCCTCGCCTTTCAGGTCCCCCGTCTATACATTGTTTCAGAGAACCATGCATTCAATATAGTTTAACAAAATTTGTACATTTGATATGCGCGTAGGCTGACAAAAGCTGGCGGACATTTGAACATAAAGCTTTTGTAAAAATGAAAGCAGTAGAACTCAACTGATTCAATGAAGATGACTTTGTGCAATTGACTATAATAACAAAAACGTAATTTAAAGTATATGGAATAAAATATATATATATTATTTGTACTAGGTGCAGTTTAAATATGTTTATCACTGGAACTAGATTCTATAATATAATTTATATATGACTGTATTTACATTCAAAGCTTCTATTAAGATGTTAGAATTAAGTTGTGAATGTCTTATTTTATAAAGTCATTATTACCCTAAAAATATCATCTATTTTTTTTTTTACAATATAGCCTATTGTGTACAACTTACTAGATCGTCCATGAAGGTGAGCACTTTATTTAGTAAGCAGGAGAGCAAAGTTATTTCATCATAGGGAAAATGTTGTTTTTGAAAGTCTGGAAGACATGACAGAAAAAAAAATGTATGTTTCTGCTCCCAGAAATTTCAGAAATTCAAAAGGCAACAGAAACACGTATATTCAAAGGCACAGGAAAAATAGCAGATGCTTAATTGCATGCTGTCAGCTTGAATGTTATGGCTATTCTAAATAAAAAAACTAGAGCTGTGTAATTAGGGTAAAATATCTAATTAGAATTTTTTTGACATGTATTGCGATTTCGATTTGATTTGCGATTTAAATTTGTAAGCTTCAGCTCAATAATCTGTATTGTATCTTCTTACTGCTAAAATGCAGTGAGTGTTAGTTAAAAAAGGAACTGGAAAGACATTAACTTACTTCAACATTAATTTAAATGAAATTATCTAGAGCAAAGAGTAAGCACAAATTAGGGAGATAGTGTAGCTTATTAAACAAAAAATATATAATTATAAAAATACAGAACACTCAGCAAAGAGCCTTTCTGTAGCTTATATTGTCTAAAAACCAATAATAGTCACAGATGCTACACAAAATATCACAACATTCAACGTGCAGTACAGCAAAATGGCTCAAATATGCGTGAAACGGAAGAGTATATCTTCTATCCAGCATTAATATTTTTATGTCAAAACTAATAAGCTAACTTAATTCCTTCATGTTGTCCCAACACAAATCGATTGTGTAACCCAGCATTTTTTACAGTGTACCATTGCATCTGACATTTTCTACATGAATAATTATGGCTTCTTGCTTAAATTTTGTCCATATACTCAAAAAAGGTAACATGGAGAGCATTTTGGGGTGAACAATCTCCTAACAAATACACAAAGGATTTTAAACACTTCAAATGTAAAGGAAGTGCAAAGTTGTATAGGCAGGTCAAGTTACCCATCATTCACATGCACAGAAAGATCTCTGGTGATGACCTATCAGGTCTCTAAACAGCAAATGGCAGATAAATAGAATGTGTTTTTACAGTTATACGGGGTTGTAACCCATGCACTGGGTCTCCAGAAAGCGAGGTCACTCTGAAAAAAAACAAACCTACAACACCTAATGATGTTTTAAGCAGCTTGTGAGGGTAATAAAATCAATTGAGCCTGAATCAACTACAACTAAAATATACACAGCAGAACAAACTCCACGTCAAACAACATGCAGCTACTCTGTTTTTCTATTTTAATTGAATTTATACACTACGTCTTAACTATTCAAGATTGATAATGATTATAAATGTTCCCTTGAGCATCAAAAATGTGTGTATACAGTTGAAAAATTTTTAGCCCGCCTGTTTATTTTTCCCTAGTTTCTGTTTAACAAAGAGAAGTTTTTTTCACACATTTAAAACATTTCTAAACATAATAGTTTTAATAACTCATTTCTAATACGTGATTTATTTTATCTTTGTCATGATGACTGTAAATAACATTTTACTAGATATTTTTCAAGACACTTCTATACAGCTTAGGCCGTACTCACACTATGTACAGTTGCCTTGAACCGGGCCAAAGCACGCTTGTCCCCCCTCCCGTCTCCCCCGACAGCCCGCACTCACATTACATTCGGGCCTGGGTGCGCTTACGTCATTGATGACGCACAACTCAGTAAGCGCTCTCGCTCAGCACAGTGGAGATTTCTTTAGTTATATCGTTTAAGTTGTTTGATATGCTGTGACATGCAGTCTAATACAGATCAGCCACTTTTGACGCTCATAAACAATCATAAAGTCCTCGTGCTGCAGGAATTAGGAAGTTTGCTGAAGGCACAGCTGACGTGCAGTGAAGGCTTTGCATCTTTAATAATGTACAACAGTTTGCGTTTATTGAACAGTACGAATGATTAATTAATCCATATGAAACAGTCCCTTAAAAGTCACGTCTCGCTTTCAGTTTCGGGCTCAGGCACGCTTGCACTCACACTGTAAGTGTACCGCGCCTGAGCCCAAGTGAACCGCGCTCAGGCCCACCTCTTCCAACCGGGCCAGGGCCGCACCGGGCCAAGTGAACCGTGCCTGAGCCCAATTCAGAGCACTCACACTTCTCAAACTATCTGGGAAATGGGCCTAGGCACGGTTCGGATAGCATAGTGTGAGCACTTTCTTAAAGTGACATTTAAAGACTTAGCTAGGTTAATTAGGTTAACTAGACAGGTTATGTTAATTAGGCAAGTTATTGTATAACGATTGTTTGTTTTGTAGACTATCAAAAATATATAGATTAAAGAGGCTAATACTTTAGACCTTAACATGGTTTTACAAATTTTAAACAGCTTTTAT
Organism: Danio tinwini; assembly: GCA_903798205.1. Taxonomy (NCBI): domain Eukaryota; kingdom Metazoa; phylum Chordata; class Actinopteri; order Cypriniformes; family Danionidae; genus Danio; species Danio tinwini. The sequence goes on from CAIGQZ010032409.1 coordinate 14,233,295, forward strand.
TCTAGCCGAAATAAAACAAATAAGACTTTCTCCAGAAGAAAAAATATTATCAGACATTCATTCATTTTCTTTTCGGCTTAAACTCTATTTTAATCCGGCATTGCCACAGCGGAATTAACCGCCAATTTATCCAGCATATGTTTTACGCAGCGAATGCCCTTCCAGCTGAAACCCCTCTCTGGGAAACATCCATACACACTCATTAACTACGGACAATTTAGCCTACCCAATTTACCTGTAACCACACTTTCTTTGGACTGTGGATGAAACCGGAGCACCCGGAGGAAATCCACGTGAACATGAGGAGAACATGCAAACGCCACACAGAAACGTCAACTGACCCAGTCGAGGTTTGAACCAGCGACCTTCTTGCTGTGAGGCACCACCGCGTCGCCATTATCAGACATACTGTGAAGATTTCTTTGCTCTATTAAACATCATTTAGGAAATATTTTAAAAAGAAAAAAGTTTTTAAAGAGGGCTAATAATTCTGACTTTAACTGTATATTCAAAATATTGTAACATTTCATATGCAAATTATGCACCAACACAAAACATAATAAAAACAATCTTTAAATAAGTTCTAAAAATAATAATAAAACCTAATTCAGAGTTATCAATCAATAATTGTGAAAATTAAAAACCCAATTTCTAAATTATGTACGCTGTAAAAGAAAATCTGTAAAATTTACGGTTAAAAAAAATGCCAACTGTGGTTGTCAGTATTTTACCATTAAAAGTACCATACAAATTGTAAAATAAATGTCCAATTTTTTATGTAAACAACAGCTTTTTATTAATTTTAAAATATTAATACACCAATGTTTTGAAGTTTCACGCAGGAAATTACTGGAAAATGTCATATTACGGTTATTCATTAAATATATATTAAGAAAAACTTATGCAGAGTTCAGACTGCATGATTTTAGCCCCTAATTTTGACTCGCCAACAGGTTTTGAGAAATCAGCAACAAATGCCTGGAATCACAGGCAAATTGGTGCTCATTCACGTGAGTAACAATCGCGCAGTGTGAACTTTCAAAGATGCGATCTGAGAGAATCGTAGATGAGTCACCAATGCCCATGAGATATTTACCATGCTAAATATCTGGAGCTGTCTGTGATTCCAATCATGCCGTGTGAAATGTGTCCATATCTCAGCAGGGAACGTCATGAACTCGGCATTACTGTTAACCAGGTTACATATTTTTCCTGTAGCACTTCATGGCCATTTTTACAATTTGAAAATACAGTTTCAAAATAAATTAAAAGGTATATATCCAAAATGTATATGAATATAAAATGCCCCCTAAGCAGCAAATGGCAGCAACAAGCGACAATTTTTTTATTGTTTTTATTCATCCTATTTATAACAAATGCCCAACATGTGACTAATTTGTTTTTTTTGTTTTTTTATACATCCTATTTATAACATTATGCATATCTTTACTGTCACTTAACTGTCAATAATCTATTAATCTTGCTGAATAAAAGTTATTTTTTATCCTCCCGCTATGCAAATGTTAGTGTATCTCACAGTGTACCCACAAAAATATCAAGTAGCACAAAACAACTGTTGATAATTGTAAACGTTCCCTTGAGCAAAAAAAAAAAAACGCAGTCAGAAGGGTACAGGAGGACCCCCCCCCCCCCCCCCCACCCCCCCCCCTTCTGAAACTTCAAAGCCGAGTGACAATGGGAGGAATGTGTGGCATGTCTTCACGACACCAGCAGGCTTTTGTGTGTCTCTCAGCAGGCAGAGAAACAGCGGCAGGAGGGTTTTTACATGCTAAACGTTGCTTCCTCAGGGAGACAAACACTGGACTAGCCTTCACCCAGGGGGCAGAGGAGAGTACTGCTTCAATAACTAATGAGTTTAGTTAAAAGGCATCTCTGGAGAGGAGGGTGATCTGCTTTTTGATTATTGTTATTGAGATCTTAAAATGAAAACTAGTTTTTAATAGCATAAAAACTAAATATAAACAAAAGTGTGACAGAGCCTTTGCAATGGCCTTTCTTGTTCTGCAAGTCACACAATTATTGTTACTAAAACATTTAAATCGTTTGAAGATTTTTGGGCTTGATGCCACCTCAGGTGTGCATTGATATCTAATAATTCAACAGATTATAATTTGGCAATCAATTAATCCACTTATACCATGGTTACTTAAAAAATATTGTCAGGCTTTCAAAACATTTGTCAGGGTTTTGTCCCCTGTGTTTCTTACATAGCTTACCCACAGCCTTTTGTATGTTGTAGGCTATGTTGGGTAAATTACTTTTAAAAAGTAATTGATTACAAATTACTGACTACTATTGGAAAATTGTAATCTGATTACATTAATTACATTAATTACTTAATGTAAAAAAGTAATCATATTACTGATTACTTTACTTTGAAGTTACTTTTAAAACATATAAAATATACCTATAAAAATACAGAATAAACTGCAGCTCTTTTAGTAATTTAATATTCACTGAAAAACATTACAATGGGTTGATCACAGCAGCTTGACATATTCAAAAGACTTAAAGAGTTCACCTAAAACTTAAAATTCTCTCATCATTCACTTGTTCCAAACCTGTTTGCCTTTTTTTTTTTACACAAAAGAAGATATTTAGAAGAAAATTGTAACCATTGACATACATAGTATGCAATAGCACTGCAGTGTTTGGGTGTTCTGTGTTTGTCTGGGGTAATTAGTCTACCTAAATGTGTATATTCCATACAAAGCATGAAGCTGATCCGTCAGTTCTTGTCGCGTGACTCGCGGTTCTCAACTGGTGCACCTAGAAAATGTAAGCGCATGTAAAAGACGCAATATATGAACGACCCCATAAGGAGCTACGCTTCTCTTCACATTTAGAAAATACCTGAAAATAGGCTGATTCCTACCGCTGGTGTCCTCTTTGGTGACGAGTATTGTCATAGAATGGTTTCTATTCAAGTGCTTGAACAAGTTGCTGGTCGAGTTAAAAGCAGTCGAAAGTTCTTTAGACTGGACATAGACTGAATATCACAGCATTATTTTTGCTTTTATGCTCAATGAAAGGAAAGTAATGTCTGTATTTCCACTTAAAGAAGCAGCCACTTTCGACAGCAACCCTTTCAGCTCGCGTTCTCCAGCTATTTAAAAGAACATGCTTATTAACTGACGTTGCAGCTGAAAATGTGATTTAAAAGAGGCCTTTTTTCTTCTTAAAACTATATTTGTAACGCAAGTAACGCAATTACATTGACTTTAGTAAGAGAAATCAAATTACACAAATGTAAAATGTAATTCGTTACATTACTGCATCCCTCAAAAATGTAATTAGAATACAGTAATGCGTTACTGTGGAACGCATTACACTCAACTCTGGTTGTAGGCTGTGTAATTTGAAATCGTTTCATAAACTGAAATCGTTCAGCACTGAGATATTGAACACTGAAAAAAAAATTTATTGGATTTATTTGTTTTTTTTTAAAGGTAAGCGATTGCAAACAATTTATATGGGCTGAATTTTAACAAATTAAGTGTATAATGCTCAATCTAAATTTAGTCCATGTAAATAGTTTGCAACCACTTTAAAACATTTTGTAAATCCAATGAATCATTTTTTTCAGTGAACTGTAATGTGATCAAAACCTGCTTGGAATTACTTTACCTGTGCATTTATCTGAAAATAACTGCACACCTTAAAATGCTCACCAGCCAATTAAAAACAAGCTTTCAGCAGAATAAAAAATAAATAGAACTATGAATGTGGAAAGTAGTAGGTTTGCAAAATGAGGTCAGTCGCAGGAGCATTAGGGGAGCAAGTCTGGGCAAAAACCAGTGAGAGATGGTTGTTTCAGCAGAAAAGCCTCCCATTGAGAAACTGTGCAGGAAGAAGAGGAGTTCAGCTTAATGTCTGCAATGGAAAAATATCTCTCAGGACTCTGTCAGAGACGTGTCATGGCCCAGCAGTGCAGATAAGGAGGGCCTCCTCTTGACAAGTATCTTTCAGACCTCATTCAAGCCCTGCGCTCTGGGTAAACATGAAGAGAGCAGCCCAGAGGGTCTTTATCCTGCTCAGACACGCGCTACAGATGCTCTCATTCATGTCGTCAAATGATCAAAATGAAGCATCCCCAAGTGTTCATTCACAATGTCCATACAAACAAATACTGCACAATCAAAAGAGACCAAATCTGGATGCAACGAGCTTATCGTGATTAGGAAACGTTTCTACACATTACAAACAGAGCTTCCTTATTAAATGCCACAGCAAGCTCCACTCATATGTCTAGGCATTGTAAACATACTGGTATATATTTGCTTTTTACTGTCGGTTGATGATAAAATTGTTTTAAAGATAAAGAGAATGCTTTACAAGTGCTCTAAAGGATAAGCTTCAGCATGTATGGCACACTTTTAGGACGAGTGTCTCCCCCTGCTGTAGGATGAGAGGATTGCACAATATAAATGTGATCTTGTCACAACAAAATGTAGGAGTTTTTAATTAGAATTCAAATGATCATATGCACCCATAATACAATTAGGTTTAAAACACTGTACAATCATTTTTATATGTCATTATTAGTGCATTAAGAATGAAGAACACTATTTATTCATTGATTGATTTTGTCAGGTTAATATTAATATAGATTTATTATTAGACTAGTCTGCTGTTTTTAGACGGAAGCGATAAAAGAGAGAAGTAAATTAAACATTTCTGAGAAATCATTTCTGTTGGATGAACATTAAAAGAAAAGAGCTAAGCTAAATCTAGATTAACCCTTGTTGTGCGAGAAGGGTGCAGGATCATACTATTGTGCTGTGCAGTCTCATATAGCCACTTGTGGTTTTGATCCCCCCAACCTACTGGACATTTAAAGTACTGTACTGTATTTTTGGGTTACTTTTAGTTTTTCTCAGCATGAGTAAGTGCTTTATTTTTACTAAAGGTCTGTTTTTGTAAATATTCAAAGGTCAATTGACTATAATCTGTTTTATACCACCTATATTATGTTGTACAAACACCTCTTCATGGCTTAGGGGAGAGCGGGGCACAAAGTAACACTTTTTGGTTTTGGCCAAATAATAAACAAAGTAATAGGGTTAGACAAACCATGTTTTTTTTTACCAGCAACACACAAGCATCTCCTACAAATGAGCAGTGAAAGTATGACCACCGGATCTCTGGTTTCTGTGCAGTGTTGCTAAAAGTGACAGGAGTAAAAATGTTACTATTTACCCCACCTGTGGTGTAAGTTGTAACAGCGGGTTAGTTGTAACATGCTTATAAAGACAGATTTCACACAATTAATTTAAATTCAGTTTACTTTAAATAGTATATTTCATCATTAGCTATTTTTTATTCTACGTAGCACAGTATGTTTATTGTATTTTTCTATTTGATAAACACATTTGGATAAATTTGCAATATTATCCATTATTATACAATGCATTTATTTGCCTTATAAGCAATAAAACTATTTTATTCTATTAAAAATATTTTCTATTAACAATCATTTTTTTTATAAAAAAAAGTTC
>CAIGQZ010032409.1:14328813-14372851 GCA_903798205.1 Danio tinwini
TCATATTATTAATATCTCAATTTAACATACAGGGTTTACACTATAGCATTAAAATGTTACAAACCATTAAAATGTAATAATTCCAATTGTTTTTTTAAAGGTTTGTAGTATGTTTTGGGAAATCTTCCATGAGAATTTAGTGGTTTTTAACATACCACCAATAAAAGGCAACAAATTACCTGCAGAGACCCACACAGACCCTTAAAGTTCTCATTAAAATCAATGCATAACCCATTACAATCACTGAAAACCATTGTAATTTTTTTTTTCAACAAAGATGTTTTGTGTGCGTGTCTATGTAATGTATAATAACAATGACAAAAAGTAAAACATCTGAAATACACTAATTTATGCTCAAAGGATATCCATGTTACCGAACATCCAATTCCAAAATACACTCATCGGCCACTTTATTAGGTACAACTGTTCAACTCCTTGTTAAATCGCAAATTTCTAATCAGCTATATCACATCGCAGCAACTCAATGCATTCAAGCATGTAGACATGGTCAAAATGATCTGAGGCTACGATTCTCACAGGCTGACCAAAATTGCACAATAGAAGATTGCAAAAACGTTGCCTGATCTGATGAGTCTCGATTTCTGCTGTGACATTCAGATGGTAGGTTCAGAATTTGCCATCAACAATATGAAAGCATGGATTTATCCTGCCTTGTATCAACGGTTCAGGCTGGTAGTGGAGGTGTAACGATGTGGGGGATATTTTCTTGGCAACAACTGCTTGATGCTATCATGTCAAATGGGCCAAAATCTCTGAGGAATATTTCCAGTACTTTGTTGAATCCATGCCATAAAGGATTAAGGCAGTTCTGAAGGAAAAAGTGGTCAAACCCAGTAATTGTAAGGCGTACCTAATAAAGTGACAGAAGAGCGTTAAATCCCTGATTAAAACAGAGGGTGAAATTAAACTACCCAAAAGGCCAGAAAATAATAAGTTGTGCTTTTTAGGAATCAAAACTTCAACACTCACGTCGTCATTTAAGCTTTTATGAATAACAAAGTCATATTTTTTTTCTCCATGGCACAGCACTAATTTCATTATTACGACAAATATAGAAAGATAGCAAGTGTTTTGCATCACAGAGTCTATTTAAAAAGTCAAACACTGAAAAATGGACAAAACACCAGTATTAAAAACCATAACATCATTCCACTCTCTCCTGGACACATGAACATCACCATTACATCTTAAAACATCAACATTGGCACTTGCAAAAACAGCCCAGCCCCGACGCAGTGCTGAGCAGATGTTCAATCCCCATGAGGAAAACCATCCATATTAAAATGGCACAATTACCAAGAAGGCACGTCAACTGCACGATAACAGGGGCTCTCCAGTCCACGGTACAGCATGCTTTACGCCAATGGCCAAATCACTTTCTCAACCAACCATCTGACAGCTCAGTGATCTAATGGAGAGTTAAGGCATTACAAGTCAAAAATCTGTTTCCACTGACAAATCAAGCTTTGATTCCAGTATTCTTTACCTGTTTTGATTAATATAAACACACAAGTGGCATACTGTTATGAATTTAAAACAATACAGTATCGAACAAACTGATTTTGTAAATAAGACCACTTTGATATAGTCTTTTTTTTTTTTTTGCTACAGTAATTTAAGGCCACAATGGAGGACCTCGCATTAGACAAAATAAAGCATACTGTATATGATACAAAAGGTGCATTAGCTTAACCTTCGGAGTGAAAACGGGCCATGCGACACAGGCCAATTTCCCTTTCTTGCATCTGTTGCTTTGCAAAACTTGAAATTCAAGTGCTGGCTGATTGCATCAAGACTCTTTCTTATATCTGGTTTAGGAAATACAATCGAGAAGGAAAAAACTAAATAAAGGGAAAATGAATGCTTGTTTCAGAGTCCAATAACGTTGTCTGGATTAAAAAATAAGAACAACAGCATATAGTTCAATGTGATTGCCATTCATGGGTTAATCTTGAGGTAAACTTAATAAACACAGGGAATGAGGGAGGTGGTTTAACTCAAGATATGAGCCCAAGATAAGAAAGTCATTTCTTAAAGAGACATTCTCTAATCACCGACCAAAGAGCACAATAATCTTATTTCACAGGGCTTCCCTCAACCATGAAAACGAAGAGTTTGGCAAAGGAGTAACACATCTTTGGGTGAAATCTCATAAGCCACATTTTCACATCTGAATTAAAAAGAAAAAATAAATTGCCTAAAGAAAACAAAGTATACTTCATGAAATAATTTTCAAGACAATTAAACAAATTTCCCCCATATTATTGCAGTAATGCTTTCAGGACATTGCTTTTTTCCATTATTATACACAATGGCAGTTTTCATTACTGTGATACAGTACTTTTTAACAAATAAATTAAAGGCAGTACAACAAATACAACCATAATGTATAAATACAATACAATTTTAATATATTATCATGTTTTTTACACATTACAGTAATATATAAGTTTGCATTTCCTGCATTAATGCAAAATCGGGGGAAAATGTGTTTAGCTGATGCGTTTCCTTTAAGCAAAATATGATTTCCTATGTGAAAACTTATCGCCAGCTCTCCTGAATTCACCTAATCAAGTGTCAGAACAATCAGCTTCTTGATTCACCGTTTTATGCACGTAATGGATAAAGCAGTCCTTCACAGTTCTGTCTTTTCTCTCTCTCTATCAAACAATCATGTGAATGGAATTGTGGGTAGGTGATGAGGACTGAGCTAGTGGCTGGTCCTGTTAGGGGGAAGCAGTGTGGCGCTCCGGGCCCCGCAGCCTCCCTGGCCCCAAAGTGACAGCTGCTTTTAGTGTCATGCTAACTAGTAGTCCTCTGCTGCTTGAGCACAGTGTAGACATTATCCACTTTACTCAGTCTCTCGAAAAACGGGATGAGATCCAGCAGCTCTGTGTCAGACATGTCGTCAAACCAGGAGGCTACAGGTACCTAGACGTGACAGAAGAAGAATTTCTGTTCAAATATGCTAGGATGAAAACAAATATATGAAATACATTTAATTTAAGCTTTAATGTTGTGTCAGCAACAATGGCTTTACAATCGTGTTTTGCAATTAATTAATTTACTAACAAAGTAATAATCAACAAAACTTGTACAGCATTTATTAATAATCATAGTTCAACATTTACTAATGCATTATTAAAACCCTAATTTTTGATTGTTAACCTTATCATGAACATAAGGTAAGGTCTTACGTGGTAAGATTCTCCCCTAACTAAAACGAATAAAGATAAAAAAAATACTGTAATAAATTTATTATCCATTGTTTGTCCATGTTAGTAAATACATTAACTAATACATCCTTATTGTAAATTACCAGAATTTCATAAAAAATAAATAAAAACATTTGCAATTATTTATCAGTTTTGGTTTTAAAATGGTCCAAATATAATATATACACCCACAATAATAATAATAATAATAATAATAATAATAATAATGGCCATTTCAAACATTTTATTTTAATGTATGATAAAAATGTGAATATTACTCCAGGTTAAACCATGAAAAAGTCATTTATACATTTTCTGAATAAATATGTCATATATCATCATTTAAATATGGACATTCTACTAAAATGCTTGAAATAAATCTAAACACAGTTTTTTCTTCCATGTTCAATAAATAAGAATGAGCAGCACAAAGTATATGAAACTTTATCTACAGGGAGTGCAGAATTATTAGGCAAATGAGTATTTTGACCACATCATCCTCTTTATGCATGTTGTCTTACTCCAAGCTGTATAGGCCCAAAGGCCTACCACCAATTAAGCATATTAGGTGATGTGCATCTCTGTAATGAAAAGGGGTGTGGTCTAATGACATCAACACCCTATATCAGGTGTGCTTAATTATTAGGCAACTTCCTTTCCTTTGGCAAAATGGGTCAAAAGGAGGACTTGACAGGCTCCGAAAAGTCAAAAATAGTGAGATATCTTGCAGAGGGATGCAGCACTCTTAAAATTGCCAAGCTTTCTGAAGCGTGATCATCGAACAATCAAGTGTTTCATTGAAAATAGTTAACAGGATCGCAAGAAGCGTGTGGAAAAACCAAGGCGCAAAATAACTGCCCATAAACTGAGAAAAGTCAAGCGTGCAGCTGCCAAGATGCCACTTGCCACCAGTTTTGCCATATTTCTCTACTGATTTAAAAAGTATAAAATCACATCTTATAGCAGGGATGTCAAAACCAATTCCTGAAGGGCCGCAGGCCTGCAGAGTTTAGTTCCAGCCCTGCTTCAACACACCTATCTGTAGGTATCAAACAAGCCTAAAGCACTCAATCAGTTTGATCATGAGTGTTTAATTAAATTTGGAACTAAACTGCACAGCTGCGGCCTTCTAGTAACTGAGTTTGACAGCTGTGTCTTATAGTTTATGTACAGGTCATTACATTTGCCATTTTTTGTCAATGTTAGATTTAAAGTCAGATTTTTTAATTTATTTTACAATCTGACATGTGCACTAATTAATGTATTCTCATGAGGTTTAGCAAAGCTCTTTTAGCAGTAATAAGCGCATTAGTGCCACAGAACAAAGCAAGGCAGTAACGTACAGCATTGTCTGGGTGGAATATGTAGGAGGCTGGCGAGTTGTCCACAATGATGACTTTGTTGAGATCCCTGCCTAGACGGCTTAGGTCCTTGACATAATTTCCACGATGGAACACACAGGATTCCCGGAAAAGACGGCTTCGGAAAGCTCCCCATTTGTCCAGCAGATCCGAGACGGGATCAGCATACTAGAAAATAGAAAACCACAGGAAAGCAAAAGACACAGTTAGACTGAAACGGAAACAAAGTGTCAAGCATCAACAAAATACTTAATATTTTTATGTACATACACACATGTGGGTTAAAGATGTAAAATCCAATTTTAGTGTCCACATTATAATAAACATAAAAACATTATTTTGTACAAAGAAAAAAGGACCAAATACAAAGTTTCTACTTAATTTTCAAATCATGTTTATGAAACGGCTAAATATGGTGTAATAATGTTCCATCACTTAGTTTAACAGGATGTTTATGTAAAATGAATACATACTTTTTCTTTTTATCTGTATGTAATAAATTCTTTTAGTAAGGCTTTAGAATTTTTATTATTAACTAGTGGCGTATTACCTGCCTGTTATTAAGATATTGCCTATTGATCAGTACTTATAAAGTACATATGCTTCATAATCTTATTCTACATCCCTAATCCTACTTAATACCTAAACTCAACAATTACCCTAATAGCTATTAATAAGCAGCAAATTGGGACTTTGAGCTAAAAGTCATAGCTAAGGGCGGCACAGTGACTCAGTGGTTAGCACTGATGGCTCACAGCAAGGTCGTCACTCGTTCGAGTGCAGGAGTTCGAATGTGGAGTTTGCATGTTCTCCCATTTTTGCGTGGGTTTTCTCCAGGTGCTCCGGTTCTCCCCACAGTCCAAAGACATGTGCTTTAAGTGAATTGAATAAACTAAATTGCAGATGTGTATGGGTGTTTCCCAATAGTGAGTTGGGCTGGAAGGGCCTCCTCTGCATGAAACATTTGCTGAAATAGATGGCGGTTTATTCCGCTGTGGCAACCTGTTAAATCAGAAACTAAGTCGAAGAAAACTGAATGAATGAATGAATGAAGTTATAGTTAATGGTTTCTAAAAAGTGAAAATTGTACCTTAAAATAAGGTGTGACCAATAATTTATTGAAAATTTAAAAACTTGAAGAGTTAAGAGTATCAATATTGAAAACCCTGCCTCTAGGTCACCAAGTGTCATGAATTAACAAAAGATCATCTATGTAAAAGTCTAAATCGTCTCAGTGTTGGTTTTTGTTGTAATTCTACCAAAAATGTTTAGTTGTATAATTATTATCCATTTTAATATGCCTGAATATTTTTGGTACAGTGAGAATCCTGTAATCAAAACTATAAAACTGATACCTACAGTAAGTGATGTCAAATCCTATTTATTAATAATCATAACGTTAAATACATTGCATGGTGAAAAAAATAATAATCAATTAAAATTTCTTATTCCTACCTTGGCTAAGCTTGCAGTGAATAACACGCACTCAAACAGTTCCCCCATCCGTTTAAGGAACTCGTCAACATGAGGTCTCTTCAACACGTACACCTACAGAAAACAGGCCAGAAAAAGAAAAAGGTTAAAATAGTGTCATCAGTTGAAGGGATTAAACTCTCAGCCAGCTCCCATCTAAAGTAGCGCAACCAGCACTTGAGAAAAACTCAAGCTAAACCAGGTCAAATTCTTAATGTCTGCGGTGATGCAGCCAAGATGTATTACTAAATAAATAAGATTAATATAAGCCTGCATCTTGATATCATTGCTTCATATAACGATGATCTTTATGTGATGGTAGAACGATAAACCCAGTTTTAAGACAAGCTATAAAGCGGGTTGTTTTACTCAAACAACTAGGTCAGCCAAAATCGTTTATGATGCTGGTGGTCTCATTCCTGAACCAAGTCATCCCGAATAGGCTTTCCGGACATCACAAGCCTATCCTGGATTACTTGAACCAGGCCAAAGCCTTGTCTGTCAGATGTCTTCAGTCTGCTGGTATAACTGGTGCTGTTGGCCTTTAAAGGGCCAAGACATGGTACTGTCACAGCCTGAGAGAGTAAGAGACACTCTGAGAAGTGATTGATAGCCAGCAACTTCTCAGAAGCCGGCCAAGGTTTCTCCATTTCGTCAGGACACAGAAATAGCCGCCTGCTGCTCTGAACCGTCAGCTGAGATGCCAACGGTACTGTCAGGTAGCACACCCATGTTAAACGGCAATACGTAAACAGAGGAGAAAACGTTTCAACACTGTGCAAGAGAAGACAGACATATAATAGATGTCACATGGGGCTGACAAACATAACTTTCTTTATACTGTAATCCCCGTTGTTCATTTTAATGAACAGAAATTACATTTAAGATGATGCTTTGTCAGTTCGAGCCCCGGCTGGATCAGTTGGCATTTCTGTGTGGAGTTTGCATGTTCTCCCTCAGTTTGCGTGGGTTTCTTCCGGGTGCTCCGGGTTCCCCCACAGTTCGAAGACATGTGATATAGGTGAATTGGGTAAGCTATATTGTCCGTAGTGTGTGTATGTGTGTGTGTGTAAATGAGTGTATGGGTGTTTCTCAGTGATGGGTTGTGGCTGGAAGGGCATCCGCTCCGTGAAACATATGCTGGATAAGTTAGCGGTTCATTCCGCTGTGGCGACCCCAGGGACTAAGCCGAAAAAATAAATTAATATGTGGTATAAAGATTACTTTTTCTGAGCAGGAAAACATGTCATTTTTATGTATGTAGTCATTTAAGAAGCAAGCAACAGGAAAAAAGCTCCTATTATAAACAAAGCAGAGACAACAACATTCATAGTTTCACATATTTCATGACATTCTGAGTTACACATTCATCTCATTAGCGAAGGTACTGACAGCCTTATTTAAATGCCTCAGAGTCAACACTGCATTCCTGCGTATGATTGGCTACAAGTGTCAACCACTGCTAAAGCACAAAGATACAACATTTTGATAGACTATGATCCAGAGGTTATCAAACTCTAGTGTCATCCTGTTATGTTGAGTTTAGACTGCATGGTTTGGACCCCATTTTTACTCGCCGACAGGTTTTGAGAAATCGCAGACAAATGCTTAAAATCACAGGCAAATCAGTGACAATCACTCAGTGTGAACTATCAAAGACGTGATCTGAAAGATTCGCCGATGAGTTGATGATGCCTGTGAGATACTTGGCATGCTAAATATCTGGAGCTGTCGGCGATTCAAATCATGCCATTTGAAATGAGTTTTGACTGAAAATAACATTGGCGATCACCTACAGCCAATGAGAGAGCAGCATTCACTAGCACGGTTACCTGCAGGCTAGTGGGAGACTGGGGGAGAAGTTAAAAGCGCTCATTTTCAGTTTATTTGGACCCAAGAAATGAAGGAAAAACTAGCAGAAATTTGACAGGAGCACCTGTGTCTATTTGATGTGTCATCTGAGCAAAACCTTGAGCAGAAATGACTAATTCCCTTCAAACCCAGGTGAGCAAATATAAACATTTTCTACCCCATTAAAGGCTTCTTTCTCGTTATGTAGTTAATATCAAAAGACATACTACGTGTTTTTGGTTGCAAGACATAGTTTGGACAAAGTTGTCTGCGATTCTTCCTATTTTAAAGTCATGCAGTGTGAAACCCCCTGTCGTCTATCCATCTTGCAGTGTAAACAAAGTAGCGACAGAACACTAGCCCAGATAGTCATGCAGTGTGAAAACATCTTTGACACGACTACTAACATCATGCAGTCTGAACTCGGCATTAAGTGGGGTTCATAGAAAATTGGAGGAAAAAAGATGAAATGTACATGTAAAAATGCCATATGTTTAAATTTAACAGTTGTTAGACTTCTTGTTTATCTTATAACCAATCACAAAGCATAAATTTGAGGAGTTTAATCATGTAGATAAGGGTCAAGACAATCTGCTAAAGTTTAAAACTGGGATCAAGAAATGGGGAAGAAATATGATTTAAGTGACTCTGAAAGTGGCTTAGTTGTTGAGCTAGTGTGAAGATTTCAGAAACTGCTCATCTACTGGGATTTTCACATACAAAGAATGATCATAAAACGAGAAAATATCTAGTGAGCAGCAGTTCTGTGGGTGAAAATGCCAAGTTGATTTCGGAGCAGAATGTCACATTTACATTTAGCAGACGCTTTTGTCCAAAGTGATTTACAATAGAGAAGGCATTTAGCGATGAAGAGGCAATACACACAATAAGTGCTATTTATGCATAGCATCTTGTTTGTGCCCAGAGGATTTAGTGCTAGAGTAAGAGTGCTGGATTTGTTGTTGTTGTTTTTTTTGAGTGAGAGAGAGAGCGAGAGAGCATAAATGCACAGTGTTTGTGTGGGTTAATGTGCCATTAAGATGAATGAGTGTTGTTCCAGAATTTCCAGACAGGATTGGGATTATAAAAAGGCAAAAGTAACTTAAATAAACCACTCATTAAGTCCAGCATCTAGCCATTAGTGAGCATCTGTCAGGCTGGCTTTTCTGACGTCACCACTCATCAGGCTTATGTCTGAAGCAGTTTTACTGATTCAGCATGTAGAATCAGTGTTGGCCATCAGTGAAAGAGAATGCTCTGACTGACTGTTCAGCTACTAATCAGAGTATGAGAACACAAAACTGAAGCGACAAAAATGTAACACAAAGAACTCATATGTCAATATTTCTTAAATATTTGCAAACAATATAGATTATCAGACATAATGGCACAAACAAATCCCTCTGGGGAGTTTACAGTCTGTGTGTGTGCAGCACTAGTTCCGGTTTCTCTCTACTGCCCCTAGCAGGTGTGGAAAGACACATTCTCTTACACAAACGAAGAGCATACATTCTCATTTCAGTCTGTTGTAATCCGTTTGGTGTGTTCACAAGCATGCTTTTTAGTCCAGAAGGGACCAGATACTGCAGCCATGCGGCGACAAGTCAGTATTTAAGTCACTAGTTTTTTGATGTCTGCTTGGTGTGTCCTGGGCTTTACAAACAAGGTGTGCATGTCAAACCTTCAATTAGATGAGCCACAACAGGAGAAGACCACACTAGGTGTCACTCCAGTCAGCTAAAAACAGGAAACTGAGGCTCTAATTTGGATGGGCTTACCAAAATTGGAATTCTAAGATTGGGAAAAGAATACCTGCCTGGATGAGTCTCGAATTCTGCTGTGACAGATGGAAGGTCATAATATAGTGTAAACAACATAAAATGCACGGATCCAACCTGATGGGGTAATAGTGTGGGAGTTTTTTTTTTTTTGCAAACACTTTGGGCCGCTTGGTACTAATTTAGCATTGTTTAAACGACTCAACCTAGTGGAGTATTTTGGCTGGCCATGCCCATCCCTGTAAGACCGCAGTATACCCATCTTATGCTAGCTGCTTCCAGAAGAAAAAAGCACCAAGTTACAAAGGCTGCATTAACACTGCAGATCTTGATGACCAATTCAGATTTTGAGACTGTATAAGTTTTTGGCTTCCTGCTTGCATCTCATTTTAAAAGTGACGTGTGTCTGATATCTGCATTTACACTATACATGGTTAAACCAAAGGAAAAAGCTCCCACAGACACTCACTGATAGCTGTGGTAATAAAAGAGCATTCTTTGCTCAATTCCTGTATTTAATCTGTTTGCAGGGTTTAATATATATCTTTGACGTTTTTTCCTATGTAAATAGCATCCTTAAGCACTGTGTAAATTCTCTTTCTCTCAAGACTGCAGTCAAGCATATTTTTGGCAAGTTGATTTAGTTTACAACAAAGACAAAAAAGTATACATTTGGCCATCTTAACACATAACATTTACATTTTTATTTTCAATAAATATCTAAAAGCCACTAGAACAGTATTATTTAAATTATCTCAAATGTTTTAAAGATCGTTAAACCCAGAAAAATAAGCAATTTTAATTAGTGACACAGACCGTGTCCCCGGTCACCATGCTAATAACATCACACACCCTTAATTTTAGATTTATTTTAGGAAAAAAAAGAAAAACATCAAAGACACTTTAATATGTGGTGTGTCTTATTAGACTGCACAGAGCAGCATTACAATAGAACCTTAAAATGTATTTAGTAAGATGAAACATCACTGCTTTTCCATGTGACCATGAGCAAAAGGACCAGAAGCAATGAACTTTGTCATAAAAAAACGATCCGCGTTTCTCATCGAAAATTGCTTCATCTTCATTTCACTTCGATGGCATGCAGTCTTACTCTGCTTAATACTATCTAATGAAGATTGTATTATATTTAACTCTTATTATTCCACACACAGTGTCAAACTACGCCTTTGTTGTTAATTTGGACCCTCTAGTGGTGAAAATTACATACTGTGCCTGTATTCTAGGCTTTTTGAGCAGTAAGCATTACTTTTAAGCATTACTTATTGTCCAGGTGGTGTGATTCATGCACAACTTTGCTAAATTACAATAGTTGTTCACTTGATGCATGCAATAGTTTTATATTGCTTATACAACAGATGCTCTCTCTCACACAGGACTCTCAGCGTCAGAGTTGACGTCATTCCCTACCATTTTTCAATACCAAATGATTCACATACTGACAGGTGAATATCTGATCTACCACCTTACACTGCAGATGCGAATACACATATCAGATTCACATCAAACTTATTTACACATATGAATGAGGCTTGAAACCGATCTGAGTTTATCGGAATCCATGTGATCTATTTCCTGCCTACAAATACATGGGCCTTATCCCAGTTGTGCCACATGGGAGACAAGAAAAAAAAAAATCCAGATCACTTGGACCTTGTAATGCAAGTGCATGACTTCACTATACTCAAATGTCATCAATCCTAAGATCTCAAAGCAATTGGAGCACCTTTGGGAAATGTCAAAATAGGAGATTTGCATTATGGATATGCAGCCAACAAGTTTGCAACAACTATGTGATGCTAATGTCAACATTAGTGGTGTAACGAATCACAAATCTCATGGTTTGGCTCACATTTTAGGTTTTCAGTCACAGATTGGACCATTTTTCGGATGTACAAAATGTATTACAAAAACAGTACTGCAAGACACTTTTGTTTTTAACAAACAGAACCTGTAATTTTATTAAAAATAAAATGAAGAAATAATCAGCTGAATAAAAATAAATTGTAAATTATTCAGTACTGTGAAAATGTCACTGTTACTACTACTGTTGCTGAAAACACAATGTATAAAGAGTATATTTGGCATAAAATGCTTATTTAAATGTATATTTGGTCTCATTTTCAATAAATGATTCAGTTATTCACTCATAAAACTTCATGTTTCTAAAACTTCATATTTGGTAGATCTATCATTTCTGAAGGATTATTCAGTGGCATATTTTTGATTGCTGGTTGTCGCCATCTATTGGTTAAATAATGTAATTGCTGCCTACAACTTTCATTTTTGAGCATCGTTAAATGCATATGACGGTGATCGTAAACTTTACCATAAACATCACTAGTTTTGTCTAAACTATAATCTGTTTTTCACACATCTGTATTATTTGACAGTTTGTAACTTCATAACTAACTCAAACTACTAAAGACTGAATCTCTTAGGATTAATAAACATGCAAATGATCATCATCATTTATAATTTATGTTGCGTGGGTGTTGAGATCTCGATCTTTTAATAATTAATTGTGCAGCTTACATTGAATGCAAAAATGCAGGCTAAACAAGTAGTGAAAGTAAACACCTTTAATAACCTAAGAAACCCACCACATCCAAAATAACCTACCACAACTTCTTCCATCATCATTATATTTTAAAGGAAAGCCTAAATGCTTTCATACATGTGGTTTGAATGACGCGAGAGGTGATCTCTCTGTAATTGTTACAAATTTAGGATTAATCTACAACTAAAAAATATGTTTAATCCATGGGCCACATGTGTTCCGAACCGTGGGTTGTCATCTGTATGAATTACAAACTGTGATTCATTACACCCCCAGTCAATATATACCAAATCTCTAAGGAATGTTCCCAGCCCCTTATTGAATCTAGCACAAGGAAATAAGGCAGTTTTGACAAAATTGGATCTAACCTGGTCCTAAAAGGTTGCACCAAAGGAAAAGGTATATTTTAGTAAATAAAGAGTCAATATATTTTGAAGATACTGTCATCAAACACTGTACTGTAAATCAACACTTTTCTTGACTGAGACAGAAGTACACATAAGCTTAATTATGTGTCGCTCTACAGATAAATGTCATCACCTTCCACTCATCAGTTACCAAACATGCATGAGAACAGGTTGTGCTCACCTGATGTATCGTGCCATCAATTTCCACTGGAATGATAAAGTCAGCATTGTTTACTGGCTGGGAAAAGGGAAAAAAACAAACAAACAGATTTACGTGCTGGAAGCAGAGGGAAAAAAAATCATATAAATCTATTTTACAGGCGACTGGGTCAATGACTGACATGAGGTGTAAATATCTAGCGGATTCCAATCATTTTCACAACATTGCCACACAGCCTGTGAGGGATATTTAGATAGGTCCAGAAACTCAATCTCAAATGTTGAGATAATCACGTTTATGTGTTACAGAGACATCAGGACAGTGTGACCTACATTTGCAGACCACTAGATGAAGCAACATTACGGTGTCCAGTTCTTTAAGACCATGCTTGTTTTACTCTCTTTAAAAGCAAGAGATCTCCATGAACATGAAAACATTAATTATTCAAATCTCAATTTATGCCTGTATGACTGTCCATCTGTATGCGGTTCATTTTCAGTGAAACACAAAATATTTGTGCGTACTAATCCTTAATGAACAGCTGGTAACCTTCAAAAAGAGCTGAAACACAACATAAATTTGTTATAAAAGCTATTAACTTGTATAGTACAGTATTTTATGTATTACAGTCCAACACCAAAATACTTGTTCATTGCCTTTCCTAATCTTTATACTTTGCAAAGATCCTTTAAATCAGTTTTTCACTCATTTGTCTGCAAGAAATATTGAATATTATTTAAATAAAATTGTGTATGATCACTTTTATAAATTTCAATAAGTAAAGGTTACAAAAGTTTGGTTTCATTTTTAGACAAATATATCTCTTACTGTACACTGAATGATGTTGAAAAATTGTTTCACCCACAATTTTGACTTTAAGCAAGCTAAAGAACATTAAAAGTGTACATTTTTGCATTTATGTTTTCTATGTACACTACCCGACAAAAGTTTTGCCATCAATCCCAGTTGTAAGAGCAACAAATAATAACTTGACTTCTAGTTGATCATTTGGAAAAGTGGCAGAAGGTGGATTTGTCTGATGAATCGTCTGTTGAACTGCATCCCAATCATCACAATTACTGCAGAAGACCTATTGCAACCCATATGGACCCAAGATTCTCACAAAAATCAGTCAAGCTTGGTGAAGGAAAAATCATGGTTTGGGGTTACATTCAGTATAGGGGCATGCAAGAGATTTGCAGAGTGACTGGCAACACCAACAGCCTGAGGTATCAAGACATTTGTGCTGCCCGTTACATTACAAAACCACAGGAGAGGGCAAATTCTTCAGCAGGATAGCGCTCCTTCTCATACTTCAGCCTCCACATCAAAGTTCCTGAAAGCAAAGAAGGTCAAGGTGTTCCACGATTGGCCAGCCCATTCAACAAGCTTGAAAATTATTGAGCATGTCTGGGGTAAGATGAAAGAGGAGGCATTAAAGATGAATCTTGGGAGTCCTGCAAGAACACTTTCTTTGCCATTCCAGATGACTTTATTAATAAGTTATTTGAGTCATTGCAGAGATGTATGGATGCAGTCCTCCAAGCACATGGGAGTCATATACAATATTAATTCTATTTCCACTGCACCATGACTGTATACTCTATACTGTACATTATTTCTGTTAAGTGACAAGACTTTTGTCTAAGCAAAGTCAGACCTTACTGTCTTGATAAAAAAAAAAAATAATAATAATAATAAAAAATAAATTATATATATATATATATATATATATATATAAAAAAAAAATCAAGGCATGATCATATTTTATTTTGGTAAAATAAGCATAATCTAGAGGCCTTTGCCTTTCATATAAGCCACTTTGATGCCAAATGATCAACTAGAAGTTATTATTTGTTGTTCCTAAAATTTGGATAAACAACAAGACTTTTGTCAGGTAATGTATATAAATTCACTTAAATGGTATTTGATCACTAAAATTAAGATTTTTTAAGATATTTTAATATTTTGAATATCTTTGAAAAATAAATATTTTTGGAGTTTGTGGATAAACTACTAACAGTGATTTCTCTGTAACATTTGCAAAATAACAACAAAACACTGCTTATATTTAATACACTCAATATACTTTCCCTTTATTGAGTATAATGGACAGTCAAAGTCAACAGCAATGTTGCAGCTGACACTCCCATGAGGAAACTTTTTTTTTTCTTTCTGGCTTCCCCAAATTGTGCACATAGTGTCTTTATGATGTCATTCAGCTAGAGAAATAAATCTTTCATTCTGAATCAAATCATGCATTAGCCATAATATCCTTAAATAAGATTACTTGTATTTGATAATATATGTCTAATATGTTTAAAAAAAGTCAATTTTGCAAAGGATGACTTTTGTAAACACACTTCCTCTTTTGTTCTTAGAGTTCAAGCATGTCACTGGACAGTGCATGTACTCAAACATTATTACATTGTGAACTACATTAGTTTATGCTGACACATTGCAATACTTTAAACCAGTCTACAAAATGTGCATCAAAGTATTCTGGACTGCTGTGACCAATCGGTATTTCAAATGGTTAACTAGATTACATGCTTCTTAAAGCAAAGGTCTTGTCCTAAACCATGGCACTTGTTGAGTTTTTATGTTGCACTGCTAAAAACAAAAAGTCACACCCACGGTGTTACACTTTTCTGAGAAATTAACATAATGAAATAATTATGCATATTAACAGTAGAACTACTAAAGCAGTCATTTTAACTACTTTTTTAATTTATGTAATTTTGTTATGTATTTAACTTTGTTAAAATAAAACCCTGTAACTATAATACCCTGACATTTCATAAATGTGTGTATATTCATTCTAACACTTTAGATTTTTGTCATTTTAATAAAATAAAAGAGTAATATGCTGAGTATTTCTACCTTGAATGGCCATAACGGTCATTTTGACCACATCCACATCAGCGTCTAATACTTTTCCCTGTTCCTTTGACTAAAATATGACAATAGACCTTCAAAGCTTAATTCTAAAATCTTTATAGAAGCTTTGAATGTGAATATGCTGTGACAAATTGAATTTAGTACAGTCTTATATAAACGGTCTGAATGACCATTCAAGTAATTATGAAATCCTGGCAATTCCTGTGTTACAGAACGTCTGCAAGCATTTATTTATTAAATGAATCACAGGAGAAAAGAAAAAAAACAAATGTTTCGGCTGTGTGCCTTCATCAGGTTAATGATTCTTTAATTCTTGCTGCTTAAAGGTGCAGTATGCAAGTTTGACATCCAAAGGTTGAACTTGGTATTGCATTCCTAGTTCAAAACACATGCAAGTGCAGGTTGCTAGATTGACGACACAGGAGAGTGCCTGACGATTGAGCCTAAAGAATGATTTAAATCATGTTCTAAATAAAAGCAACGGCACGCAATAGAAGGTATATGTTTATTTTAAATGAGTTTTTGTCCTAAGAAAAAAACTGACATTTATATTTTAGAAACGGCTTTTATTTGTTTGCAGCTGAACAACAGAAAACTTTGACAACGATCACCTCAAGTACACCTCATGTGCTTTATTCAGTGTTAAATGCTAACAATGCGAGATTGACTGCCATTTTACATGACATTTATTGCCATACTACTGAAAGCAGCAGCAGATAGTTCACCTCAGATCTAGAAAATAAACCGTTTGAAACTAAACTTTAGAACTGTGACTCAGTGCAAGCCAACACATATCTGTGATTCAGTGTCTACATTTAATAATGTTAAAGAGGTTTAATACGTGTTAGATTATAAACCTTACCATTTCTTTGGAGTGCAGTAAGTGCACTATTCTGTGCTTCTGAATGGCTGTATATACATTTCTATTGTATTTCGTCTGGTGCAAACAGCCAAATTGCTTATCAATGCAAATCTCATTGAAGTAGCATGTTGTTAGGACACGGGGCTACAATGTAAACTGCTCATCTAATTTTTATGTTCGTAATAATTATATTATATGCCAATTAATAACCACCACATGCGGAACTCTGAATCTGCGTCTCATTTAACATGTTTCTTTAACATCTGCAAACAGATTATGATATTTTTATGCTTTAGAAAAGTCAAAAGCTTACATACAGTGTCTTTAAACATTCAATCATTTTAGGTGTTCACAAGTGTTAGTTGAGTAACATTTTGAAACAAATTGTCGATCTCATTTGTTTTAATTCTTAACTAAAAACAAAATGTCATACATCAGGAAGAGAGAAGAGCTTCTCCGTTACTTGTCATTTGAACAAATTTGGTCACAGCACCAAACTTATCTGGTAGAGTGTAGCGATTTACATTTGATTGAATAAATAGTATCGCATAATTGAATAATAAATTGAAGAAATGGTTAAGTCAAAAACTGTAAACTCAGTTATCATTGCTCACCCTTATTTTGTTCCAAAACACACAGACACTCACACAAAAAAACACTAACTTAATAATTTTTCAACTATATCTGTATCGCAGAAGTCAAAAACAAAAGGGAGTCCCCACTAAATATAATTATGTAATAAAAATAGAAAAAAAACATATATTTTACAAAAGAAATGCTTAGAAATTAAAAGAAAAAAGTTTACAACATGAGTAAAATTTCACCTTATTTATATTTTTGAGTAACCTAAACCTTTGAGCCTGGACAAGACAAATCAAATAATGACTCACGTTTTTAAGGTTTTGATGTAAACACATGCAATATTGCTTAACGTCAGTATAATATTTGACTCAAGTGTATCCATAGCTATGATAAGGTTGGCGGTGTTGTCAACAGCATGATATATTCACACCTGCTGCCAGCTATAAACCAATAAGAAAAAAAAACACATTGGCCTACCTTAAATGAACTGTGGACTAGTGTTTCATCCAGATCAATTACTACGCAGATCTTTCCTACATCTTTAGACTTTATCTGTGGAAGAAGTGGTTTGGCTGGGACCTGTAATAAAATTTCAAGGAAATAGGTAAATAATTAGCCAAGATGGCATTTTAAACAAGAAACTGTTTTACAGTTAAAGCACAGTACACATTATATACTTTACCTATAAGAACATACAGCTTGCACATAAGAAACATTAAGAGACTATAAGTCTCCTCTAAGAGACTATAAGTCTCCTCTAGTGTGTTAGTAGACAAGAACACGTGTAGACACGTGTACAGCTGGTCGCTATGAAGGCATGTACTGTATTGCAGAGAGTAAAATGTGTCAACCAGCAAAGATTTTATTTGATATTCTATATGTTTATATGAGAAGCTATCAGTGGACAGAGCGGTTTTAAGTTCTTCACGTGTGAGAGCTGTAAAGTCACGTGGAAAACTGTAAATATATATGACGTCTTCAGAAATTAAGAAAAAGCAACAACGGCACTAACACTGTATGTGCTAACTATGATGGATGGTATTAGTTTATTAGTAAATCTGCATTCATTTTTGTTTCTCCCAATGACATTTTTCAAACAATTTTCAATGAAGACAAATATATATATAATATACAAAATACCAAAACTTTAGGGTTAGTTAGATTTTTACAAGATTCTTGCTTAAGGCTGTATTTATTTAATTGTATCCAAAAATGCAGCAATATGAATTATTATAACAATGTTATAATAGACATTTTCAATTATAATATAACATTTTTAATTTAATATATTTCTAAATTATTTATTTTTGTGATGGCAAATCTGTATTTTTAGCATTACTTTAGTGTCACATGATTCATTATAAATCCTTTGAATTTTCTGATTTCGTGCTCAGTAAGCATGTATTATTATTACTATTATTATTTTTTAAATAATAAAATATAATATTAATAAAAAAACACTGAAAACCGTTGTGCTGCTTTAATATTTTTGTGGAAACTCAAGATTTAATGAATATAAAGTTCAAATGAACAATTTTGATTAATTTGATGCTAAACCCTTGCTAAATAATGACCCTTGCTAAAATAATAATAAATTAATTTTCCTTTGGCTTAGTCTCCATTTCGGAGGTTGCCACAGCGGAATCAAACACTAAATATTCCGGCATACGTTTAATGCAGCCGATCCCCTTCCAGCTGTAACCCAGTACAGGTAAACACCCACCAACCCACCAACACCAACCCACCAACACCAACACACACACACACACACACTTTAGTTTATTCAATTCACCTATAGCGCATGTGTTTGGATTGTGGGGGAAACCAGAGCACTCGGAGGAAACCCACGCCAACACGGGAGGAACATGCAAACTTCACACAGAGATGCCAACTGGCCCAGCCGGGACTCGAACCAGCAACCTTCTTGCTGTTAGGCCACAATGCTAACCACTGAGCCACCGTGCTGCCCAATAATAATAATAATAATAATAATAATAATAATAATAATAATTCACATGCACCATGATAAGATTCTGGTCAAATGGTCTATCCTAAAGTGGGTGTATTAGCAATAGACTTGACTATCCATAAGGGGGCATAAGGTAGTTCTTTTAGCACTAGCATTCCATGAGCAACAGATGATCAAGTGACTGACTGCAGCTGCGGTTTGCAATTGCAGTTCTTCATCAGAGAGTACACAGTGCACACACTGTCTGAAACTAACTCTATGCTTACAGCATGAGCATCTCAGGACCTACAGGCTCTTTCGGATTCATTACCAAGTCAAAAAGTGTACAGTTGACGCTGATTTAAATAACATAGCATATGACACAGAACAAGAACCCAGCATGGAGTCCTATTTTAGTTCTGTTGCTACTGACTTCATACTAATTAAGATGTGGAAAATGATGCCAACTTAAAACAGACTAATGCATTCGTAACCAAGCAAAATCTTTAATACTTGTCTAGTGTTGCCATGATTCTTAGTTTAGAGGTAAACCACGGTAAATTTTCTGACTGTTAGTATTACCGTTTTAAATATTAATTTTCATTAAAACGATGATTGAATATTGCAATTTTGAAAACACTACAATTAGCAGTTATATAAATGCTGACAGACAGTAAATAAATTAAATACAGTTAAAGTATGTACTCCTTTCATTTAAAGTGTGTTAAACATTATCAAGAACACTGAGATGAAGCTTGACTTCACAACCTAAATCGCTAATCAAAATCACAATATCAGTCAGAAAAAAAAAAAATTATAAATCTTTTTTTTTTGTCCAATCACACAACTTTTTTTGTAGGCAACAAAATCAATGCCAAAATATTGAAATAAAAAGCTTGTTGGATGGCACTAAATGTAAAAAAACAAAAACAATAATGCATTGAATTAACAACTACTTGTTTTTAATGACCTGAATTGCCAGGGTTCGTATTTTTGGGTCCTAAAATTTAACATAGTTTTTTATTTAAGCTGTGAATATTTCAACTAAAAACACATTTTCATACTTTTAAATTTAATACTTCATCTTCAACTTCCAGATTTTACTTTTAAAATACTTAGTTCTGTTTAAAAATACGATGTATAATATTCAATCAGCAATTTTCAGTTCATTTTATTTCAGTTCAAAAATTTAAGTGGCTCAAATTTGGCTGGTAAAATTCGACATTACATCTGGGAGCTGCATCTCCAGCTGCTTTTTCACCAGCAGGTGTAGATGGACCAATTTAATATTTTTAAACCAGTAAAAAGACGAGAAAAAGACTAATAACGGCACAAAAGTAGCATTTAATATTAATATCAGCATCTTGGACATTATAAGTAATAAAATAATTATGAGTCAAATGAGTAAGATGTTTTGAACATTTATATTTGCCCTAATGCAGGGATTCTTAACTAGTGGACCTCAGCAATCCTGCAGGTGGGCCACGAGATGGCTTGTGTTAAACTGTGGTTCTCTGAATCTGCATATGTTTTTATTAGTTTTATGTGTTTTTTATTTATTGTTGTGTATAAGTTTAATGTTAATAAATAAAGGTTTAAATGAGCATTTCATACAAACATTTTAGAGAAAATGTCAGACAGGTGGGCCTTCCAAAATTGATCAGAGAAAAAAGTATGCCCCAAAGTAAGTTTGAGAACCCCTGCCCTAATGTAATGGCGCATTTTGACAGCTGAATTTGAGCCACTGAATTTAAGGAAGTGGATTTTTGAACTGAAATAAAATTAACTGAAATTTGTCGTTTGAATATTAAACATCACATTTTAAACAGAACTGAATATTTTGAAAGTAAAATCTGGAAGTTCAATATGAAGTATTGAATTTAGAAGTACGATAATGTGTTTGGAGTATTTTTAGTTGAAATATTCACAGCTTAAATAAGCTACAGTATGTTAAATATACATGCAGTATGTCAAAAATAAAAACCCTGACAATTCAAGTCATTAAAATGCAAGTAGTTGTTCATTCAGTGTATTATTTTTATCCCAATCTTTTTATTTCAATACTTTTGGCATTGGTTTTGTTCCACATTTTTGACTTTTATAAAAAGCAGCTTTATGTAGTTTTGTGAAAAACTAAGTAAACCTGCAAAGTGGTTTTCCAAGTGCAGGTTTAAAAGCAATACCTTATATAATAGATACTATAGAAATTATAGAAACAAGTAAACAAATTCAAATAGCAGGGATCCATAGTTATGCTGTTTGCAACAAAACTGCATAAAGCTGCCATTTTTATTTTTGTTTGTTCATTTTCCACCATTGAAACTTGGTGGAATGCCTTAAGTGTATGTGTGACGTTTATTATTGAACATTTTCTGCTCATTTGAACAAAACCATGAAAATATTAGTAATAATATACACGTTTTCTATAATGTTGATGTTAAATTATGCTGGACAATCAAATTAATGCATAGAAAAGCCTTTTCAACATGCTTTTAACTCTCAAAATCTATCAGCAAGATCCTCAACTAAGAGAAAGGGTACCTGATCTGTTGGCGGAACACAGATTTCACAATCGCAGTCTTCTGAGAACTCTTCATCTTCAGATGATTCACTGTCCTCATAATAATCACACTGTTCACCTGTCTTTTTTTGGTCAGACTTACAGATTGTGTCTTGTTCGGATGCTTCACTTCTTGCAACTTGATGTATAAGTTCCTCAAATTTTTCATTTGGCTTAGTCTCCTCAGCCAGACCACCTATTGCAGGAGAATTAAGGAGCTCAGAGGTGTCTTTTGGCTCGGTATCCAGACTATCCGATACACAAAGAGTACTCGTCTCTGTGTTTGAAAGTTCCTCAATGGTGCCAGAGAGCTGTGCATCATCAGTTGGTGTCACTTTACCATCATCACTTTCATCTGAACATCCCACAAGATCTTCAAAACCAAACAGAGATGTTTCTTCATCTTCAGTAGTTTCTATCTCTCCACAATAAGGTCCATGAGCTCCCTCATTTTCAAAGTCAGGACACATCTCTCCATTAACATCGATTTCATCCACAGATATGAGATCTTGTACACTGCCTTCATTCTCTGACCTGTCGGTTAAATTCTGATTGGCTACATTTTCCAACAATGTACTCTCTTCATCTGGTGAATCTGAAGAATTGGCTGCTTGAAATGTGTCCTCTGCAGCCCGCAACCCTGCGAAATCTCTAGATACATTGACAAAAGCTTTTTCAATCCCTTCAAGTCCATAACAGTTAACGGTGGCAACACCAGAAACTTCTTCAGCGATCTCTTCATTTTTGAGGCAAAGTTCGTTGTCCTTGCCCTCATAATACAACATGAATCTTTCATCAATAAAATCAGGCAAGTGAGGCACATTTTCAACTTCATGGATGTGATCAGGTTTAGCGGGGAGTCCGAATGCTACAGCTTCAGCATAAGTTTTACTGCATTCCCTTCCTGTAACTTCTCCAGAATCAATCTCACATGCTTCTTCACAAGCATCTAACTTTTCTTGTGAATACATGTCACAGTTCTTATTACCTTCATCTGGTTGCACATTCTGAATCAGGGACTTATCGTCCTCTGTAAAAAGGTTTTCCTTTTCACATGGTTGATCTGGGAAGATATCAAATGATTCAGACTCCTCAATAAAACTCTTGAATGAATCAGTTTCAGAGCTGCTTTGACTTTTGCCATCCAAGCAGTCGCCATAGTCCTCTTCGCTCGACTCATCTAAAGAACCTAGTGTTGTGGTCACTGCATCTAGAGAGATGTTCACACTTGAGTGGAGATCAGAATGCTGAGGAGATTCATCATTACAACATACGCCCTTCTCCAGCTCTTTACAATTCCTACAGAGCTTCTGAGGTTTATCCAAAGGTTGAACTTTGTGCATTAAATCTATAACTTCAGGGGTTTCTACCTTTCCATTACACTCCCTGTTTTCAGCAGCATGACTTAAACTCTCCTCGTTGTGTCTCAAAAGATCAGTAAGAAATTGGGACAGCCAGCGAGCCTCAAAGGTTTCCATTGATCCGGAAAACATGGCATCAGACTCAGGTGGTTTCTTAACATCAGTTCTGCTAGTACAATATGGCAAACTCTCTTTGTTTACTTCAGAGTTGTGAAAAAAAGAGTGCTGTGTTTGGGATGACTCTAGGCAGCTTTCTGCAAGTCTGCTTTGATGTGGTCTCTCAGAATTGTCAGTGGGCAGAGAGGGAGAGCATTGTTCACGGGCATCACATTTCTTGAAGTATGTTCCACAGCTTGTGCACTGTTCTAAAGCCTCAAAACACACAGAGGATTCGCTGTGCTCAGAGAGTTGGTCACAGTCTTGATGTTCTTCAGACAGGGTGCTAAAGGTCCCAGACGGACAAGTGCAATCATCTAGGCTGTTAGGAAGAACTCCATCATCAGCGGTGTCCATTTGCCCCATAAGCTGCGTGTCCACAAGGGACGCACAGTGGTCAGATGGCTTACTTTCTTTAGAGTCCTGACACAGTTCAGGGGATTCAAAATGTGTGGCATGGTATTCATCAAGCTTGTTTTGATTGTTAGGATCGGATGGTTTAGATGTCTTGCAGTCTTCAGAATCTAGTTCAACTGCATAGTTTTGTTCAGATAGGCTGTCTTCAGAACGATCATTTTCACACTCTCTATACTGTTCCTGATATTCTGCATCACATTCAGAAAGTGTTTCATAATCTAAAGGATCCAACGGATTAGGCTCCACATGATCTTGTTGAAACGAATTACTAAGATCTCCCTGTTCTGCATCATCTTGATGAAAAGGCTCGCAAACAACTAAGCTCATCTCAGATACATCGATTTCTTCTCCATCTTGTTGAAAGCTCACAAACTCATAAAGGTCTGGGCTCATCTCAGATGCATCTACCTGTTCTTCATTATGCTGCTCAAAAGAGTCACAATCATCTAGTATCATCTCAGGTAAAACGATCTGCTCTGCATCATCTTGTTGAAAAGACTCGCAATCACTTAGGCTAACCTCTGATAATGTTAACTGCTCTTCATCATGTTCAGAAAACTCACTTTGATCGCTCGGATCAAATGCAATACTAAGTTCATCATTTTGGCTCATTTCAACCAAGTCAATTGAAGAACCACTTGTTTCAAAAGACTCACTGTGCTCAGAGCAGCTGTCCAACAAAGAGCTGTATCCAGAAGAACCAGACTGATCTGAAAATTCACCATTAATGTGGCTATTTTCAATGCAAAGTCCATCAACTTCATGCAACTTGATGGTGCTTTGGTCAATAGGTGTATCCTGTTCAGCGCATGATTCTGCTGCACGTTCCAAAGACTGTGCTTCCTTTTTAGGATCTCCTTGTCCAGAGATCTCCGAATTGTCAAAGCACAGCTCAGCAGGCATGTTTACCTCAGCGTGCTCGCTTATAAAAAATGCAGATGATTCCAAGTATTTAGTGATGTTGCTTCCGACAAAAGACATCCGTTCTCCAAAACATTGGCAAAGGTCAGAAGAAGGGAAACACTCCAAACATTCTCCCATAGGTTTGCTTTCCCTAGAGATCCTGCAAAAAGAGTCAGAGATCTGTGTTTGCAGAGGGGGCTCGCAAGGCTGAAGGGATTCGTTGAGCCCACAGCCTGCCTGAGACACCAGCAGCAATGTGCACATTGACATGACAGAGGGGTTGAGACTCTACTGAACCCTGCACTCAGCCCGCCTTCAGGACACCTACCGATTTATTTTGGTGCTTCAGAGACGTGACAAATAACTCCTGCTGTATCAAATCACTATAAAAAGCTGAAGTAAGGCATAAATCTGAAACCGACACCAACAGAGACTTGATACCAGATCTGCTTATAGTTGTTTGTCGCCATTTTTTTATTCCCGCCAATAATTAGCTAAATAAAATCAAGAGTGGCTATTTTTTTATGTATTTTCCTTTCGGCTTTCATTTAGTTGGGAGTTTTGAGAACAGAGAGCTTTATTGTGCTTAATAAATGAACGGAGTTGACTTATGGTTTCTGCACAAATGCAGATTAGGTTAATACATACTATGGCTTATTCAACGGTAAGAGCACATAAACAGGAAAAGAATTGCGCAAAAGCTAACATGAGATTTCAGTTTCCTCACTATCACAGCTAATCATGTGGCTTTCGCCGGTTGTAACCACGAACTGGCCAGTGTTCAGAAAAACTCTAGAGAGAACAGGGTGGAGAGGTAGCACTACATCCAAATAAGTAGTTACCAAAACCAACATAAACTCTTACTTTAGAGATGGTTCCATTCTCTTCCACCAGCAGTGGGGCATTGTTATTGACAGGCACGTGATCCGTTTCATCATGACACAGGCAGCAGAAGAGACTGTGAAAAATGCCACGACTGCGTGGTTTCTTTGATGAGGATGCAGCATGTGGAGGGGTACCTGAGAAACAAGAAGCACATCATATCACATCAACAGCTACCCTGCTGTTCACAGTCATATATCCGTGCATATATGATACACTTGGCTAGTTCCTACAGCTACTGGTCGTTATGAGATAACTATACACAGATAAACGATCAGCAATGACTGTTCTTATATTGCATGCAATCAAAACAGATGAGTACAAGCATTAGAATTACATGGAAAGAAGACATAGGACTTAGCATAAAAATTGTCAATGACCGAGTTTAGTGATAGTTTTTTTATTTAGGGTGTACTATACAAAGAATCTTACATGGAGATCCCACAAGACAAGTGGGATTGTTACATTGAAAGCCTTAACGCAGCTAGCGTTTTAACTGTATAGAACTACACATGAAAAACTATGAAATTCTGAAAGGGTGGAGTGGATTTTTTAATAACTCAAAACACATGTATGTCACACCCATGAGTTCCCAAAAACTTGCTCCATAATCTAAGCTACAACATACGACATAAAACAACAATTCTTTTGCATCTGGCAAAGTTTGAGGAAAAACAGAGAGAAGGAAAAAAGGGCTGCTTTTTGCATATTTGTTCTGCCCTACTTAAGTAACAGATTGATTTTCCTATG
Source organism: Danio tinwini (assembly GCA_903798205.1). NCBI lineage: Eukaryota > Metazoa > Chordata > Actinopteri > Cypriniformes > Danionidae > Danio > Danio tinwini. The sequence goes on from CAIGQZ010032409.1 coordinate 14,354,980, forward strand.
CATCCTTGCTAAGAATTCGTAGAAAAAGCTTACATTTATCCTCATTTTTGGATTGCAACCCTCTATAAAATAGGACTATTAAATAAAGACAAAGAACTGCTTTGTCTAAAGCAATTTACAAACAGAATTGTAGAGTCAAAACGAAAAAAAGAAAATACTTTTAATAACACATGTCCAAAAATAACCACTAATATTTTCTAGAAAACATGCTTTATAAATTGATTGTTTTACATCAAATGCATAGTCCGGTTCCTTCCACCTTGTCCAATGTCCAATATAAGCAATTTTCAAGCACTTTACAGGTGCATTTTAAATTTTCTCCAGCAACTGTGGCAAAGTATATATTTGCAAACACATCACATTATATCAAAATATTGTTACAGTATTCTATAGTATAGTATTCCAATGAAAACCTTTAATGGGGTGTTTGCACAAAGCCTAATTCACATCTTAAATGTGTCATCTATCTTTCTTAAATTTCTATTGATTTAAATTTATGGTAATCTCCATGTATTTTGTCTTTTCCCACTGCTTAAGTTTTGGGTTGCGGCAGGAAGGGCATCTTCTGCGTAAAACATATGCTGGATAAGTTAACGGTTCATTCCACTGGGGCGACCCCTGACTAATAAAGGGAATAAGCCACAAAAAAAATGAATGAATGGTTTGAGACAAGGTTGAGTAAATAATCACAGATTTTTCATTTTTTGGACGATCTATGCCTTTAAAATTGAAATATAAAAGCCAATCCAATAATTTGCATGTCTTCATATCATCTCCCCATTTTAATTTCATTATGAATAGATATTACATATGTAATTAATTATATAGGATAATTGGAGGTCCTCAATATCAGAGAGCTTGAAAATCAGCATTCTCAAATATCAAACTATTCAAATCACTCATGCCTACTGTTTGCTAATAAGCAAGATATTTGTCACCAAATACAGCAGACAGAGACATAGTATCTGTGAATAGTGACACATTACAGGGATCCGTGTTATTACGGGTCTATGTTGGGCTCCAGCAATAGCAGAGCCCTGGGCAACTTACAAGAGACAACCAACAGCGACGAAAGCTGGACTTTGCGAGACAAAATCTTTGACAAATTAGGCTGCGGGCAAGACAGCAGAGGCAGCTGTCAACAGAGAGGATAAGCATGCCGTTCAAAATTCAAAACTTAAAGCTCATGTGTCAAACCAACAAGTTACCTAGAACATACTGTACTTTCCTTCAGTGACTCTTATTGTGGAATTAAGCTGAACTGAAACACAAGGCTGAGTTTTGGTTTTAAATTTAGATTAGTCTAATAGATTTATCTCCATCCTGACATGTCCTTCGACATAAAAGTTGCCCTTAAAACCAAATTTAACCCAAAGAACATATATGCTAGGAGCTATCATCAGGATATAAAACATGTCTCTTGACCTTCAAACATGAAGTCTACATTGACTTGTCAATGGTGGCACACACGCTAACTGTGAATATGCCTTTCTGTAAACATCCAGAGAATCTGACAGGCCGTTATAGTGAAACATCGCTAAGTGAGACCACCTGCAACCCCAGCACGGGTCATGAGGGTGGCAGATCTACAAATGCGAAGAAAAGAGCAGGTGAAGGGAACGCTGAAGAAACCACATCCATCCCTTAATGTTCAGTCCTCTGAAATTACACATCACAGAGCTTTAAATAGCACCGACGGGCAGCTGTTGACAGTGGTTAGTGATGGCATTCTACACAAATATAGACCATGCCATAAATGGAGTCGCTAAACAAAACTTTGTTGTGTTCCCAGTGTGGGGACAGGAGGGAATGGCTCAACCACATGTTTATCACAAGCGGTACATATGATACCTTGATGGACACCATGATGAAAGGCTGAAAAGCTGTAACCTATTAGCTTGGAGTAACAAACTTGAACTTGTAAACAGGAAAAAGATCAAACAGAGACTAGCTGGGGAAGACAATTCCAAGTAAAACTTGACTCTGTTGGGTTTTGCAATGCACTGAAGGGTTGAATACACTTCAAATGTCAAGAGTTGATAATAGGCATATAGCGTTTTCACTCCAACCAGGTTCGTTTCTGCTCACATGCTCAAGGGTGTCTTATCTGGGTCTCTTTTAAAGAGGGTGTCCATGCTATTCCAATCCTGATGGACATCGGCCACTCAGTGACTTATTTTATGACCCTGACATGTGATCCTACATTACAATCTTGCAACTTGTTTCACGCCACCACTCGGGGGAGAAGGACAGCTGATTTGGGTGACACTACACTAATGAAAGGCTTTAAACTGAGTTGGGAAAGTGTGGCACTGGTGTCACCAAATAATTCTGGAGATTATTTCCATCATGTTATATCTAGGCATGTTATTGTCATTGTCATTTAAAAAGCTATAAATGCATACATAAATATGAATAAAACAATAAGATTGTGTGTTGAAATTTTATAGTTTCTCTGGATTTTAATGATTTTTTTACATTTTTAGCATTCTTATTATTAGCTAAAAGGTCTGATAAAATGAAAATTTTACAAACATATTTTTATATTTCAGATTACACATAAAAACACTGTCATTTAGAGCTTTTTTTCAGAAAATGATAATCTGTTAGAATAACAAATGTTTTCAGGGTTTTTTCTGAGGGTGCAGTACTTTGGTTTGACACCCAGTGGTTGAACAAGGTATTGCATCTCTGGTGTAAAACAAATGCAAGCACAGGTTGCAAGATTGAGGATCAACAGGAGCGAACCTGACTATCAAGACTGACTAAATTTAACTGACTGATTTAAATCGTATTCTAAACAAAAGCAACGGTTTGCGATAGAGGAAATACTTTCCATATTCTAGTTTTTGTCCTAACCAATACCCTAAATTTATATTTTAGAAACGTCTTCTATTTCTTGCACCTGAACAACAGAAAATTTTATGACATCACCACTTCAGGTACACCTCATGTGCTTTATTCAGTGTTAAATAAACACTGAATAAAGTGTTTATTCAGTTTAACAATGTGACTTTGAATGCCATTTCACATTACATTTATTGCCATACTACTGAAAGCAGCAGCAGATAGTTCACCTCAGATCTTGAAAATAAAATAAACCGTTTGAAATTAAACTTTAAAGCTGAAGTAACACAAACCAACACATATCAGTGACTCACCATGTAGATAAAAATGTTAATAATGTTAAAGAGGTTTAATATGTATCAATTAGATTATAAACCTTACCATTGCATGAGTGAGTGCATATTTTGTGCTTCTGAATGGCTGTATTTAAATTTCTGTTGTGTTTCGTCTGATGCAAACAGCCAATTTGATTATCATGGCAAATCTCATCACTTAGCATGTTGTTAGGACATGTGGTTACAATGTAACCTACTCACCTAATGTTTACGTTTGTAATATTTATATCATTTGCTAATTAATAACCACCTCATGTGGAACTCTGTGTCTCATTTCGAAAGCTGCTACTGTTGCTCTTAAATGCTTTAAGAGCTTTTCTGACTAAATTAATTAAATGCACGGTTTTCCAACAAAGCAACCCGTGGAGCTGAAATATAATTGGATAAACTAGCAGTGGGCGGGTTAAAGGGACCAAAACAAAGCCAGCGTTCTGGGACGTAACTCACATTTTCAAAGTAGAATAACTGACTTCAACATTGTTTTTTAGATAAACAAAAGAATGTTCACTTGGCATGTTTCTTAAATATCTGCACACATATTATGGTATTTTTATGCTTTAGAAGAGTCAAAAACTTACATACAGCACCTTTAAATATATCCCACATGCTCAACAATTGCTAAATTTACTGAACAAAAATACAGTAACTTGTGTTTTACTTTACAAAATGTTTTATTATTACAATGTTTTAAAAAATATATATTCACGTGTACTATATATAAAGGCACAATTTAAGTAATATGATAGCCAAGCTGAATTTTCAGCTCCACCCTTCAAATGTCATTTTTATATGCCGATCTGGTGCCCATGTCTAACTACTTTGATTCTTGTTGAGAACCACTTCTTTAATAAACAGAAAGCTAAAAAGAACTGTTGCTGCGTCCCAATTCGCATACTATCCATTCTAAATAGTATTCGAAAATAGAATTAGTATGTCCCAAACCATAGTATGAGTATACCAAAAGAGTACGCCGGATGATTTACTATTTCCGTAAAAAATTGTGTAGAATTCCATACTCTAACCGCTAACATTGCCCACAATACATTGCACGTTGCACGTAAATTTGATTAGAACTACAAGCTCGGGTAAAAAGTGTAAACAAACTACAAACATGGCGGTCACGTGAGACCAACCGTCAAGTAGAGAGGCTTCGGTAAAGTTGTTTGAATGACTGTTAATCAACATTAACAGCCAACTGGAACATATTTAAACCACATTTTCCGTGTTATATTTCATCTGTAACAACAATATTAACTTATCAAGATATGTTCGGACATTAACTTCTGAATGCATAATTACCCAAACACCTGAGGAGATTTCTCTGCATGAAAGACTCGCGAATGGCAGATTATCCTGCTGTTGCTGCTACTCCAATAGGGTAGGTAATTAAATATGAAAGAAATGTGGATGATGTGTCGAGATGAATGACAGGGGACATAACTAAGCAACATAACTATATGTTAACGAAGTAGTAGTAGGTCCCAAAGCTTGCATACTCTTCTGTTACACACTCAAAAGTGTACACTTTTCCTTTACACAAAAAAATACATTTTTTAGAGCACAGTACAAGTTTGTGAATTGGGATGCAGCATGTGATAATTTGAAAGAAATAGAACTATTTGGTAATAACATTATAAAATGGCTATTTTTTGCACAAACTATCACATTTTTGCCTCAACAAATCCAGAAGCTGCTAAAAGGTTTCAAACTCTCCCACTGCCAAATGACACAATACAGTCAGAACCAGAAAGGAAGTGCAAGACATACAGAGCACATCGTAAAATGACAGTCCAGCCACTTCGACTGAACTCCACTCCAAGTATGAGGATCCCTCCAGGGGCCCCAGTGAACTCGCTCTCCCCCGCCCTGTCTCCCTCTCGCTGGAAGGCAGCCATATCTCTGTCCCATAACTCTACTGCTCTGTGCCCGGCCAAACCAAAATAGGAACAGGAAGTGTGAGGAAGTGAAGTAAGAGTCACCGCGAGGCAGTGGAGGGCCCACACTGAGCCTTCATTGTGTCCCGCCTCGGCCAGATCATGTTTCATGTGCAAACAAAACAGGTACAGAGATAATCCACAATGCCATGCAGAAAAAGACAGGATTCTGATTACCGACTGCATCCGGTGACCCACTTCACTGAGGCCGTAACACCATCCAAAACAAGAACAAACAAAAAGGGTTTTGAAATATTAGGAATATTTGGCAAATGTATTCAGACTTTGCCATTGCAGCCTTTTTTACGGTGGCAGTCCCAAAAATGAAGACACGACTATAGTGCACTGCTTTGAAGCCCTTCTAAATATACAGTACGATAACAAAGTGGTGAACAGGTGCTCTTTCTCTATGCTGAAAATGTATCTGATGGTTCCTGGACAATGTCTTGGCACACTTTTCGCAGGGTCACACTAAGAGCTAAGCCTCTGTAAACAACATTATCCAGTAACGTATCTTCGATGTCGGCGCATTAATCAGCAAACCTAAATTAATCCAGGTACTAAAACGCTCCTCAGCTCAAAGAACAAGCTGTTAAGAAGATGATTAGTGAATTATGCAAGCAGTCTGAGTGTTTGTGCGGACAGATGCAACACGTCAGAGTCAGAGTTTAGTCTAACTGTGGGATCCAGGAAAAGGCAGCAGCAATGCACTGACTCAAGTGTCTTATGATGAGTGATTTACGTTTTATGCAGTTTTTAATCTGTTTTAATATGAACCATTTTAGAATGATTGAAATTAAATGAAAAGATCAAACTGTTAAGCATGATGCTAACAATTCCTTGGGGAAAAAAAACAGCTACTTTGAAAACTAAATATTATAAATGTTTCTTAAAAGAAAATGTATTGGAGCAGTAAACATGTCAGGCTAAATAATTAAAATGAATCATTGACTTCTGCTGTTTTCATTAGCTTTAAAAACACAGATTTCTTTACAACTTAAAAAAGGCATCTTTGGCTATCTTTCTTTTCTGCGGTTATAAATAAGCCACTGCATTGTTCAGGGGTCCGTTCTTTGTATAAATGATCTAAGATGATTTGGCAGATCCTGGATCTTTTAATCTTGATAACTGATCTCTGGCTAATTTGGTTCTTCAAACAAGTTCGCGAATCAGATTAAAATGTCTGGATAAACTGATCTGAGATCATTGCTTGTGTTGTGAAGGACAGATCAATCGATCCTTGAAATCATGATCAGCAATGCAAAGTTTGGCTGATGGCACAGTAGCGTAATGACATCATCTGATTAATATTCAAATATCAATGTAAGCAAAACTGCATAAAATTCGTAGTAAACGATTTGTTACGCAATAACTTTCAACCTTTTTTGTGGGCTGCAGGCTTTACACTTTCATCTGTCAAGAGTATTTAGCAATTTATTTAGTTTTACAGTTAGAGCGGATTTTCTTTATTATAGTAGCCATAGTAGTATAGTAGCTGGTTTCTTAATCAGTGTAAAGAAAAACTGAATGTTTACAAAAACATTTTGATATTGGTAAAAGTGTCTGCAACTTTTGTGAAACATCAAATCACTGTCATTCTGTTAAAAATATACTATATATACACTATATACTACTAAATATACAATTTTCCCAAGTGTATAACTACTACTGTAAGAACATATCAGAATTCGGTACATATTTTCAGTATTATCTTTGCTTGAACTGAACCAATCTAATCCGGTTTATATGAAATGAGCCTGCTCCCCAGCAGGATTGAGCTACCAGAACTGTTGCTATGACAACAACTCTCGGATGAGTTTCGAAGAACAAAACGATCCTGAATCGTGTCATATCGTCAACCAAATCCAGCTGTGTAATCCATGTACGAAGAACAGACCCCAGGTCTATAGTTGGTCTATAACAGTGCTTCTCAACCACGTTCCTGGAGGACCACCAGCACTGCACAATTTACATGTCTCCTTAACCAAACACACCTGATTCAGATCATCAGCTGATTATCAGAAACTGAAAGACCTGTAATGAGTGTGACAGACTAAGGAGACATCCAAAACATGCAGTGCTGGTGGTCCTTCAAAACGTGGTTGAGAAACACTGGTGTATAGGATGTTGGTGTGCAAGTGATATGTTTTTCGTGGGCTGACCAGTAGCTCTTGATGTGGATGCTCCTTTGCTGCTGGAGATACTGTTGCCCTAAATAAATCAATTTAATTTGACAACAAAACAACATCTTGCATATGCAGTTAAAGTCAGAATTATTATCCCTCCCTTATTAGCCTCCCTGTATAGTTTCCCCAAATTCTGTTCAATGTTAAGAATATTTTTCCAACACATTTCTAAACATAATTGTTTTAATAACTCTAATAACTCTAACTTCTAATAATGGATTTGTTTTACTATTGCCATGATGACAGTAAATAATATTTTACTAGATATTTTTCAAGACATTGATATTCAGCTTAAAGTGCAATGTAAAGGCTTAACTGGGTTTATTAGGCAAATTAGGGTAATTAGACAAATCATTGCATAACAGTGGTTTGTTCTGTAATCAATCGAAAAAAAGACTAGCTGAAAATTCTAGCTGAAATCATAGAAATAGGACTTTCACCAGAGGAAAAAAATATAATAGAAAATTCTGTGAAAATTGTTTTGCTCTGCTACACATCATTTAAGAGATATCTAAATAAATATTTAAATAATAAATAAATAAATAAACAAATAAATCACATAAGGGCTAATACTTTAGACAACAGTAACTTGAAATGGTATAACAGAAAATATTTGCGGTTTTAAAACCTTGACTTTTCTAAACCACGGTAAACCTTGAAACTGGTTATAGTCCCATGCCTAGCTGAAAATGGATGAAGTCAAACGTTTTAGATTTACACCTTTAGTGTTGTCCACCTGTGACCAAATTGACAAACACGTAACTTGCATACATCTTAAAACAGCATATATTCACTTTATTTTATGCTGGATTTCTAGGCTACATCATGGTATGCTAAATCATGACCATTTAAATTGGTCAACAAACTAAAAGGTAAGACCTTTTGGAATTTTTGATTATTAACAGATTTGATCTAATTAAAGTTAGTGAGATAACCTTGAAAACTGCAATTTAATTCCCAATCGCGTAGGAGAGTTCTAGTTCTAAATGGTTTAACACCATTTTGAAAAATGATGTGGGGAGTGTGTCAAGACTGCAGGTTGATGTTTGCATATTCTATACAATATCTTCCAAGGTTCTACCAACAATTGCCTTAAGTTGTGATTGAGCATGTCTGACGTCAACACAACTTGGCTGATTTAATGAGCTGATTGCCTTTTCTGATATTATTAGCTATGTTTCCATCCAAAAATGTGAATTAACTTTATGTGCAAAACTGGAATATCGCATAAAAGACATGCGAATAAAGCAGCGTTTCCATCCAATGAGTCAAAGAGAACAAAATCGTCACTTCCTGATTAACTGGCATCAAATATCAAAAGCAAAAATGGAATTTGCTGCGGTAGGAGAAGCTGCATGAATCTTTTCCTTATTTAAAAAATGACTTGCACCTCAGAAGACAGTATGCTAACATGCAATGAATGCGTGGTGGCATTTGAAGGCGTGAGACGCGGAGCACAGATGCTCTTGACAGTTCTGGAGGTAATTAATAATATAATAAAACTAATACTGAAATGGTTAAGGGTTTTAGAATGACCAAAACAACATGTCCGTTCGCACACATTATCATCACATGATCTCTTATAACAAAATCAAGTATTTTTTTTTATTTGTTCATACTGGAATTTGTTCAGTTTAAAGGCCCGTGCACACCAGGATGCTTTTTGCTCATGTTTTCTGCTTTGTTTAATGCTTCGTGACTAAATAAAGAGCACTGATGTGATTGTGCACACCAACGCGCAAAACGCCAGGCGTAAAAGCAAAATTTTTTATAAAATGCCTGGAACGATAATCGTTTCCAAGGTATACCAAGGTTTGGAAAAGTCAAGGTGTTAAAACCGTCAACATTTTCTGCTATACCGTTCCTAAGGTATGTGTATGATTTTTTTTTTTTTTTAGGACAACAGTATCTTTAAAGATCAAAAGATATCCAAAGATGCCGATTTAAATTGTTTTTGAAACAAATGAAGACAGAAGTCTATAATTCATTTAGCCTGACATTTTTACTGTTCTAAAATATTTTAAATGTTTCTCAAAATAAAATATATTGCACTCAATAGGGGGAAAAAAAATTGTTTTTTTTACCCAGACATTTAAAAAAGAAAATTTTTAAAGCAGTAATCACAATACCATGATACCGTGAAACCGTGATATTTTATCCAAGGTTATCATACCGTCAGAATCTTATACCGGCCCATGCCTAGTCAAGATTGGCACTTTTGGTCACGTGCATGGAGCTGCTAAAGTTACAGTAAAGAGCACTTGGAGGCGCTTAAGCACAAAACTGTCAATGCGAGAGCACATTGAAGAAGATGCCCAGAGGCGTGATGAACGTGGAGCTGCTTATTGCACTGGTGAACAGTAATCATTTCTTCACCGAGCTGGAGCTGTTGCTTGAACCATTTATGCTAGTTCGAATCGCCAGTAACTTTAAAAACAAGCTTAAAAAATTCTTTCAAATATTTCAAAGCACTTCATGGGACCTTTAATGGTCAATTACAACTTACAAATTCCTGTCCGCCATGATCCTTCAAATCAGACACATCCTTAAACTCAGAAAAAAACTTTAGTGTCTTTCATAAGTATTAAACATAAACAATGTAAAAAATGACCTGAAAGCAGTAATATCGTCTACTAAACTGACACTAGAAAGCTCCAGAAAATGCATAGATTCCCCATAAGCATCAGAGCATGTAGAAACAAGACCCACACAAAGAAATTAAGCAAACTGCTGGACTCACACACGTGATCGTGTTTACTGTACGTGGCAGAGCACTAATTCAGTTACTTTGATGCGGTTTCGCTCGGGTATCTTTCTTTCAGAACAAACATGTAGTGCAAATCATGGTTAGAAATGAACGTGCAAAAAGATCTCAGAAACAGTCGTTGCCTTGAAAACCACAAATGCGTCATCTGACTCATTTACTCCTCTAGCGAAAGCGAATGTTTTCTTGAGATGCATGAGACAGCACTTTTGATAGACAGGCCAGGAAAGAGAACCAATGTATGATTAAAGCACAACCAATATATTATTCCTTGACAAAAGTTAAGGCATTAACCATGAATACAAAACAACTAATCTGTATACATACAAATATACAGCGATGGAAAAAAAGCACTTGAAATTTCTTTGTTTAGTAGGTTTGGGTTTGAATAAAAAATAATAATTGTTTTGTTGATTATTTATTAAACTTCTGATTGATTTCTTCCAAATATCAATTAAAAACATTGGAATTTAAAGCATTTTTAAAAGAAAAAAAAATCAATTAGGCCTGGGCGATAAAATTGGTATTGATATTTATTGACCGAACACCATTGTCAATATCGATAAAAAAAAGGCATGAAGTTTCCGTATGAGGCTATAGTTTTATTAAAATGTGGCTGCGGAGTGTGCACCTCGGAAACAATTCCAATAAGCTAAGCGTGTAATTTTGTCATTTCCAACAGAGGCGCAAAATTTGCATGACCTGCGTATGGGATGTTGCACATGTTGTGCAAGCAGCGCACAAGTGACTCGTGCGCATTTTCCAGGCGCACATATAGTTGAAAACATCTCAACTTTTCAGAATCCCATGCGCGCACTGTGATTCATGCAAGTAGAACTACTCAATCTGCTTCACACTTTGTATGGAATTCACATTTCATTAAAAACGGCAGACTAATTACCTCAGACAAACACGGCATATCTAAACACTGCAGTGCTTTTACTTTTCTCCATAAACTTATAATCCTTTAGTAAAACGATTGATGGTAGCTTAGTTACGAGAGACGCCAGGGGAGCACGAGTGCAAAGCCCATTGTAATCGTCAAGGAAACCATGTGCTCGCATCACTTCAGGTCAGAATAATAACACATACAAAAATTAATGCGGTGGCTAGCAGCAGTGAAAAGATCGTAAACAAAAAGGCATGTAAAGATGTCGCCAGAGTAGCCTTTGGTTTTTTGTGCCTCTCAGCCACTAGTTCCCCATCTGAAAGAGTTTTTAGCATAGGGAGTAATATAGTCATCCAATTTCCCAATTTTTAATGTTCAGTATGTATTTGATGAAATGATGGTTAGTTCCTTTACTTGAAAGCTCAGATTTGATTATCATAATTTGTTTTGTTTACAGAGTTTGAGGTTTACTCTATCATTATTGTTCACACCTTACATATGTTGATCTACCTTCACCATTGCACACACTTTGTAACATTTTATTTATCAAGTTTAAGAGTCTCTTTAACACTTATGTTTATTTTATTTTAAAGAGATGGGATTTTTTGTTTAAATATATTTGTTTTTGACTGTTAAAACTATTTGATATGGTACCTAACATTGGAAAGTTAAAATAAAGTGGTTAAATAATAAAACAAAATCTAAAATTCCTTAATGGATTGTAAAAAAATATATTAATTGACTATTGATATTGAATGATATGAACATGATATTGTGATTATTTATTTGCAATATTGTCCAGCCCTAAAATAAACAAAAAAAAACAATGCTTTCATTGGTTGTGATTAAAAATCGTAATAAAGTAATAAGTAACTAGATTTAGTGTTTTCATTACGTTTGGGTTTTAATAAAAATTACTAATTGTTTTGTTGATTATTTATTAAACTTCTGACTGATTTCTTTCAAATATCAATTATAAATATTGTAATTTAAAGCTTTTTTTTTAGAAAAAAAAGCTTTCATTGGTTGTGATTTAAAAAAAAGAAAGAAAAAAAAAATAATAATAATAAAAGGTTATTCCACCAAATATTGATTTCTTAACTCTTCTGAAGTAGAACCACTGAAATTAGTCTTAAAAAAAAAAAAAAAAAAAAAAACAATCAATAAACATTTGAAAACATGGCACCAAAAAAATTTGGTCATTTTATGCAACAAAAAAATGCCCTTAATGGCAAATAGTTGAATGGTTTGATTAACTACCAGTCAAACCTTACCAAATATAAAATAAAACTGTTCTCATTTAGAGCCTAATATAGATTCACACGTTGTATAAATAAAGCATTATGAATTTATCGAAAATATTTTATATAAAGAATACTGCATAATCTGTATTTTTTATTATGAATACACATTTAAAACTAAACATGCTAATTATTTCTGAGATGGTTTTTTATGCAACCTTACCCCTTCATATTTAGCAACATTTAATATACTGTAATATCTCATAAAAGGTAAATTAGTGTATTCATAATAAATAATTCTGCTCATTTACAATTCTTGTTAAAAAATGTCTAGACTTTATTGAATTAATAAAAAAAAAAAATCCCCCAAACTGTTTGGAAAAGTCTTTTTCTTGGGGTGTTCGGGGAATAAAGAGTGAATCTGAAACCTAATATCACACATGGCTGTACAGTGAGTACTTGCTCCTGATTCCTTCTCAACAACGTCATACTTTGCCTTACACAGCAATCTGCTTCACTTTAGAATCTTAAAGACTGCTGAAAACATAATCATCAAGTTAAGCAACATTCTTTACATGCATCAAACAGGCTTGCTCTCTTTTAACCACAATACATGCCTCTAAAAATTAAAGTGCATCACTTTTTTTTCATCCACAACAGATTTCAATGTAAATCTGATGGAAAGTGTCTATTCAATGTGCTGAGCCTGCTGGAAGGAGATGTTTTCATAGGATCTCCAACAAAAGCACCAGCCTGTAAACCATCTCAATCATCATGGTTTACATGGTACCTGGTCTGTGTGTGCAAGAAGGGGGAAAATGAGCGCTGATAAAAAACACAGCGGTTGGAAAAACAAGTAGCAAGACTGACCATTATGGATCCTCGCTCTCATTTAGAAAGCATGGTTGTATTCATTCAACAGCACTTACAATGATCTTGACGCATTTCAGATTTATATTTTTAAAACATGGGAAAATGATCAAGTCTAAGGCCCTGTTTACACTAATACGTTTTAGATTTAAAACGCAGAAGTTTTGCTACGGTTAAACCTTCCATCCACACTACCCCAGAGTTTTCGAGCCCTGAAAACTGAGCTTTTTGAAAATGCTAAAGAGGCCAATTTCATTTTAAAACGCTGCTGCTCCATGTCAGTGTGGATGGGGAAACATCTGAAAACTTAGGCGTGGCTGCAGACATTCGCCAGATTGGGGCATTTTCATCAATATTAAGTGCACAAAGTTCAGTCTTGCATCCTTTCCTGAAGTTCAGACTTTACAAGTTTGATGTGTAAAACAAACTCCCAAGGACACAGAGTAAAAATACTTTTTGTACTGTATAACATAATTCACATTACCCTGGCTATGTTGTTTCTTAACAATAAAATGAAAACATGAAAAATGATATAAGGAACTGCCCGTTTTCATTTTGATATTAACTTAACAGACATAAAAATGTTAAGGCCTCATGTAGCTGCTTATTTATATGACCGTCATCTTCACTGTATACATATTTATAATAAAACGAAGCCTATAACATAACCGCCTCCTTTCATATTCAAAATATGAAACACACCCTGTCCCCTTTGCTCAATATCAGTTTTAATAATCAATAATGGTCATTATAAAGGTATGACGTTCAATAAACTTGAACAATAGGAAATAAAGGCAAGCAATCAGTCAAATGTGCAGAATTAGTGTACGTGGTTACACAAAATAATATATTAACTTATCAAAACGCTTTACCATGAGAACAAGTAATAACTTAGATTCAAAAGACCATTTGATAGAGACAAGATTAATTAAATAACACGTTTGACATCTATAGTGAGATGAAATCCTGCGGAAGATCCTTGATGAACTGTCTGACCTGCGCTGCTCTCACCTGGGGAGCTGTGCTCAAAGCACCCACTGACTGTCTGGAGCTCAGACGCGCACATACGCTGCAGTGCATGCCAGAGTGTGTGTATGGTCACGTGATGTGCATTTTCAGTGGTATAGTATGGACATAAATATTTTCAGAAATGCTAGGTGAAACGCCAGAGTGGAAGTGTATCGTTTTCATTCTAAAACGCCGTTTTAAAGGGCACCTAGGTTACCACTTTTTCCAGATTTAATATAATTCTTTTGTGTCTCCAGAATGTGTCTGTAAAGTTTCATCTCAAAACACCCATCAAATTTTTATTATACCTGTCATAAGTTTCTATTTTGTAGCATTTAGCATCAGCTAACGGTTTTTGTGTACTGCGCCTTTAAGGCTAGTTCTTCACGCCCACCGTTTCCACGTGCCTGGCAGCGGCTCCCTCGGATGCGTCACACAACAGACAAACACGAAGGAATAAGATCTCACGTAATGTTTGTGAGGAAAAACTAACTACAGTTAGAACTTGAGTCACACACAATGTCGTTACAAAGTTTACGCACACACACAAATACACACACACACACACAGCGCTGACAGGCACACACACACAGACAGCGCACGTTTAGCTTTGCACTGGTTTTGCACGCAAATGTGACAAGATACAGGTTAATCTCCACTGCTGTATGAATATCGGTTACGTTAAATGTACAAAATAAACCTGATTTAACGTCCACAAACCGGGATTGAAGCGTCTTTTATAATTGTTCTGACAAGTGGCTGTGTTAATGATGTAAAGCTGAAGTAAATCGCTGTAATTCATTACAAACATGAACTGTTTTAATACATTTTAAACTTGTAAAACTCACTCTTGATCACATTTGATGATGATTGATGATCCTAGCAAACTCAACAGACTTTTATTTACAGTTGCTTAGTGTGCGCACGTTCTGGTCCTGTGTCTGGTTGATATGATTATACACGTTACTACGGAGACATGTTAATACGCAGCTGTCAATCAATTCGGTGGGCGGGGGGACCGCACTCCTATGTCAAGTTGCGGTTGGTCTGAAAACCGCTCCAATTGGTCCACCGTTTTTATGTTGGTAAATTGAGAAAAAAAAACTGGGTGTGTTTATATCACCCCAATATGACGGTCTATACACTATACCTACATATATGTCTGTCCAAACTGCTTGAAAAATAGATTTTTCACCATAGGTGCCCTTTAAAACTAAAACGTATTAGGGTAAATGGGGGAATATTTCTCTAAAAGGTTTTACGCTTGCTTGAGGTGGTTTTAGACTTTTCTAAATAATCTCTGATGTAGCAAACATTTTAGACATGTGACTAATAAGCTGTCTTGCTTGCCTTGTTTACTGTTACCAATGCTACAGTCAGCTGCTCTAACAACTTGATGTAAACCTGATGTCACATTTAGGATTTTTTCTTTATTTGTGAACTTTAAGACAATTAGCTTTACGTTAGGATGGAAACCCGACTACAGTCTAGGATTAGGAATATATTACATACCTGTATGTGAGTCAAAAAGAAAAGCATTAAAATAGTAAGTGTAATTTTTTTTATTTATTCATTAAAATGCGTGTGTTAAATTATTTTGAGCAAACACATTTATGCATATCAGGCTTTAATCATGTTTTGCAAAAGCCAATCAAATGCAATTCAGTGTAAAAATAGCTTATATAGCAAAAATCTCAACAGACATGGAACAATTCATCTGATTACACTTTAAAAACTTAAATTAAGGATCACAGTGCATATTGAAAATACTAATTAACTGTCATTTTAAAAGCACAATTGACTACATGGCTTAATTTTTTTGTAAATACAATATTCTGAATGACAATGGAATATTAATTAACCCATATTTTGATATTTTATCTACACAAAATCTCATTGAAACATCAGACATTGTTGTTTACCTGCAGCTAATGTTTTCGATATATTAAAAACATTGCATTTTAGATTGAATTTGCCACCTATATAACCATACAAAGCCAAAACATATTCTTTATTGTAATGCCTAAATCTATAAAATGTATTAAGAATCAAAAATATAATAACAATTACCATTTAAACAAAATTAAAAGCAACAGAGAAGTCATAAAATCATAACCCATTTTGTTTGCATCACAGAAATTAAGATCACAGACACCAGATAAGCAATAACTCAAGGTATACTTTGGTTTAAGAAAGTAAAAACATTCTCTGGAACTTCAGAATTCATAACCTGTGGCAAAAAATATATTATGTAAACAATCAGAGATCATAAGTAAGAGACAAGTGTTCTATCATAAGGGTCTCTTTTCAGCAAACCTTTGACCTGCAAATAGTGGCTTATCAGCACTTACTGTGACATTTTGAAATATAACCTTTCAATCATTTGACCATTCAATAGCAATTTATTTAGCGTTATCTTCAAAATCTGAAATCATAAACTCAGATCTACCTAATTTCACCATTAGGTTTCATTATTTTATCCTATACTTATATGATTGCATATTTGAGTTTTAGGTAACACTTTAAATTGATGGTCCCTATGGCACATTTTGACTAAAAAGTTGACTAAAAGTTGACTAAAAGTTGCATTGCAACTACATGCTAATTACTTCTCATTTGGGTATTAGTAGACAGTTTAGTAGATCTGCGTGTCATCAGCATAGCTGTGGTAGGAAATTTGGTTCTTTCTCATTATTTGGCTCAGAGGGAGCATATAAGGATTGAACACAAGAGGTGCCAGAATCGAGCCTTATGGGACTCCACATGTCATGGGTGTCCACCTTGACCTATGGTCACCTATACTGACATAGTAACCTCTCCCTTCAAAATAAGATCTGAACCATTTGAGAACCGTCCCAGACAACCCAACCCAATTTTCCAGCCTATCCAGAAGTATGCTGTGATCGATAGTGTCAAATGCAGCACTAAGACCGAGCAATACCAGCACTGTTAGTTTGCCTGAATCTGTATTTAGGCGGAAGTCACTGATTATCTTTATAAGAGCGCTTTCTCTCTCTTTTCTTTCTCTTTTTCAAGAGGGGTTTAACAACTGCAGTTAACAACCTACCTATAATATATTGAAAATTTGCTGGCATGTAGATGCAATGTAACTTAAATTCAACAAAATGCACTAAAGGGACCATCAAAATAAAGTGATACTGAGTTTTTCTTCTGTTATTCTAATATGTTGAAGAATGCTGGTAGCAGGCATCCATTGACATCCATAGTAATTTTGGTAGCAGGCATCCATTGACATCCATAGTAATTTATTTTCTACTATGGAAGTCATTGAGTGCCAACAAGCATTTTTCAAAATGTCACATTTTGTGTTCAACAGAAGAAAGAAACTCCTAAATGATTTGAACTGTTGAACAAATGATGAAATAATTTTTATTTTAGGGTGAACTATGGCTTGTAATGTAAAAAAATGGCCTTTTAACTAACAAAGTATTTCCATTTTACAGATCCGGTGCACATTCACGTGCACAACTAAACCTCACAAGCTTAGTATATTAAATACTACACAACACTGCCCAACTACAAACACTAGACTATTTCAGTACAATAGACAGTAAAAAAAATATTCACCTACATTCTTAAATTGACACCATATCAAAAAAGACGTAAAAGATACAAGATAAACAAAGCTAACGTTAGGAGTCTGTCATAAACAAACAATGCCCATTCTATGCTATCTTGTCTCATGATAACCTGTCACCCGAAGAGGCATTCATTGTAAGTTCAGTGCGCGCACACACACACACACACACACACACACACACACACACACACACACAC
>CAIGQZ010032409.1:14372861-14396276 GCA_903798205.1 Danio tinwini
ACACACACACACACACACACACACACACACACACACACACACACACAAAGATGACAGGTTAGCTTCTGCACTACAACACGCACTACTAAGTAAACAAGGGTTACAGCCTTCCCTCAAACGTCACATGTCATCATGGACACGCCCCCTCCTCGTCAAAGCCTTCACTTACATAAAAATAAATAAATAGAAGTATTTTTTTAATAAAACTCCAGTTTATGGTATACATATTAAGCCAGCCGTGTTTGCTGAATCCGCATTGTATTATTATTATAATAGTGATCCTAATCAAAAGTGCATCAACTGTCATCAACTTTGGAGAAGTGTGTATCGCATGTTTTGTGGTGTTTTGATGTGCGGAAATGTGTGATTGAAGTGTTCGTTACATTCGAAGCATGGCGGCACTTTGAAGATGGAAATTTGTATCAAACGGCCGCCGCGCGCGCCAAACATTCTTCAAAGGAGTTTTTGACATGCGCCGACTGCAAACTTTCTCTCAACTCACCTCTGTCCCGCAAAGGAGCAGTCGCTTCTTCATCCCTGTTCACTTGTGTGATGATCGAGGAGGACGGGTGGTCCATGAGATCCGTAAAGCCAGTAAAATCGACACTTAAAAAGGTTTTCCGTATTAAAATCTTTCCGCTGGCTACGATTGAATTGAAAAAAGTAGAAGAAAACTCCCTGCAAATGCCCCCAGAAATCCACAAGACTTTTACCGCTTAAAAGAAGTCATAATGCAAACCGTTCGAGGCTGGTTGCGATGTCTGTGTTGTTATAAGTTAGACGACAAAAAGAAAACGACAAAAAAATAATAATAGAAAGTTACGTTTCTTGATGATAACTTTTCACAACATGGAGTTCGGCTCTGCTCTCAATTTCAACATACAAACATGGAACTCGGCGGTTTCAAGGCGCCCTTCCTCTTAAAGGGGCAACGACGCTCCAGCATGAACCGACTACACAAGCAACTTTTTGAAGGTCCAAAGTTTATGAATGTGAAACATGTCGCGATTTTGAAGGAATATATAAGCGAATGTAGTGTAGTTGCTTACCTGTTCAACTAAAATAACACATAAAAGTTCCTCTAAATATTTTATTTACCCACAAACATTTATAAATTTGCATATTGCATGAAATTATTCATTCATTCATTTATTTTCCTCCGGTTTAGCCCGTTTATTCATCAGGGGTCACCACAGCGGAAATAAACCACCAACTTATCCAGCATATGCTTTACACAGCGGATACCCTTTCAGCTGCAACTCAGTACTGGGAAACATCCATACACACTCATTCACACACATAGAGACATATGGCCAATTTAGTTTATTCAATTCACCTATTGTGCATGTCTTTGGACTGTTGTGGAAAGTCATGCCTACAATTGGAGAACATGCACACTCCACACAGAAATGCCAACTGACCCAGCTGTGACTCGAACCAGTGACCTTCTTGCTGTGAGGCGACAGTGCTAACTATTGAGCCACCATGTCGCCCGCATGAAATGATTTTAAACACAAAAACAGTAAATTACTGTTATTGTAATGAATTATTATTATGATTAGTTTACTTATAAACTGTGCACATTGTATTGGTCATACAATACTGTAACTAGGCTAATGCCTAATTATTACTATATATATTGTAAAACACACACATCATAGAACAGATATAAAATGCATTTTAAGTAAACAAAAAAAAGATATTCATTCAATAAGAACATGGTAAAAATGTATATTTGTGTTCTAAACATTTACGTTAAATAAACAAAGAAAAAAAATACATATCTTAAGGTTAATTTGATCATTTTAGTGGGGTCCACTTAATAAATTGTTTTATTGTGCAGTTTCCTTCAGACCTCCCAGCAAGAAATAATTTTAAGCTATAATAAAAAAAACTATTTTTGTTCTTTCAGGTCAACTGGATTGTAAATCTGACTCCGGTACAAAGTGTCCTAATCGCTCGCTCTCAGGCTTGATTAACGTGCGCTGCCCCTTTAAAATCTACAAAATCCAATACGCAAACAAAAGTTTAAAAGATCTCTTGGCCTCGGCTTAAGGGAGCGCTCACTCCTGCCTTACATCTGAGTTTAAACCCGTCCGACGTGTGATATTTATTATCAGTAGCAAGGTGAGAATGATTTTTAAACGAAAGCGTGTGTGTTTACCGCGCATTAACAAGCGAGACAACTTTCTTGCGAACTTTTTTGGCAGGCACTGCGAGCGCGGGAGGCTTGAGACCGTCTTCAGAATGGAGGATAGGGAGAGTCCTCAAAGTTCGCGCACTCTGTCATGTTGATTAAAAAGTTTGCATCATTAGTATTCATGACACACTGCGCGTAGCATTCTACAGTCCTTCACCGAGAACACGAGAGAGACCCTCCAGATTATGAGTTAGAAGATTTTTTTGTCACGAGTTCTTCTAAATATAACATACAATTTTAGTACTGCATAAAAAAGTTTTAGAGTTGATTTATAATCGATAATTTATAATCAAATAATGTCTGACATTATGAAACCATTTCTTTTTTTATTTAGGCATATGTAGCACACATTTGAAAACAAGCTTCGTTGAATAAAGGGCTTCACAATAAATACGAATCCTAATATCAGTATATATTGAATATTTTATTAAAACCTTTGAAAAAAATATATAAAAAATTTGTATGTATTATTTGAATATCAAAATTAATAAATCAAGTTTTTAAGGTTCATATAATATGTATTCATTCATTTTCCTTCAGCCCAGTCCCAGGTTCATATAATATACATGTTACTGAGCTCAAACTTAAGATTATTAAACTCACATTATTTTTTATTGGTGTTTAACAAGACCTTACAAAGTAGTGTACAATACAACATAGGAAAAATTACAGACTGTCTTAGTTGCTTTTATTTTCCCACTATCCCGTCAAATTAAAATAAATACAATTTATGAATTATAAACACACATACCATCTGAGAGAAAAAAAAAACTAAAAAAACTAAAGTTTACAAAAAACCCTTTTTTTAAGTTTGCATTAAGAAGTCAATATTTCCTCTTTCCAATTATTTGTGTATTAGAGTTGATATCAACTGCACAGGGTAAGCCTTTGATTTAGTCTAAAACAGGATTTCAGCTCTTGTAAAAATATTTGAGAGAAACATCTTAATTTCTCAGGTTTAGTTCATTAAAAAAATGCAATTTGTTGCAAATGCTGACGCAAATGCAAATCTTTATGGCAGTATAGCAGACTACTTACATACAATGTGTATAAAAAGTTTACAATAGTATTACATTTAATTAAACATAAAAAATACAGTCCAACATATGATTACTAATTATTATTATTAAGATGTAGAAAATCATCCTAGATATTTGTGTCTTACTTGAAATGTGATTTTTCTAGAAAACCACACTGTAAAAAAATCTGGGAGTGCTGGAAAAACCCCTGTAAAATAACGGCAGTTAAATTACAGAAATTTACTGTAAATAACAGAGGTTGAATTACTGAAATTTACCAGAAATTTAAATTTAAGGAAATGTCTGTAATTTAATGTCCGTTATTTTACAGTAAATTTCTGTAATTTAACAGCCGTTATTTAATGTTTTTTTCCAGCAGCAGCTGCCGGAAATAAACCGTAAAATTACAGATTTTTTTACAGTGCATATCTTCCAGATACAGCAAAAAGATGTAAACCACAATCTTGCACATTTAATAAGTTTAATTGGAATTGAACATCATTGTACAACAGGATTTTGAGCAACATTTTGATCAGATTGACAGTTCAGAGACCTTAGAAATGTGCGTATGTTATATAGCTTTAGCTGGCTTTATAGCTTTAAAGAGCAAGTAATTCAACACGATCCCACAAGTTTCTCATGAACATGTTCCAAAAGCATGTTTCAGTTGTGATCCACGTGTGATTTGCAGCATGTGAAGCTCATCTGGGGTTTCTGTATTGATTTACCAATATCTTTGAAAGTTAAAAGTGCAAAGTTTCGAAAAACAATCGAAAACACGTCTCAGAGTTTACTGAGCAAAACACATACAAGTTAAAATACACTAGCAGAAAGAGCTCAAATGCACATTTATTTATTACTGTTATTTTGTAAATGCCATTTTTCAGGTAACAGCTGAAATTCAATCCATAAAGTTTTCTAACAGTTGCCAATAGGCTATATGCACAACTAGTGTTTTTCAGCCAATGATGAACTTCCGGTGAGAGCTTTATGTGACTATTTTCACTTTCATGAGGTTCCTTTTACAGCATCGATGTTGTAATATTATAACAATACATTCAGTTAAATAGACGTAAGCATTCATTTGGTTGGTAAAGCGTAAAAAGAGAGACAAAAGACCATTTAAATGCAGGCGCCGTCATTAGCTGCAGGCGAGCGCAGAAATTCCATTGAAAATACTGGAGTTAAATTAATTTCCATATTTTAAAGACATGGCATGGAAAATAGAATTGAATACAGTGCATTTTGTTTGGTCTAAGACCCACTTTATATCATATCTCACTCAGGCAGTGAAGATCACTATTTTTTAAGGAATCCGATTGTAAACGCGGCAATTGTGAATGGGTTGACAAATAACCGGAAGCCTTGGGTCTGTGTGCATATACCTCATTAACCTGAATAAAGAATGTTGTGCAAGGCCTTGATAAAAAAAATTCTTACCAAAATGGAACCATATCTTATTTTTTTTATTTTTGAAAATCTTATTGTGATTAAAGTTAATTATTTTGTTATTGCAATGCTACATTTGTTGCAGTTTTGTACTTTCAGTCTTGTCAAATTGGAAACGATGTGTAATAAACATTACATTTTGACAACATAATACTCACTCACTTACTGTCCTTCAGTTTAGTCTTTGATTTATTGGGGGTCGTCAGTAGAACCACCAAATAAAACAATGTTTTATGCGATAGATGCCCTTCCAGCCACAACCCAGCACTGGAAAACATTCACACATACACACAACGGTTAATTTTAGTTTCTCCAATTTACCAATACCACATGTCTTTAGGGGAAACTAGAGCACACAGAGGATACTCACACAAACATGGGGACAACATGCAAACTCCACACAGAAATGCCTCCTGGTCCAGCTGGGACTCGAACCAGCAACCTTCTTGTTGTAAGGCGACAGTGCTAACCCCTGAGTTACTGCTTAAATTTTCAGCTTTTTGTCAACTAGCTACTTTTAAGAAGTAACTTGTAGTATAGCATGTAGCGTGACAGCTTAGCTACCTTCCCTAACGAGTTGCTTGTATCTTAAGTGCATATGTGCCCAGGCCATCCATGACAGCTTCACACACAACCAGGGCCTCAGTATCAGGGTCCTTAAAACATGTTGGCACTTCCGGCACTGGTGTCCAGCAGAAGCACATTTTTTTTGTTCTTGCAGACTCATTGTAGGCCCTTGTTGTTATGGCTCTTTTAGACAGACAATGGTGGACATTCATACAGACGACAAATCAAAGGTCAGCAGTGACATTCAGCTGAGGCACACATTAAAATAGTAAAATTAAGCGCCATCTATATAGGATTGTGAATCACCAGTGAGTGCTCGATGTCAGGATTGATGTGGATCCCTAAATCTTGAACCTAAGGGTCATGTTCAAAGGCAATACTGAAGGTGCTGCTGCTTGAAATATTCTTGTAGATATGCACATATGCAAACTGTTGTAATTCCTACAGTGTTTACCTGATTTGGATGCAAATACCCTTATATTTATTAAAGCTGACAGTCTGCAGTTAAAGCACATCTTGTTCGTTTCATTTCAAATCCATTGTGTTGGTGTATAGAGCCAAACATGTTAGAATTGTGTCGATATCCCAATATTTATGAACCTAACTGTATGTGTATGTGTATATATATAACAGAATTGTTAGCCTCCTGAATTGTTAGCCCCCGTTTATTTTATTTTTTTCCAATTTCTGTTTAACTGAGAGATTTTTTTCAACACATTTCTAAGCATAATAATTTTAATAACTCATTTCTAATAACTGATTTATTTTATTTTTGCCATGATGACAGTAAATAATATTTTACTAGATATTTTCAAGACACTTCTATACTGCTTAAAGTGACATTTAAAGGCTTAACTAGGTTAATTAAGTTAACTAGGCAGATTAAGGTAATTAGGCAAGTTATTGTATAACGATGGTTTGTTCTTTAGACTATCAGAAAAAAATAGCTTAAAAGGGCTAATAATTTTGACTTTAAAAATGGGTTTTTAAAAATTAAAAAACTGCTTTTATTCTAGCCAAAATAAAACAAATAAAGACTTTCTCCAGAGGAAAAAATATTATCAGACATACTGTGAAAATTTATTTTAAACATAAATTGCTCTGTTAAACATAATTTGGGAAACACTTAAAAAAGAAAAAAAAAATCAAAGGGGGGGGCTAATAATTCTGACCTCAATTGTGTATACACACACGCACGCACACACAGAGAGAGAGAAATATTTATTATTGTAAATCTGAATTGTCTATATATGTTAGATAAAGTTTCAGCTTAACTATTATTTGATTACAGTCAACCAATCAAATCAGTCAATGTTTTTTTTGATATATCTATGCAGGAGTTAAGGTCATCAGTTCACCGCTCTTCACAGATTGCAAACACAGATACACAAGCACTGTGACTGGAGTGTTTTAAATCCAAAAAGATCAGTCGATTCACCAAACGGATCGCTCGTCTGTGTTACACTCGTCAAACATCAGTGGTGCAGTCAACTTATGACCTTCACAGCCAATCACAGTCATTTCTGTTGAGCATGTGAACACAACGGCAAATCAGCGCTGTTTAAGAACACCATCAACAGTGCCTTAAATGTTAACGGGAAACAGACTTTTTTTTTTATTTCATTACAGAGTTAAATTAATTACAGAACAAGTGTAATATAGTGAAAGAATCAGTTCATTAACTGGAGTTTGATAAATGGCATCTAAAATGTGTGTTTGGGAAAGAAAAACCTTAGCTAACTAGTGCCATTTCCATTAACTTAGCTTAAAATGAGGTCCGATATCCCTTTTTATTTTCACTATTCATTCAGAACGGACCTTCGGGTCACTCGGAAGGTGGTGAAAGTATAAATTTGTGTCACTTTCTCTTCGCTGATTAGATATACAGCCAGGTACACAACATTCCTGTGTGACTCAGGTAATACTTGCGGGTTTCTTCCCACCGCAGCCTCGATTTCGCTGTTTAAAACGGCAGCTGCGTGAAATCAGTCTATGGAGAATTGGGGAGCTCTCAGAAAAGTTTACTAAATTGTGTTCAAAAGATAAACCAAGGTCTCAAGGGTTTAAAACAACATGAGGGTGAGTAATTAATAACAGATTTTTCATTGTTGGGTAAGCTAACTCTTTAACTCCTAAACAGTTCCTCAAACAAAATCAAGCATTACCCAAGCTGAAGAAGCTCCTCAACTTTTACTCCTCCTCAGGATCCACCAAACGCCAATTGACCTGACCTGTTGTGTTTGAGATTTATAAATACATCTCCGCTGAGAGTTCTCTGCTTTGAGATTGGCACTATTAAAATACCAAAACATTTGCCCCTCGGTGGAACTTTATCTTAGAGATGACAAACCGAGTTTGATAAAAGATCAACAACTAAGCAGTTGTGCTGAATATAGTGAAGACGTAATGAAAAGACCCCCAGAGACTGTGGATAGCTGTGATAGTGTTCAGAGGTGCTGTCAGATTCTCAGGCAGGGCTGTGAAAGAGAAATGATCCCAAATGAAAGAGTGCACAGGTGGAAACACATTCAGACTGGCCTCATTACCACATGTGAATGCAGTGTAAGCTAATGACCCATTTATAGAGCCCAGTGTAATCTGGTTACCCACATGAAAAATACTATAGTAATTTATAGTAAACACTATAGTGCTTTTGAGCCATAATATAGTCAAGCGTATTATCAAAAAATGTACACTCAAAAAATGACGTTTGCGGTTTGTTCAAACTCTATTGAAAATGCGTTAAAACAACACAATTCTCCAGTTTTTTGGGGGGACAACTTAATTATTTTGTGTCCAATCCACTTAAATTTGTAAAAACTAATAAGTTAACTTCATTCATTCATGTTGCATCAACACTAATCAATTTTGTGGAACCCAGTATTTTATACAGTGTATCGTTAACGCGGTCATTAATGCGATATTGGTATAAGCTATATCCATATCGCAGAGAAGTTTTTATCCACATCTGACCAATCAGATAGTGCCTTTGGAAATTCAATTCTTCAGGATATTTTTTGGGACAACTTAATTGTTTTATGTTCAGGATTTTTCAATTTTGGCAAGAGACATTCCTATGTGGAAGGATGGATGTGTTTTTTATGATCTGGCTGCTATCAGCAAAGTGTTGTGTCGCTGGCATCACACAACAAGCAGACAGAAATATTCTCGAGAGTTCCTGCTCGGATTCAGAGGGACGCATCGTAATTTGGTTGAGCCGGTGGATGATAGTTTGAACTGTCTTCTTGATCGTGAGACTTCAGAAGACAGGTGAACCGCCTTCGAGAGAACCACAGCTTAAGAGACGATGAAAGAAAGGAAGAATCAGAGTGTGAATTAAAAACTTGCTGAAAAAGAATCGCATTCCACTCCCAACTTTACTGCTGGCGAACATCCAATTTCTGAAAAATAAGACTGATGAACTTCAAGCTAACGTTCGTCATCTTTGAGAGTATACAAATGTTTGCATTTTGGCACTGACTGAGATATGGCTTATACTCCACAGGACACGGGCTCCACACTGGCATTAGATGGGTTTGATGCAACAGTACCTGAGGTAACGAAATCAGGGTGATGGTGTTTGTCTCTACATCAGTCGAGGGTGGTGAACAAACGTGGCGGTGAGAGAAAGAGTATGCTCTCCAGATATAGAACTGTTGTGTGTCATTAAAACCTTTTTATCTGCCAAGGGAAAAAATAAGCTTGTTAAAAATCAGGTTCCCTGTAGAGAAAATTGAGTTTTTGCCTCCAGAGCCTGAAACTGTTGCTTCATTGTAATGACATTCAGACCACTTTCACTTACTACTCCAATGCAAAACACTGAAATGGCTGGAATGATGATAATAATAAAAGAACGTAGAGTCTGTTGGATATTGCTGACAGCAGATTTTATTCATGAAAAGTCACGTTTTCGACATATACACACTTCATTCTACTGTAAAACATTCATATTATCTCCACATTGTCACTGTTTTAGTGCAACATAATTCATTCCAAAAAAGCTCGATTTAGTTTCACATTAAAGGGTTGCTCGGCATGACTGAAAGAGAAGTGAACAAACCAACACACCTCAAATAATATCAAATCTTATTCACAACAACAGAATTTGTCCCTCTTTATCGGGATTCCATTTGTTCTCAGTTGTAGATGTCGCGCATGTTTGAATACCCCCCCCCCAAAAAAAAAAACAAACAAACAAATAATAAACAAACTAGATAGAAGAACAAACCCAAATGTTAGCATTTATGCAAAGTGGATGAAAATAAATGTGCTCAAGTATTGCAATAAACACTACACCAAACAGTCATTCAATCTAAGCCAATATTTGTGAAAAATAAGTCACGTGTTTTCCAGCTGTTTGAGGTCATTACTGATTTTCAAAATAATCTAATGGTAATTAGACTCACAAAGATCCATTTTTTGCTTATGAAATTTGTTTAAAAAAGTTATATTCACCAGTGTTGGCCAGTGACTTATCACATGTAATCTAGATGTAATCCGACTTTAAAATTGAAACACTTAAGTACATTACGTTCAATTTTATAATGCTCACCAGACTAGATCATTCAGAACTGATTACATTAACAAAATTGATACAGATTATTCATAACTCATTGAATCTTCCTAACGGAACCATACATTACTTGTTAAATGCACTCTGTTTTGAATTGTTGTTAGTGAAAACTTTTGCCGCTCTTTGTAAAACTGAGAATAGAATTAGTTTTTATTCTCTTTTTAAATATCTGTACCATTTGTTGTTGTTTTTTATCTTAGCAAGTTGTAGGTTTGTGAACTGTGGATATGATTTCTAATAATTCTGTAGATGTAAATCACACAATCGTCATTTGTTCGTTAGATAAATTAACTAAACAAAGACAAATAAATAAAAAACTAAATACTGACTC
This sequence comes from Danio tinwini, assembly GCA_903798205.1. Taxonomy (NCBI): domain Eukaryota; kingdom Metazoa; phylum Chordata; class Actinopteri; order Cypriniformes; family Danionidae; genus Danio; species Danio tinwini. The sequence goes on from CAIGQZ010032409.1 coordinate 14,383,001, forward strand.
TGAGAATCTATGTTCACCAAACAGGATGCAAACTGTTCAAAAATAAATCTAGATAATACAAACTATGAAAGTAACATAATGATGTTTATAATATAATAAAATCAAGATTAAAACTCCTATTTTTGGACTCATAAAATGTCAAAATGGATAAAATGGATATATTCAGTAATTACAAATCTCAGATTTTTTATGTGATCAATATATTTGATGTATTGAATAGCGTTTATGTATTATTTAGGTCAAACAGTAGATAGCTTTCAATATAAAGTTACTCTCATTCATGGGTATAAATGTATCTTGCAGCAAAAACCTTCTTAAAATAATAGACTAAAGACTCTCAAACATTCACCGCAGCAGCTAACGTGTGTTATACAACATATTCTAGTCCCTTCAGAAAAAAAAGTCACTTTTCTAAGACACATCCAAAGATCTCAAGGTAGTTTCCAGGCACATCTTAACCCATCTGATCTATACGTAAAACAGCTGTGGAAAACTGACAGTTCTGTCCATACGCTATTCACAGATGCATGCTGTATGCTACTGTATGCACTGAATATGTATAATACATTCCTGGTGTTGGACTTCAACATATCAAAAAAGCTGATTAGCCAAACCGTACAGGGAATTCTTGCCAAAAAAGATCACTCCCTAAAGCTTTGAGGCCTTTTGATATTACAATAAAGTCAATTCACTTCGGTTTAGGTCAAAACACTTTAGTAAAAGACAGAAAAGCATCTTGTTTTTCTTTTCTTTTTTGTTTAGTACTGATAATCACTACTGTATAACAACTAGCAGTAATAAAAGTACTACTTATGCCATAAAAAGTAGTTCAAAAAAAGATATACACCCTTTTTTTGTCCACAAATTTCAAGGCCCTGGAAGACACCACAAAAAAAACACATCGACGTAACGTTTTTTGCATCAAGTGAAGGACTAGATCGCTGTCTTCTCGGTTTTGTGTACAAAATACAGTCGCTCTTCTCAACCAGAATGAGTTTAAAGTTCATCTGTCCACTCGCAAGAGATTCAAACCGCTTTTGTCAAAAAGCGTAAAGTAAGAACAACATCCGGGACAATAAACACTGTGCATGCTGGCCACAGCTAATGGAGGTAAATGCACTGGATGTTTTGTATGCGTGTGTGTTTCTTGTTTCAGAACTGACCCCAGTTTGGTTAAACTCCTGTGCTTGATCTGTGTAAACACACATTGAGTGGGATGTCCTGAGGTTGTGTCTCTCTCTGTCCGCATCCTGGAGAACCCCGGAGCTGTGGCCTCATGTCTCTGAGGGTGGGACATCCCATGCTGGAGCTCACTGAGGGGTGGATGGGGTTTGTGGGTTGCTCTGGTAGGAACGCAGGAGGACTTTGTGCTTTGTTGCCTCTTGGGCTCTGATGTGCTGCTGCTGCTCCAGGAACTCTTTGAGGCGTGTGGTGGTAAATGTGAGAGTCTGTCTCCGCAGGCGCATCAGATATGCGTCCTGCAGCCATGAGTTGGTAAAGCAGTCCTTAATGGTCGGACGGGCCCTGAAATACACAAAGCAGAATAAAAATAAGAGCTGAAAATTGGATGTCTGAGAGCAGAAAGGTGCTGTTTGTGTTTCAAATTTGTTTGTGTGAAAGAAATCTGGACTTAAAATACTTCTTAGAGGTGATTTCAACTAGACTCACATTACTACAATTGATCATTCTATTTGATAAAAATGTTACAAAATATGGTTATTAAAAAAATTATAAAAACAGAAATACAATCAAACAGTACAACTTATAAAGACCATGATTTACATATTTCTGGTTTAATATAGCTCTTCTGTGAAATTTTAATTCACTTTTAATTATTTCCCAAGTAATATTTAACAGAGCAAGAACATTTTCACAGTATTTGCAATTATAGTTTTCTTCTGGAGAAAGTCTTTTTTTATTTTAGTTGGGCTGGAATAAAGGCAGTTTCCAAAAATGAAAAATAAATATATTTTTCAATTAGCTATCTTTGATTGAATCTTGATTAAACCGTCCTTGGGAAATAGTTGAAAAGGAATTATCATACTTAGTCCATCCATCCATCCATCCATCCATCCATCCATCCGTCTGTCCATCCGTCTGTCTGTCTGTCTGTCTGTCTGTCTGTCTGTCTGTCTACATTTTGGTGATTACAATTATTAGGAATATTAGTTATTATTGCTTGTCATTTTATTTAATAACCATAAAGGGATTTATAACTTATGTATTAATCTATATTAAAAATACAAGCAACACTACTTTGCATTTTTTTTGTAGATTAATACAATGAAATGCATTTTTGGTTACATGGGGGCATTTATATAAACAATTTTACATTAATTTAAATAAATTACCATAATTCTGACTGGCAAATTCAATTAGATTTCCCCCTTTACTTAATAAAGAATTTTCACATTTCATTGCATTTTATCAGTGAATTTTTACAAACTAATGTTTAATATGATGATATAACTGATCGTGGCTTATCTCTCATCTGTAATCAGAAATGATTTAATCAGATTGATCCAAGCCTACAATAAATAGACCGATTTCACCTTACTGCTTATCTTCGTTTTGTAAGAATCCCCCTTCCACCCCATCTCCTCCTTTTCCTTCTTTTACCAGGAGGAGCTCTTGAGATCTACCTGTTCTCAGATCCCCTTACATGCTAACTGACCAGGCGGGAGCCCTGGGCTCAATTATCTTCGAGCTCAGGGTTCTCTCCCGAGACAGCATTTCAAACCTGCTAAATAGCGTCAAGCAATATCTAAGTATGAACTCTTGAAAATGCTTATGTATAAACATTTGTTTTTATTTAATTATGAATTGTGAAGGAAAATGCTGAATTTAAATTACTATTATGTCACACAGCAAATGTTATGGTCCAAAAGGCCTTCATTCCACCATGCAGGAACTAAAATGTCTTGAATTTAGGTGAATTGTGACTGAGACCTGGTCATTTACACATCTCAGATGAGTATTTCACACTGTGCTGTTTTACTTACCAAGGGTAGCTGCACAGGATCTTTTTGATGAACAGAGAGGCACTTTGGGACACGTTTTGGTAAAGCTTACTGAGGTCAAACTTGGCTGCCTGTATTCTGGCCTCGGTCTCTGCAAGGTCATTCTCTGTGAACGGCAGCCTCCCGCTGAGCCTGAATGGTGGACAGCATGACAAACGCATCAAGTTACACACTGGAATAGCATTCATGTCAAACACCATCACAGACACTGATGGCTCACCAGCTCTAGAGAGCTTCTGGAATGAGCAGACAAAACACATGAGACAAACGTCATGATACCAATGCTCACATTTATGTATGAATTGCAACTCAATTGCAGATAGCATAAAAAGTGCTACACAGCAAAGCTGGACATGAAATGAACATTTATTTTTATAGATAGAGTTGCAGAGGAAAACACTCACATGATATAAGTCAATATGCCAATGCTCCAGATGTCAGCTGGTGGACCCACCACATCTCCTTTCAGCATCTCTGGAGCTTTAGCAACAGCACAGATTAAAACGCATTAGAAAGTGTCCAGTAATCTCCAATAATCTAAAAAAGTCACCACCTGGATTTAAAGAAAATTGCTAAGATCCTCCCATTGTATGATTATTGCATGGATGATCATGTTTTAGCTGATAACAAGTTACAAGTAATCTGTTTCAGAAGGGTCAGCTTATTGACATGCATCAAGCCAAAAAAAACATCTAAGGAGATTGCTAAAAGTGCTAAAATTGGGTTAGAGCTGTATTATTAAAAACTGGACAGATACTTGGGAAGTTGGGAACCCTCATATTTGAGGTAGAAATGGTCTGGAAAAAATCTTGAATGATCTAGATTGGAGATTAATTAAATGTCTGGTGAAATCAAATCATATAAACAACAGCAGAACTCATGACTTTGTTTAATAGTGAAAGTAAGAAAAGAGCATTTCCACACAAAATGTGATAATGTGATACTAAATGAATTGGGACTAAGCAGATGTGTAGCCATAAGAAAAGTACGTAGGCTAATCAGAAAAAAAAGCTTTTTATTTGGCTTCAATTTGCTAAAAAGTCTAAAGATTGGACTGTGGAGCAATGGAAGAAAGTCAGATAGGTCCAGATTTACCCTGTTAAAGAGTGATGAGCCTATCAGGGTAAAAAGAGAGGTGGATGAAGTGCCTAGTGCACAACATACAAGCCTGTGGGGCCAGTGCTGTGATCTGGGGATGCAGCAGTTGGTCAGGTCTAGGTTTAGCAACATTATGTGCCCAAAAAACTGAATTTAATGTTTTTTTTTTCTTGCCTGATGACACGGGTACATTCCAAAATGACAATGTGAGGATTCATGGAGCTAAAATTGTGAAAGATTGCTTCAGGGAGCATAAGACACCATTTTTACACATGGATTGGCCACCACAAAGTCCAAACCTTAACCCTATTAAAAAACCTTTAGGCTGCCCTGGAGAAGACTTTGCATAGTGGTCTGACTCTCCAGTCATCAATACGAGATCTTGGCAAAAAATGTATGCAACTCTGGATGGGAATAAATGTTGTGACATCGCAAAAGCATATTGAAATGAAACCCCATTGAATGCATAGGGTAATCAAAGCTAAAGGCGGTCCAACTAAATATAGATTTTTTTGGACGGAAAGTGTATAAGTACTACAATCGATAAGATAAACAAGTAAGATCTAAAAAGAGATGAAACAGGAAACACCATGACTATCCAATGAAGAAACAGCAAATTTGATTATATATAATGAACCAGTACAGAACATTTGTAACTTCCCTTTAAACGTTTGTAAAATAGTAAAACATATTTGCCATTTTTCATGCAGAAAATGAATGAGAGAATTGTGCTTTACACACCCTGATATGATAATGTATGACCGACCATTGGGAATTCAGCAGATTTTAAGCTGATTCTGATTTTAATACAGAATTTGCAGTCTGTGGTTGCATGATTTGTTATTGTCATATTGCAAAACATAAAAGAAGTAAATGTAGCCCACATGTGTAATTTTAACAATAAACAAAACATCCCATATTTACTGTATCTTAATGGTCTTGTTTATTGTGAATGAGATGTAGAGAGTCGGTCTATTCCAGCATGAGAGATAGATGTACTAACAAAAATTAAAGACTAGCCTCTAGCATCACTTGTAACTAGTAACATTTACTCCACAACTCTTATGAGCTGACCACTATTAAACCTAAATAGATTAAAATATATGAAACTTGGCATATTAAAATGTTGTCTTACACATATAATCCAGTGTTCCAATGGGTGGGGAGAACTGCTTCAGGAACAGAGGATTGAAGGTCTGCGCACTACCAAAATCAATAATCTTCACCACATTCATGTAAGTGACGATGATATTTTCTGGCTTGATGTCCAGATGCAGAATCCTCCGGCTGTGCAGGTAGTCCAGACCCTGAAGGATCTGTACGATATACGCAACCACATCATCCTCAGAGTATCGGAACCTATGAAAGAGAAAAAAAGCTTGCAACTCAAAAGCGAATTTAAACCTAGGAGAATCTTAAGATAATATATAAAAAAATATTTAACTATTCTCTTCTATTGTTAAGAAGTATATTGCTTAAATATAAAGCATGTTATACTTTCACATAAGAATGTTTTTAAAGCTCTGTTCACAACCACTATTCAAGTATACGTTGTAAGTGTAAGTGTAATGCTTTTTATTACCCAGCGGGCACACAACGTCATAAGACATTAATGTTAGGTTAGATTTAGGTCGTGATGTCAGGTGACCAAAATTTAATGTCTAGCCAGCATCTAAGGGCAGCGTTATTTTGATGTCCAATAATGATGACGTTGATATTTGGTTGATTTTAGGTTGTGTTGGAAAGTGACCAAAATCCAACACTGAGCCAACATCTTAAACCAACGTCATATTGACGTCATATATTCGTCAGGTATGGCAACCAAAGTCCAATGTCATAGTGGTAACGTCCACACAACGTCAAGCTGTAACATGATTAGACATTGATATTTGGTTGATTTAAGATTGGACGTTGGACATTGACATCAGCCTGACGTTGGGTTCTGACGTCAACCCAATTTTTTTTTTAAACAAAATGCAACGTCCCCACGACGCTGGAGTACAAAGTCAATCTGACGTCCTGTGCCTGCTGGGTAGGGCTATCGATCGATTACAATTTTCAATGGACTTAATTGCACAATTTAGCAACTAATTAAGATAATAATTAAAAGTAATATTATATTTGACTGAAAAATGGCCCCTAAAAGACATTTTATCTCATTGTTGTGTTAAATGTGAAAGCATAAAGTAAAACATTTTTAAAAATAAAGTCATAAAGTACTAAAGCTTTAGAAAGAAAACTTTTGACTAAGCATTTTTTACACAAACATTTTAGGTTACAACGACAATGTTTTTCCCCCACCAGAAATTGGTCTTTGAATATAAATATTTACTGACCATTTACATTACTGTTTGCTCCCAAACTATTATTCTATTTTTAAAATGTATTTACTATTACTTAGTTACTCTGAAAATATTTAAATGTTTTAATAAAATAATATCTAACTAGGTAACAACAAATGCCAGTAAGTTGTGTTAAATGTCATTCAAATATCATTAAAAATTCATCCAAAACACAAATTCTTTCCAAAAAGAAACACATTCATTTAGTTGAATCAGAGATTAACAACAGTTCGCATGTGTCTAAATATTAGGGCTGAACAATATATCGTTTGAGGATTGATATCGCAATGTGTGCATCCGCGAGTCACATCGCATGATTCATCATTCATTTTCCTTCGGCTTGTTCACTTTATTTATCAGGAGTCGCCACAGCAGAATGAACCGCCAACTTATCCAGCATATGTTTTACACAGCGGATGCCCTTCCAGCTGCAACCCAGTACTGGGAAACACCCATACACTCTCTCATTCACACACATACACTACAGCAAATTTTGTTTACTCAATTCACCTATAGCACATGTCTTTGGACTGTAGGGGAAACAGGAACACCTGGAGGAAACCCACACCAACACAGCAAGAACGTGCTAACTCCGCACAGAAATGCCAACTGGCCCAGCTGGGACTCATTTCAGCAACCTTCTTGCTGTGAGGCAACAGTGCTAACCACTGAGGCACTGTGTCGCCCCCACATCGCATAATTAGATTGTTTATTAAAGATTAAAAGATGAAAATATTTTTAAATATTATGAAGACCTTGTTAATTTATGTTTGATTGATACATTTCTGTACTGGAATACTGTTAGACTCCTCAGAAAACACACTTATTTTTGCTTTGTCGTATTTATATGTACTTGTAATTTATTATATTTTATGCTGATGCACAGAAAAAGACTTGATCATCCCAGTCAAACTAAATTAAAGAAATCTTTTCAAATAGAGCTATTCAAATCAGATGATAGAAATGTTATTCATATCGCAATACATATCGCAGCAAATTAAAATATCGCAATGTCAGATTTTTCCAATATCGTGCAGCCCTACTAGATATTATTTTTATTTTCACATTAAAAATAACTAAATATTAACTTCCCTACTGAAATGTTATATGCAATAAAATCACATTAGCTATTGTTGCTATTATTGTCATACCTGTCAATGAGACTGTAGAGCAGCTCTTTGCCGGAGCAGCACTCTGAGATGAGCACCAGGTAGCGTGGAGTGACGTAGGCCTCATGGAGAGCCATGATCTTCTCATGATGGAGAGACTTCAGGATGTCGTATTCCTGTAATACAGTCTGCTTGCTCTCAGGCTCATATGGCACAATCTTAGCCATGTACAGGTTACCAGTGGCATTTTCTCGACACTCTCTGATCACACCAAAACGACCCCTGTGATAAAGAAAAGGCATGGTGATTAATTGTTGTCTGCCGTAGGTCAGGTTTTATGGTTGTTTGTCTTATAATAGTAAACATTATTTGAGTACAAATGGGCTTATATTTTTTGCCAATTAATGGCATTTGGATTGATATTCTGCTATACTGTATAACTACATGCAATGCAAAAACATTCATTATTTTGGCCATATCTCATTTAGAAAAGTGAGAGAAAAAAGTAAAATAGCAAGACTTATCAAAAAAGTATTTTTACTGCTTGTTGGAATTATTTGAATGAGCTGATCTGAATCAACACAATTCTTGAGTTTTTCTTGGGGACAACATAATTGTTTTATGTTCATTCATTCATTTTCCTTCGGCTTAGTCCCTTTACTCATCAGGGGTCGCCACAGCAGAATAAACCGCCAACTTATCTAGCATATGCTTTACACAGCGGATGCCCTTCCAGCTGCAACCCAGTAATGGAAAACATCCATACTCTCTCATTCACATACACTACGACCAATTTAGCTTATTCAATTAACCTATAGTGCATGTCTTTGGGAAACTGGAGCACTCGGAAGAAACCCACGCAAACATGGGTAAAACATGCAAACTCCAACTGGCCCAGCCGAGGCTCGAACAAGTAACCTTCTTGCTGTGAGGTGACAGTGCCAACCACTGAGCCACCATGTCATCTATTTTATGTTCAACCCACTTAAACTTGTGAAAACAACTAAGTTGAAGTAATCGAGTTGTGTTGGAACAACATGAAGGAATTGTGTGGAACCCAGCATTTAATTTAAATAAATTATATAAAACTTATATAAAACAAAAAATACTGTATTTAAAAAAAGTACTGTAGTTTTAATTAAAATAGCAATTAAAAATTTATCAAAAGCTGATTAATTCTATTTTGGGCTTTTTCTTTAGTCATGTGTAGGCCCACAGAGAATCTGTGCACGCAGAAATTCACAGATTTCTGCAGATGTTCAGCCCATCATTGAATCTATTTATTTAGTTGTGTGTAAATTTATATTTATTTTTAATTTTAAATTAATTTCAGCAATAATATTGACATATGAAAATGTTATTATATTTAAAATTATTAAATTATGTTCTTATCAATAGAGTTTGTAAAGTAATAATTTCTGTCTTTTAGTAGATACTATATGAGAGACTTGCTTTGTTTACCAAATAAATGGATCTATTAGGAGTTGCATTGTAAACATTAAATAAAAGTAAAAAATATAGAATCTTTTATTTAACATATTACGTTTTTAGTTACAATACTCCCAAACTCATTCCACATACAACACCAGATTTTTTACAATATTCTGCGCAGAAATAGCAAAAAATGTCCGCAGATTCTGTCTGGCCCTAATAATGTCTTGTATCACTTAGGGTAGCCAGGAATAAAAATAAAAATTATATAAAAAAATTTGTAAAATAAAGGGTGGCCAGTGGGTGTAAGAGACATTTTTCAATAACATGAGCATATTAATACAAACCCCAAACATGTCAATGATAAGTGTGAGAAACTAGACTCACAATTATTTTAGCTGATGAAATATGTTAGAACTCAATATAAATAGTATTGAACTTCAACGCGGAAGTGCACTGATTTTGGCGATTGTTTTAGAACTTCCGATTCAGTCGCCTATGGGAGAAATGACTTGGAATAATAAATAGCTGAAAAACATATCACATCAGCTGCATAAAACATATGCTGGATAAGATGGCGGTTCATTCTGCTGTAGTGACCTCTGATGAATACAGGGGACTAAGCTGAACGAAAATGAATGAATGAATGAAAATAAGGCAGGTCTTTGGTCATGGAAGCCAGTAGCATAAGCAAAATAAATAAAATAAATTAAAACATATGACAAAGAAATTAAATATAGACATTTAAATACATAGAATGTAAATAAATCTCAATTTACATGATGAATTAGTTATTTAACAATGTGTAGCGCTTTCATCCTATGATATCATACACAATACTAATACAAAGTACATTTACATTAGATTGAATTTGTCAATTTGCTGTTGACATGCTTAACAACCATAAAGTTACTTCATGACACTTATACGTCAATGCACTTACCTTGCTTTCTCATCCATGAATGTGTACGGTTTCTGAGGGACTCCTTGCCTCAGCGTTGAGTCTCCAGGTTTTCCAATAGGGGTCCTTCGGCCTGATGGAGTGATGCGTCCAGAAGGCGTGGCTCTTCCACTAGGGGTCATTCGATTGGGTGTCCCAGTTCCCTCCCCTAAAGGACTCAGACTTGTAACCAACACCACTGGAGGAGACAGGGCTGGAGAGGCCGTATTTGGGGTGACTGGAGTAACTGGGGTGACTGGAGAGACCGGAGTCACTGAAGTCGAGGTGGTTGTAGCTGGGACATACATAGGCACTGAGGAGATTGGTTTACCAATAACGGGAGGAGGAGACAATAGAGGTGGAGGTGACACTGGAGGAGTTTGAGATGGAGGTGAAACCACATTGACGGGCGTCTGAGGTTTGGGCAGAATGACCGGAGGTGAGGGTTTGGGTGGAGGCTGGGGTTGAGCTGCAGGGGATGCTGGGGAGGGTTTGGTCATAGTGATGTTGAGGGTGCTTTTGGCTTTGGCAGGGGTTGGAGTGCCAGGTGATGGAGTTCGGATGTCAGGCACAGGACGATAGGTAGGTGTTGATAATGCAGGAGGAGGCGCAGGCTTTACAGGTTGGACTGTAGAGGGCGCTGAAGTTGTTGGTGGTGCTGGAGACTGTTTTATCGCAGGGGGCTTCATTGCAGGAAGGGTCATGGTGGACGTTACCATTGTAGGAGTGGGAGCTGATGAAAGCGTTTTGACTACAACTGTGCCACTGGACTTCTGGGGTGCTGTAAAATGTAGAATAGAGTTTACATTTGAAAAACTAAGATTTGTTTTATTGTGTTTTAACTTCAAGTCAAGTTGAGCTTTATTGTCATTCTGCTACATGTGTGGACATACAGTGAATAAACATAAATAAACAATTATAAACATGAAAACTACACTGGACATAAGAGCTTTTTGAAACCTATACAAACTGTAACTAACATACCGGAGCGGTAATCTAACTACTAACTATACATACAGTATACTATAAATACTTAACTATACACATAACCTAAGACAGACTATACAAGTACTTTTACATAAGACAGAATGCTACTGTTATAAGGATAGTTCACCCAAAGATGATAATTCATTTATCTGCTTATTCCAAACCTGTTTGAGATTTTTGTCCTGTTGAACACTTAAGACCTTCAACCATTGACTTTGTAGCATTTGTTTTTACTATTATGGGTGTCAGTGGCTGCAGGTTTGAACAGAACAAAAACTCAAGATCAAGAGTAAAGTAAATTATGGCATAATTGTCATTTTTGGGTGAACTACCTCTTTAAAGAGGGTTGGAGTGGGTAAGATTTTTGGTTTTAAAAATAAGTTTATTATGCTTACTAAAACTGCACTCTCATGATAAGAAATACAGCAGAAACATGTTATATTATGAAGTTCTGGAGTATTGGGGTTTATTTTAAAAGCTGAATTTGTAAATAACTTTTACTGATAATTCTAATCACACAGTAAAGTGATGTTCTTTCTTATTATTTTAGTCTTGATTTCCAGGATGAACACCTAAAGATTCTTAAATCAATATATTTACTTAAGAAGCAAAATTGAGTGAGAGAACAACTCTTTGAAAACAAATAGTGCATTGAGGCAAAAGTAACTTTTTTCTAGTTTATTAAAAGCTAGAATTGTAATTTTGAGAATTCTGCTAAATTACCAGACAGGACTAACATCTTAAGTAAATATGTCTAGATTTAAGGATGTCTAGATTTGTTGCATTTAATGCTATGACTTTAGGAATGCAATACTTTCTTCTCTGATTTAAGACTTTGAATAAAAGTGGTGTGTGTGACATTACAATTCCAATAGCAGGGAACAAAAAAAACATTTTATTTCTGACAACAAAACCATGCATCAAAATAAACTATAGTATTTAGTTTCAAATTATTTGTCATTTTGGTAGGTTTCATCCATATTTGGAAGATTATGACATGCCTTTTTCTGTAAAAGTAAAATAAAAAATGACTCAAAATACAATAACCAATTAAAAATGCATTTGCTGCTGACAGCATGAAAGAGTTTTTAAAAATTCTGTGCACCTGTCGAGTCCAGAACCACTACTTCAGACAAGCTGCTGTAAGGTCCCTGGCCAGCCTTGTTGACGCAGGCCACTCTGAACCTGTATGAAGCGCCGGCCGGAAGATCCAACACATTATAGTAACAGTCAGCAACCCCCGTGGCTACTATCAACCAGTTATTTTCACCTAGGAAAAAAAAACAACATTTTTAATTGCAAAGTGGTTGTAATGTCTATCCTTTCCAAAAGAGGGCAGTAGAGCAGAAGGAAACGGTTCACGTTTTTCTCAACATTGGCCACTGTTACAGAACTTTGGGAGATTTGGGAAACTCAAGATGGAGGGTGGGTTTTAGGAGTGGAGCAAAACATTATTAGCATTAGAAAACATTCAGATTTTTGCATCTAAAATGATATTGGGTAATGCAGCTCATCATGTTTTCAACACACTGAATGAATAATGACTGACCCTCTGTCTTCCTCTCCAGAGAGTAGGTGCAGGGTGCCGTGGTGTCTGAGGGTCTCCATACCACTAGAGCAGTGTTTTTATACTTCTGAGGAACCTCGGGTGTCCCAGGACTATTAGGCAGACCTACAGAATAATATACAGAAAATGATTGTTTGGTTCATGTTGTTTGACAAATAAAATTGATCAAAATAAAAATCAAGCAAGCACAAATAAAATTGATCAAAAGTTACAAAAAAGTTAAAATAAGTATCTAGTCACCTAACACCTTTAGGAATTGACAGATAATACATTTAAATTCAAATGAGGTCTAGCAAAATATTACAAACAACATTTCAACTAAATTCTATTTTTTATGGTATGTTTTTTATGGTTTATTATTCTTTCCATCCAACATATTAATTAACTGAAAAAAAAGATTATTTGTAATAAAAAAATTTTTTTAAGGTAACTGGTTGCAAACAATTTATATGAGCCAAATTTAAACAAACTAATTTATTTAATAATGATCAACTTAATTTGTTGGTTTACATTCAGCCCATATAAATTGTTTGCAACCAGTTACCTAAAGAAAATGTATTAAATCCAATGAATCGTTTTTTTCAGTGTCAGGGTATACGATCTTAAGTAACAAACTTAAGTTATTTAAGATTAGTTACAGTTTTAGCTTTAGTATTGACTAATCTAATGCATATGCAGAAATATATTAGAGAAATTATTAATTTCAAAGAGAGATCTGTAAGAGGTGCATTCATTTATACTGGGCACTGTATTTATTTACATATTTGTAATTTCAGTGGATA
>CAIGQZ010032409.1:14423899-14437413 GCA_903798205.1 Danio tinwini
CACACACACACACACACACACACACACACACACACACACACACAAATCCTTTGCTTGGTCTTATCCATATTTCTTTACACATTAAACACGCAGGGCCAGAGCAAGCTGAAGTGGCGCTCTAAGCGAACGGCAATCACGCCGCCCTTAACCCGAAAGTGAAATAGAAAGTGACCGGTTCACCGGTTGAAAGTGAGGACCGGGAGGGAGAGGGGGTGGGTGTCTCGGATAAAAGTGAGGACCGGGGGGTCCGCTCACTATTCTGCCGCCCAAGGCGGCCGCCTAGGTCGCCTCTATGGATGCGCTGGCCTTGAACACACGTCAGCCACAACAGGGGAAAAAAACTGCAACTGCGTTAAATGCGTAAATTTTTTTATGCGTTAAATATTTAAAATTAATCGCGTGCGTTAACGCACTAATTTTGACAGCCTTAATTATTGTATTACATATTTATTTCTTACTAATTTATTAACAATATTCCTTACTTATATTGAGTGTCATTTACTTATACCATTTAAGTTTTGTTGACTTAACTGAAGCTGTAATCTGATTTAGTAGGTTTTATCATTTTATTTTTACAGAAATCTCAACATGACACAACATTAAAGTTTAAATTATGTCTCGCTTTGTTAATCGTGTTCAAAAAAATAGACAACACTTAATTTTACAAATTTATTTTTCAGTCTGGCACAAAACATGCTAGAAATCTGCATGTTAGGTTAACTCATTCAGTTTAATTTGAGTTTATGTAACTTGTTTTTATTAAGTTCAATAAACTTGTTAAAAATGCAAGTCAAAGGAACTGATTTCATTTAATTAATTAACTGCTTGATTTTCCGACATGTTTTGAACCTTAGAATTAAATATGTTTATTTTTTGCTGCTGTTTAAATGCTCAATTTGTGAGCTAAATAAGCATCAGTTTTGAAGCATCAGAGTTTTGGGTGAACAGATTTTCAACTGAGTGACAGAAATCTCAAATATCAACATATGAACAAAAGTTGTATGGGTTTAGACATATGGGTAAATAAAATCTCACAATAAAAGCACACACCTTGTACCACAGGATGTCTGGAACAGGCTTTCCTTCAACCACCACCGCAAAACGAGGAGTCTCGCCCACATTCACATCCAGGTCTTCCATGATTGTCTCAAAAGTTGGTGCCACTAGAAAGAAAAATCAATGAGACTCAGAACACAGTACATGCTTAAACACAAAGTGAATGCAACAGATACGCAACATGCCTGCCATCTCCAGAGTGAGGACACAAGAGTCGCTGCCAGACTTGTTGCTGGCGATGCAGGTGAGCTGGCCAACGTCACTGCTCTTCACCTTACACAGCTTCAGTGTGTGCTGGTCATCATCAGGCATGCTCAACTCAAAAAGACCCGGTCGGTTAGATAATGTCACTCCTCCTCTGAAAACACAACAGCACAATGGTTTAAAATCGTAGGTTTTATGGCTATAGATTAAATGGATACAAGAAATGTAAAAACCAGTATACAAGTAGGTATAAATGGAGACATGCATGATCCGAATTCTGATGGTTGGAAGATTGTATGTCTACACACATGTTGCGGGAAAGTTTATGTGTAATTCTTTGGACTATATGCCAGCCTTAAAGGGATAGTTCACCCCAAAATTTTAATTAAGCCATCATTTACTCACCCTTTATTTGCTTCAAGTTTCTTACTTCGGTTGAAGACAAAAGTTGAAGATAATTTGAGGATATTTGAAACCTTGACTTATAAAATATTTGTTTTTCCTACTATGGAAGTCAATAGTTACAGGTTTTCAGCTTTTTTCTAAATATCTTCTTTTGTGTTTAACAGAAAAAGAAACGTTCAAAGGTTTGGAACCACCTGAGGTAAAATAGTGAATGCATTTTCATTTTTTCAAGAGTTTGCCCTTGCTGATGATTGATTATAAAGCGTGTTTGGCATGCTGTCCCGGGAGAGAGCCCTGAGCTCGTGAGATCCTCGAGCCCGGAGCTCCCCCCCATTGCAGGGCGAGAGAGGAGTCAGAGTTCAGGTAGATCTCGAGAACTCCCCCTGTAACGGTGGTAGATGTGGATTATGAATCAGCTGTAGAGTGTGGATACTAAATTCAACGCTTGTTATAAAGTCAATTTAGTTTTGTCAATTTACTTGTAACACATGTTTTTGGTCTGTGGGAGGAAACCGGAGAACCCGGGGAAAACCCACGCAAACACGGGGAGAACATGCAAACTCCGCACAGAAATGCCAACTTGGCCAGATAAGATCTGAACCAGTGACATTCTTGCTGTGAGGCGATGATGCTAACCATTAGGCCTCCGTGTTGCCCTGGCAAGGAAAGGGGAGGAATAGGGGTGGAAGGGGGGATTCTTCAAGACGAAGATGGTTAATGGATGATACTCTGGTTATTTATGGTGGTTTAGGGATTGTCTGATTGGTGAATACTGCATTAGATAATGGGGTCCTGCTGTTATCAATCATAAGCGCGTGCTCCTCTTGAAATTAGATTATAAATAAACTTCACAAAGTTAACTATCCCTTTAAGACTAATCCAACCCACCACTGCAATTATTCATTTATTTATTCATTTTCTTTTCAGCTTAGTTCCTTTATTAATCTGGGGTCACCACAGTGGAATGAACCACTATTTTATCCAGCACATATTTTTGGGCAGATGCCCTTCCAGCTGCAACCCATCACTGGAAAACATCCATACATACACACTCATTCACACACATACAAACAATTTAGCCTACCCAATTCACCTATACCGCATGTCTTTGGACTTGTGGGGGAAACCGAAACACCCGGAGGAAACAACACACAAAAATGCCAACTGACTTGAGGCTCGAACCAGCGACCTTGCTGTGAGGCGATTGTGCTACCCACTGCACCACCGTGATGCCCACCACTG
The DNA here is from genome assembly GCA_903798205.1 of Danio tinwini. Taxonomy (NCBI): domain Eukaryota; kingdom Metazoa; phylum Chordata; class Actinopteri; order Cypriniformes; family Danionidae; genus Danio; species Danio tinwini. The sequence continues at coordinate 14,426,807 of CAIGQZ010032409.1, forward strand.
CAATTAATGTAATCTTAAACAAACATTTCTTAAATTTATAATATTAAAACTAACAAAAATCCCTAAGCAAAATATTAGTGTTCTGTCTCAATAATAACAAAGTATTATTAAGAAAGAAAAAACTGCATGAATGCAGAAGACTTGGTCATGTGAGTAATATTTACTACTACTACAATTGTAATGTTTGTGTTGTCTATTTTACACTTGCAAGTGAATAATCCTTTATTAAATAGCAGCTTGTACATTCTGCTAAACATCTCCTTAGTGTGTTTCTCAACCCCCAACACCTCCCTCCACATTTGATATGTTTCTCTTTTTTCGTCAGACGTTTGTTCTTTTTTAACAACAAGTGCCCTGCAATGTGTACTCTACAGGATATTCCACCATGATTTCAGTTTGAAGGGAGCATGTTTCATTCAAATGGCATTTTTAGTGTGTGATATTTTAATTTATACTATTTACGGAAGTGAATTATGTTACACTTCATGCTTCTCTAGTAAGACGCTGAAGGCAATGCCATTGTGTAAGTCCATTAATTACCCGTTCTGAAGTGAAATAAGGGCTTCTCATGTTCAGGTAGAGAGCAATGAATAAGAACACGCTTTTCTTACTTTTCTTGCTCAGTGCATACACTAGTCTTGTCTTGTCTAGCATTTGGTGCTCGGCTCGAGTTTTCTTGGGTCGAGCACTCATATTTCCTGTCTGTCTTTGTCTTTTGTATGAGCGCCTTCTTGGCCACGCTCAGGCAGTGCTCGACATGCACGCTCTTGTCTTGGTGTGTCTTGCGTTCTATTTGTGTTGGTGTTTTCTAAGCACGTAGCTCGGTGTTTACATTGTGGCCACGTGCTTTAGTGTTGTGTTTCATGTGAACACGCGGTTAATGAGTTCTCTCATTGGCTCCGTGTTCTAGTCCTGTTTTACATGGGCACATAGATTGTATTAAGTGAGTCCGACTTGAACCATGGCTGCAGCCAGTGATCAACAAGATTAGCCGAGCACAGGCGGGAGCGGAGTTGAAAATGGAGCCGTCAAGCCGAACAGCTGGACACTTCGGGGCTCAAAGTTGCGGCAGTCATGATGACCGATCACATGGCGTCATCATCATTTTTTTTACATTTATTTTTATTTATAACAACAAAAAATGTACAGTACAAATAAAACAGAATACAGTCTCTATAAACTATAGTTCATTTTTAAATAAGAGAATAATTAATTAAATATATAACAAGCGCATGTGAGAAATAAGGGGAAACGAGAGGGTAATATAAACAAAAAGAAAAGGCCTATTAAATACAAAGCAATAAGCACAAATTCTAGGAGCTTAAACATTACTCTTTAGGCTAATACTTCTTGTTTGAACAAGGTGTTTTGATTAAGTCTTAAACAATGATTAAGATTTTTTGGATAATGAAAGCATTTTTAAAAAAGCACTTAATCCAAAAATATTGAACAAAAGGACTGAAATTATTGAGCTACACTTTAAGTAGAAATTTCCCAGAAAGAGCAGGTACATCAATTCAATTTGTTTATTGTCATGTGCACAGTAAGGAAATTCTTACTTTGCCGTCCACAGTGAAGTCATACACATAACATACACATCATACTCGACATACACATACACATATGTAATGTAATGTGTATTTTTATATAGCACATTTATTGTGTATGGCCATACACCCAAAGCGCTTCACAATCATGAGGGAAGTCTCTTCACACCACCAGCAGTGTGTAGCATCCATTTGGATGATAGGACGGCAGCCACAGGACAACATCGCCAGTGCGCTCACCACACACCAGCTATAGGTGGAGTGAGGAGACAGTGATACAGCCAATTCGGTGGATGGGGATGATTAGGAGGCCATGATGGGAAAGTGTCGATTGTGGGACTTTGGCCAGGACACCGGGGTTACACCCCTACTCTTTACGAGAAGTGCCATGGGGTTTTTAATGACCACAAAGAGTCAGGACCTCGGTTTAACGTCTCATCCGTTACATACATACGTACACAGAAGTGACGGAAGTATAATTATAAAATGTATCAGTGTTTCCTCTAGGAGTTTTTCCAGCTGTGGCGGCAGGTCTTTTGCACAGATCAACCAACTAACTATGGCGTTATTTCAGAGACATGTTGTGAGCGCAGTATTACAAGTCAAGATTGCATTTATGTAATACGAGCATGCGAATCTCTTTGCTTGCGCTCCGATTTCATGCCCAAAACTTCTTGCACGCCCTTAAATTAAAACTGCTCATGCAGATTTTCTTGTGCGCTCTTAAATAAATGCTGCTGAAGTGTAATGTAGTGCGTTTATGTAGTGAGTATGTCTTCAACATTTGTTAGATTGGCTAGGAATATTTATGAATATCTCCAATAGACCTACAGGGTGGCATTAATGCTTCCTGAAGTAAAGAAAAACGACTATGAATTCCAGCAAGATAAAGTCTTTGTTTGTTGTATGCAGGACCATAGACCTTTATATATAAAGTATAATTATGGAAATTGTGTTCATGCTAACTGAAAGCTACGTCGTGTTTGCTGGCCTCACGCATTACGCACCTGCCAGTCAGTCAGTCAGTCAGTCAGTCAGTCAGTCAGTCAGCATGTCAGCTTAAAAGGTTAAACAAATAACGCACAGAACTGCTACGGTTACAGAAAAGTTTGCGCTGATATAATTCACTTACTTTTTAATATGTTTAGGTGCGATTTTAACCCACTATAAAAAAAAAAACTACTGGATGATTTGAATGAGAAGCTGTAATGTAGCCGTGGCGGGATGAATTTTGGTGTGGCGCCCCGTCATGGAAGAATGAATGTAGCGGAAACCTTATATATATATATATATATATATTACAGTATATAAATATATTATATATTATAATATAATTATATATAAGTATATACATATATTACAGTATATAAATATCTATGAATGTAAATAATATATAATACTGATTGTGGAGAATGTAAACAGATGTAAACTATGTGTAGTAGTTATTAAAATTGGGCTTATTGTGCAAAGAAGTGTCTAGTGCAATTGGCTTATGTGCAAATAAAGGTATAATGACCGGAGCAGATTGAGTGCAATTGTATGCATTAATAGTGCAAACTGGGATGGAGAATATAGTGTGCAAAATAAAACTAAGCAAAGAATGAATGTTTATGTCCACTGGTTATCCGTTTAAAAGTCTGATAGCTGATGGGAAGAAAGAGCTCTATTAATGTAACTTCTGCTTAAACGGTTTGACAGGAAAACATATTTTATAATCATATATTTTTATATTCAATAAAATATATAGTTTTAACTTAATTTGTTAAGAAACCTTTAGGATCAGTGATGATAATAATTTTATTACAAGTTACTTATTTGAGGTAATATTTAGGCCATTTACTAAAATATATCATTTAAATAGTTTATGGTGGCGACGCAGTGGCGTAGTAGGTAGTGCTGTTGCCTTACAGCAAGAAGGTCGCTGGTTCGAGCCTCGGCTGGGTCAGTTGGCGTTTCTGTGTGGAGTTTGCATGTTCTTCCTGCGTTCACGTGGGTTTCCTCCGGGTGCTCCGGTTTCCCCCACAGTCCAAAGACATGCGGTACAGGTAAATTGGGTAGGACAAATTGTCCGTAGTGTATAAGTGTGAGTGTGTAAGGATGTTTTCCAGAGATGGGTTGCGGATGGAAGGGCATCCGCTGCGTAAAACAAATGCTGGATAAGTTGGCGGTTCATTCCGCTGTGGTGACCCCAGATTAATAAAGGGACTAAGCCGAAAAGAAAATAAATGAATGAATTAATCGTTTATGGAGCTGAATGCAGTAAATAGTCTGTAAAAAAAAGGCAGAATAAACCTATGCAAACACTCTAGCCTTTATAAACAAATTATTTAACAAAAGATGATTACTGCAGTAAAAGTTTTATAGTCTATTATAAGCATGATATATACAAGATGGAGAGGGTATGAACAGTTAATTGATCGTTTTGAAATTTGTGAAATTTGTGAATTTGTGTCTTTAATGTGATATTCCAGTTTTGCGCATAAAGTTAATTCGCATTTTTGGATGGAAACATAAGAGAGAAATGCAATTTATGTGATGGAGAAGAAGAAAGTTTTAAGGTTTGAACAAATTCATTTTTGATTGATTTGTCACTTTAAAATGTATTTCAGCATCATAAGTAAGCAATAATCATCCCTTTCAAAATTAGTCAATGCAATTAAAATGCAATATACCTCTTCCATGTGACCGATGCGTTGACGTGGTTGAGAGTGACTGTGATGCTCAAGGGCTGCTTCTCCACCATATACACGATATCTGGCTTGTCAATGATTACCGGAGCCTCCTGGACATACGGACCTGCAGACAGAGAGATAAAAGACAGTCTCCTGCAGTAACTCATGCATCTCATTGACCCGTCTGACTGTGGCTGTCCTTGTCTGCTCAGCCGTACCTCTATCTAGCAGCTGCATTGGCTCGGTGGCAGGCGACGGCTTGCTAAAGGCCTTGCTGGTGATTGATAGCACCCTGAAGGCATAGCGGACACCTTTAGACAGATTGCTGATAGTATAGGTTGTCTGTTTCAGGCAAGAAGCGATGATGGTCCACTGGATCGACCCCAGGGCCTGCTGCTGAATGGCATACATCAGGGAGCTGGGGTCTGGAAACATAAATACAATTTTTTGGGGTTAAGTTTTAATGCTAAACATACACATTAATTCATGCATCTTCCTTCGGCTTAGTCCCTTATTTATCAGGGGTCGCCACAGCGGAATGAATTGCCGGCAGTACTGGAAAACCTAAACACACACAAACCAAAAGGAAATCTAATCACTTTTATATTTTGTTGAGGATTTTTATTAAACTTTTTTAAAATCGTTTTATTTATTTATATATAAATCTGATATATGGCAATATATGCCAATTAAATATAAATATATGACATATAACTTCATTTTTGGATTTTACATTAATAAAATATGATAAGAAACATATACATAAATGTAGATATATGTTACAATATATTAGCTATAATTTTATGTGTTCATATACTGTCCAAATATGTACATATTTGTAATTCCAATGGCTAAAAATGTATATGCAAATGGTCAAATATGCAAATTAAATATAAATATATGCCATTAGTTTATATTAATATTTTACATGACTAAAATGTCTCATATCCAAAATATACATCAAAATATGGTAATTTAATTTAGATTTTTAAATCATTGAATTTACAAATGTGTATATATGTTCAAAAATATAAGCTATAATTTTATATAATGTGTTTATATATGTCCAGATATATATTCTATTTATATTTGCACAAATATGTACATGGTTGAAAAAAATATATGGAAACGGCATGTTTATATGTAAACATACTTTTAAAAATTTTGCATATATGGCATATATTTTATATACCTGAAATCTGTATATGAATGTGTATCTCATATGTAATTTGCATATATTGCCATATATCCGATTTCTATATGGGATTCCTTTATATAATGTGTTCATAGATGTCCATTTATATAATTCTATTTAGTATACTTGAACAAATATGTACATACTTGTAATTCCAATGGTTGAAATATTTGTAAGGCGTATTTTTATGTACACATATTTAAAAAAATATGTTGCATATATAGCATATATTTTAAATATGAATATGAACTTATGTATGTGATATATGTCATTTGGCTATTGGCTACAATTAGGCTATTGTAAATCAGATTTCTATATGGGATTCTAATTTATTTCTATAAACGTAATGTTTTATTTAAACTAAACACCTTAAGTTTTGCATTTCTTCTCCCTAACTCTTACTTAAAAGCTGATATGTGTACTGAAACATAAATTTTATGTACGTTACACCCTTACTAATTACATAATGACCAAACCTTCAGATTAATTTATAATTATAAACTGCAGCGAAAGGAAACGTGACAGTAAAGGGTGTTTGACAGTGAGAAACAACTACACTCAAATTTTGTCTTGGACAGCCAATGCAGCAGTAAATCTGAGATTGTTTCCAACAACATCACCAAGACATAGTACATCATTTGGAAAGCAGTAAATAAAATCTTACTGTACAACAGAATTGGAAAACTATATTTAACAGGTGTCCATAGTTGGAGATGTGTAAAGGAAATAAAAGGAGGTCAGGTTTATCTGTGCTGTAATCCAGCATCACTACACTGTTGCTCAATCAATATTTACCATTCATGCTGAGAGTACATTTATATAGTGAAAGGATGCCAATCGACAGTGACTTTTGGAAATAAAACTCACAAAATGAGATCTCTTTAATGGAATATTTCACTCAAAAATGATGCTTGTGACCAACTTATATTTGTTCAATTCTATTTATACTTCCGGTTTCAGAATATAGTGCAAAAGCTTCATGTTTATGATGAGGTTTGAAGCTTTCTGTTTCTATTGGTTCTAACTTCATGAAAACAATGGCTATTATGTGATGCATATTATCTGAAATCCCTCTACTAAGTATGTGCTGGAGTAAAATGTTAATATTTGTTTTATTCTGAAAACATTTCTTCCAAATTTCAAACCAAAACATTGTCTGACAATTGGTCAGAAAAACAAATGTTTTTCATTTGGTTTTATTTTTGTTAACTGTTAGGAAGAGAGGGGCAGTGTAGTGGTTAGCACTGTCTCCTCACAGCAAGAAAGTCGCTGGTTCGAGTCCCGGCTGGACCAGTAGGTGTTTCTGTGAGGAGTTTGCATGTTCTCCCTGTGTTTGCATCGTTGTGGTTTGCATCGGTTTCCCCCACAGTCCAAAGACATGCTGTACAGTGAATTGAGTAAAAACTAAATTGTCAGTGGTCTGTGTGAATGAGAGTGTATGGGTGTTTCCCAATACTGGGAAGTTCATTCCGCTGTGGCGACCTCTGAAATAGTCAAAGCCAAAGGAAAATGAATGAATGACTGTTAAAAAGAGAGTAACAAATTATTTTGTTTAAAGACAAAATTCAACCTTTCTGTGCCACTGACCAAACAAAAATTTGAGCAAAATGGCATTTTTAAGCATTTCTTCCTTCTTTCATTGGTCACAACAGAGTTGACTCAAATGAAACAAACATAATTGCAATACTGCTGTAACTAGTGCTGTAGAAATGACACATTTCATTTATAAAGAAAAACTGAAAAACTCAGATTTGCCTTCAAAGTTTAAAAAAGAAGTCAAATTCAGATTTTCCCAAAATAACGCAGTCGATCAGATCAAATGATTCAATGACCAAATTATTAAAAATCATTAGTCTATGTCCCTTTGTGCACACTGCAAAAAAGTCATGTGAGTAATAATTACTACTGCTACTATTGTAATGTCTATTTTAATGCTTGCAAGTGAATATTCCCTCATTTCATTAATGAAAAACAGCAGCATGGACATTCTTCTAAACATCTCCTTAGTGTGTTTCTCAACCTCCAACCTCCCCCCCCCACCTCTACATTTAGTATGTTTCTCTTTTTACATCAGACGTTTGTTCTAATTCAACAACAAGTGCCCTGCAAAGTACATTCTACAGAATATTCCACCATGATTTCAGATTGAAGGTAGCATGTTTCATTCAAATGGCATTTTAGAGTGTGATATTTTAATTTATACTGTTTACGGAGGTGAATTATGTTACACTTCATGCTTTTATTGTTTAGATTGTTTGTCTGGTTTCTAGTCCAAATATCTTAATTCTTAAATGAAGCAGCATTTTCTAAAGTAAGAAATACTGTCTAGTTTTCAGTGATAAAAAATCATGTAAGTTTTTCCCTAAAATAAGCAAATAATCTGCCAATTTGATAAGCAAAATAATCTAGTTTTCACTTTGAAACTTTGATTATTGTGTTTGTTTTAAGTAAAAAATGGACATTTTATTTTTTAAAAACAAGAACATATTTTTGGCTTGTCTAGAAAATTCTCCTTGATTTAAGATTTTTTAGATACTTGGACTAGAAACAAGACAAAAAGAAAAGCATTTTTCACAGTGGACATGTCATGCATTTTTAAAAGTATTTTAGGAGAAACTTCTGAGAAACAGTGAATATTTAAATAAATATGAGAATTCCATTAGAATAACGACATTTTCTTATAGTTATAACAGAGCAGCTAGTGACCAATTAAAACTTCCCTTTGGCGAACTTCAAATGAGACAGGCTACAGTACAAGACCAGTTACCAATTTAACTGAATATATTCATAAATAACATGCATAATAATACCGATGGACGGATCCAGTCTTTTGGGTTTCTTCCAGCTTAGCGTGATAGTCTTGCCAGTGATGGACTCAATGACTGGGGCCCCATCTGGAGGGTCAGGAAGGATGTCTAAAACGGCAAAAGTGTCAGTCAGAATACTTAGTTGGTGCCAGAGGAGTCTCTCGCCACTTCTCATGCATGCATACAGCCTTAAAATAAATTGCTGTATTATTTTGAACAGTCTGGGATATGGAAAAGATCTGAAATAAGCTGTGGTTATATGATGCCAAGCTAGCTGCTGAAGTAATCCTCAGAGAAACTTACGTCAGCTGCAGTGAAACCCAAATAAAAACACATCGAACACACCTTTGGACCAAGGAATTTTGCATGATACTTTGGGAATTTTATTTTTTCAATCATTATAATATCAATCAATATAATATCCATATCCATATCCATATCAATCAATTTTCAATCAATATAATATCCATATACAGTTGAGGGTAAAATTATTAACCCTCCTGTGCAATATGTATTCTTTTTTAAATATCTTTCAAGTGATATTTAACGGAGCAAGGATATTTTTACAGTATTTCCTATAATATTTTTTCTTCTGGAGAAACTCTTATTTGTTTTATTTTGGCTAGAATAAAAGCAGTTTTTAATTTTTTGAAGAACATTTTAGGATCAATATTATTAAGCAATATTTTTTTCAAATGTCTACAGAATAAATATCATGTTTAGAAATGTGTTGGAAAAAATCTGTTTTTGTCCGTTAAACAGAAATTGGAACAAAATATGAATTCAAGTTAAAAATCAAAACTAAAATAGTCTACACTGTGAAATTTTGATGAGATTTTTAAAAGTATTCATTTTAGTGCAATATATTTTTAAAACTGTTTGTAAAATTGACCAGCAAAATTTACTAGCATTTTCTGAGTCAAAGTAGTTTCTAAGGCCAATTTTAATCTCCATGACTTCTCCAGGTCTAAGATTTTTTTCTTAATGTATTATGGAAAATAATATACTACTTTAACTAACTAGCTTCAACTGCACTGAAAATCCAAACTGCACTGCACTGAAATTCCAAATAAAAATACAATGAACACATCTTTTGACCAAGGAATTTTTGATGATTACTTGTGGGAATTTTATCTTTTCAGTTGTTTATAAGTGATTCATTTAATATCTGTATATGTTATGATCTGTTATAAATGTATATTATATCTGAAATTTTCTATATGGAGTGTGAAAAGTGATTTTTAAAACATGTTCATTCAGCGCATTACTTGTTAAAACTGTAAAATTTACCAGCAAAATTTACTAGCATTTTCTGAGTGAAAGTAGTTTCTGCACCCAATTTTTGGTGTTTATTCTGAATATTTTAGATTAATTAATTTCCATGACTTCTGAGATTTTTTCTTAATTTATTATTTAAAATAATATACTACTCTAACTACAGTAACTAGCTGTGCTGAAAATCCAAATAAAAATACATTGAACACACCTTTTGACCAAATAATTTTGCATGATTACTTGAAGGGAATTTTGACAGGGTGTCTGCAGGTCTCATCAAGTCAAATTTAAGACTTTTTAAGACCATTTTAAGACCATTATGAATGAACTTTTAGACTTATACAAGCCTAAACACTAATGATCATCACTAATGGCCCAGTTGGGTCAATGGATTATTATTTTTTTTGCTTGCCACCAAATGCAATTATTTCTTAAACATACTTTAATGTGTCAAAAGAAGAAAGCTCTAGTTGTATACACAACATAATATAACATAATTATCAACATAATTTTTTTTTACCAAAAATTACAAGTTTAACATTGTTAAAAGTATATTGTGGAGACAATTACATAGATCATCAAAAATTTATATTTGTTGGCTTTGGTCCAAAATGATTGACTATAACTTCTACTCAACCCAATGCGTTTCTGTTATAAGTCTTTAAGTTTCATGCTTATTTATAAATATTGTGTCTACTCCCCCTTCTGTAAAGAGTTTTAGTATGAATGGAAAATAACGTAAAGGGCTATATTGTTCTGTTATTATCATGAGGAACTGTCTAATTGTTTTTACTTTTCTTTTCCTGGGAATTAATTTGGAGGAGTTGCTGTAAAATATTTGTAACAGCTATTGTAAATTGCATCTCTATGCAATAAAAAACTTAAATATAACATTTTATATTAAAAAAAGAAGGTTTTATTAAGATGGATTGTTGATGATTGGATGGTTGTCAACCCGATTGTGTAGCTTTACTTGGACAGAGGAAAATTAGAACCTGTTAAAAAATGATTTATTGATTATTTATTTATGATGTTTTTGAAATGTAAGACATTTTAAGACTTTTAAGACCCCGCAAACACCCTAAAGTAATACCTTTTCTATCTATATATA
>CAIGQZ010032409.1:14437813-14447981 GCA_903798205.1 Danio tinwini
ATATATATATATTATGATATATTATGAATGTATATTATATCTAAAATCATTTATATGCAGTGTGAAAATGAATTTTTAAAACATATCCATTCAGTGCATTATTTTTTACAATTGTTTGTAAAATTATCAGCAAAATTTACGAGCATTTACTGAGTGAAAGTAGTTTCTATGCCTAATTTTTGTTGTTTATTTAGAATATTTTAGATTTGATTTCCATGACTTCTTCAGGTCTGAGATTTTTTTTCTCAATTTATTATGGGAAAAAAATATACTACTCTTACTAATATGCAATATTATGGCCATCAATTTTGAAATCTTCCAGAGATGATGTTCATAATATGCCCAAGATAACATTTACATTTTTTCTTTTTTACTTTTTAACTTGTTCTTCTTTATATATTCAAGCTGTCATACAGCAAAGCTATGAAGATATTCAACTCACCTGTCACATAAAGATGAGAATAGCAGGTGGCCTTGCCCACCTTATTGGATATGACACACTTGTAAACCCCTCCGTGAGCATGACAAACACAGCGGACCACCAGGCTGTGAACATCTCTGACTGCAGAGGAGACAACAAACACTTTATATTCCTGTTATTCCCCCAACCCATGCTATTCATTTACATAGGGGCCACTTTCTAGAACAGCTCAGTAGACTGTAGGAGAATTGAATTATGGTTTCAACTAACTTACACTGTGTCATCTTTCTGTCCTCTGTGCTGTCAATCCTCTTGCCATTGTGAAACCAGGTTATGGTGGGGTACGGCAAGCCGGCCACTTTGCACCTGAGCACAGCCTCTCTGCCCTCCACTACATCCATATCATAAAGCGGCTTCACAAAGTCAGGCATGGTGAAACGCTCAATCTCATTTTCAGGAACTTCAGGCTCTTCTGGAATGGAGGGCATTTTTTCCAGCTTCGCTCTGATAAAGATGAAACAACAGCATTATCACAAGATAGTACATACAAAAATTAAAGAACAAGATTAAAAATCTTAAAAAATCATAATCTCAAAGCCATCAAAAAAATTTATTTTCTCTCACATTTCTGGGTTTCTCAGTAGCGGAAGTTGTGTATTACATAATTGGGAGCGCAGTGGGACTTAAAGTGCAGTGAATGAGTGAGCGCAACATATATTTTTTTAACAATCCTATTTGCTGAAATGATAAAAATAAAATCTCCATGATGGTGTTATCAAGACTTTCAAAAAAGGACAAAAATTCCTGTCCTGTCCATAGACGCTGCATTAGAACACCTCATGTTAGTGGTAATTAATTTTGTGTAATTTGATGCGAAGATGATGTAATATAATGACATATATAATAATACATATGTTTTAAAAAACCTAGTTGGCGCCAGTGGTGTAGTGGTTAGTGCGTCGACACATGCACTCAGGTGCTCATGGCGACCCGAGTTTGATTCCGCCTTGCAGTCCTATGCTGTTCCTTCCCCCCTCTCTGCTTTCCTGTCAATACTCTCTACTGTTCTATATAATAAAGGTGAAAACCCCGAAAAAATAATTATAAAAAAATAATAAATTACAATATTTAAATATTAAAAAACTAAATATTAAAATATTTCAAGTATTTAAGATGATGATGAGTTAAACGCATCATAACAGTCTTGTAAAAAGGGTCCATTGTAGTTCAGAGGATTTGGAATATGATGTATATGACTATGGTGTTTTTGAGGGCTTGACAGCCACTATAAATTTACATTAACATTTTTTTTCTCTCATTTTCTGAACTTTTTTTAATAAGAAGTAAATGTTAGACGAACTAAGAAGAAATAAATGTTAGTTTCTGGGAAGAAAATGTTAGAATTGAGTTTTAAACTGAAAATTAAAAAAGAAAGGATTTTGAACTAAAAAGTTATTTAATCAATTATTAGACATTTCAAAGTTTAGTATTTTGTTGTTAGAATAGTTTAAATCTCACAATTCTGAGTTTATAACTTAGAGTCTTATATGTTACAAAAAAAATCAACAAGTCACAATTTTTATTTTTTATATTGTGGAAGGAATAAGATTATTTTAAAACATATACGTAAAAATAAAAAATTGTTAATTTTGGAGTAAACTAACCATTTAAGGTTGTGTTTACACTTTGTAGCTTGGTTTCTTTTTGTTTGTTTTTGCCTTGATTTACCTAGTGGTTACACTAACTTAAATAAAACCAATCCTAAAGACAAAAAAAAATGGCTTTTATGATGCATCGTTGGATGTCAAACTTAATTAAATTCTTTTTTTGTTTTTTCCCCAAGTGCTTTTTAACCAAGAAAAGATTGTTTTGAAAAAAATAATCAATTTTTAAACATAATACTTTTAGTAAATAATTTATAACTAAATTATTTTGTCTTTGTCATGATGACAGTACATAATACTTTACTAGTAATTTTGCTAGATACTAGTATTCATCTTAACGTGCCATTAAATTCTTAATTAGGATCATTAGGTTAACGAGGCATGGTTAATTAGGTGACATGGTTAATTAAAAAGCTTTTAATACTGATAATTAATAAAAGAAGACGTTTATACTCTAGCCAAACTAACAGAAAAAAAGACATTCTCCAGGAGAAAAAATATAAACATGGAAAATACTGTGAAAATTTCCTTGCTCCATTAAACATCACTTGGAAACTATTTGAAAATAAAAATCCACAGAATGGCTAATCATTTTGCCTTCATCTGCTTATGCATGAGCATTCTGTCTATTTTATTTGCTGTGACTTACAGTATGAGATCATGTCATGCTTTTGGGTTGATTTGATGTATTTGATTTGATGCATTTGGTCAGAATTAATTAGGAAACATACTGTGACTGTTGAGAAATGCATTCAGTTTAATTCAATACAACCAAACTTCCCACTTCCCAAGTGTAAACAAACCTTCAATTAAAGATTCAATTATTAGTCAAAAGACATACATTTGAGAAGATATTGCTGGTCTGGGCTCCTGCACATAGAGCTCCGCTGCACATTCGTCTTCCCCGTGTGAGTTTCGCGCTGCAACCGTGTAGAGGCCCTCATCTTCATTACTAACATGAGAGATGATTAATGAGTGCCGTCCTCCTTCTTTTAAGATTCGAATATCTTCATTTTCCTCCAGCGGACGGTCTGTTTGAAGACATGATTCATGACATACAAATGACCCAACCATCTTAATATTACTTTACAGTACAGCACTTAGGGCAATTAGACTCATACCGAAGTGGCTCCATATGACTTGAGGCGGTGGCGTCCCGCTGACCTTGCAGTCAAATCGTGCATTACGACCCTCGATAACTTCCAGCACATCCAGCTTACGTGTGAAAAGGGGCTCTATGGATGCTATGACTTTTAGCTTGGCACTGGAGGTCAGTTCCTCTGTAAATCACATGACATAAGAGGTAAAAGAGACAGTTTTAACAAGGTTCATGCAATCAGTGTATTTCATGTCATGAAACCTTTAGTCAAAAGGATTTATTGACATGAAATGGGTTGGTTTGATGTAACTGCAATGTGAAAAGGCTAAGTTCACACACAAAAATATTTTACTCAAAAATGTCTAGTTATTTCTGTGATTTACAGAATGACTTTGTTCTATAAATAGTAAAAAAAAATGTCTAGGTGTCAATGCATGCTGTTTTAGACCACACTTACGTTCACAAAGTGTACACAACCAGATAAAACACTCCTCAAAAAACATATTTTTTTGTGTTCAGCGGAAGAATGTCAGTCAAGCAGGATTTAAGCAACATGACAGTGATTTATTTTCAGCTTTTAAAACTTCAGAGGGAAGCAGCCTATTCTGAAGTGTGCTGTTCGAACTGTGAAGGTCAGGCTGAAAATACATTTGAGGTGTTTGTTTCCAATGTTTAAGGCTTAGTTCATCTAAAATGCAAATTATGTTATTAATTACTCACCTTCATGTCATTTCAATCCCCAGAAACCTTCGTTCATCTTTGGAACACAAATTAAGACATTTTAGATGAAATCCTGGAGCTCTCTCATCAGCAATGTTCCGAGACATTCAAAGTCCAGAAAAGAAACCAAAAACACTGTCAAAACATTTCATGTGACTTCAGTGGCTCAACTGTAATCATATGAAGCTTTATGAACACTTTTGAGATCCATATAAAAACTGCACAAACAACTTTGTTTGCATTGTCTTCTGATTAGATCAGGGTGGGCATTTACTATGGGCAGTATGAAACTTGCATATCACACTGATGGCTCTAATGCCAATGTCATAATGCTTGTAAAAAATGTGCACTCTGACTCAGGAGAGAAGATATAGGCAAACAGACACATATTTACAGTGTTTCTGGTGCACAGAAGCATTCCTGGAGCTTGGTATGATTACAGTTGAACCATTGAAATCACATGGGATGTTTTGACAATGTTACTGTCGATGAAAGATCAAAGAGCTCTCAGATTTCATCTAAAATATCTTCATTTGTGTTCCGAAAATGAAGGAAGGTCTCAGTGGATTGGAACAACAAGAGTGATTAACTGAAAAGAAGGTGAACTAACCCTTTAAGATCAGTTAAAATAATGAGTTGTACTGTAGGTGATGCACCTAGCTGTGAAAAAAATGAATTTCTCATGATATAACTACTTGACTGATATTGAAGACATTTGTAGACTGATACCTTTAGCTGTGCTCAGTTTGCAGGTATACGTTCCACTGTCATCCTCATGTACCGAGTTAAGAAGCAGCCTGCACCTTTTCCCATCAAAATGCATCTTGCAGTTCAACAGAGCTGGCTGGATGAGTTTCCCATCTGACAGCCAGTCAACATCTGTGTCCTGCGGGCCGATCACATGACATTCAAACAGAGCAGTCTCTCCTGCCTTTGTCATCACGTCCCTCACTGGCCGAATGATGGCCAGACCTGGCTCTACTGGACGAGCTGGAGGGAAACAAAATTAAGGGTCAACCGAAGAGTGATGTAAGATAAAAAAAAACATCTGAGGAAATACAGAGAAGATTAAAGTTCAGAGTCTTTGTATGTGTTTAATCTGCTGCAGATATAGAAAACATGGTCTGCTAATAGCTTGTGTTTTACAGCAGAGCTGAAATATTAGAGGAAAATGCTAATACGCTGTCTGTCAGTATAATCCGTTTATAGCTCAGTATGGATTAGCTTAAAATTGTACCCAGAATTCAAAATTGCCTGATCTGAGACTCTGCATTTTGGCCCTTTCAGACCTTTAAAACCTAAACTGATTTTACATGAATATTATTCAAATTTTATAGTGATGTTTAACAGCAAAATTATTTCCTATATTTTAAAATCTTGTTTCTTTTAGTTTGGCTGGAATAAAAAAAGTTTAACTTAAGTTTAATAATATTAGCCCCCTTAAGAAATTTTGTATTTTTTTTCGATTGGCTACAGAACAAACCAATGTTGACCAATGACTTTCATAGTTAATCTAATCAACCAAGTTAAACCTTTAAATGGCACTTTAAGCCGAATAACAGTAGCTTCCAAAAAAATAAGTATTATGTACATCACTGAAAAAAAAACTACTAGAAATTAGTTATTAAAACTATTGTGTTTTAAAAAATCATCCCTCCGTTAACAAAGACTACAGAATACACAAGACTTGTCACTCGTATAGTTTTGATTGAGGAAAAGTGTAACGGTCAATATGGTGAATGAAGCCCTGCCTTCTAGTACAAGAGCCAATCAGCGATCACTAAAATCTGAGGATTCTCCGAGAGAGGGGCTGGGACCAGATGTGAATTTCTGCAGATTTTGTCTGACTCAAATGGTTAGAATTGAAACTAAAGAGACGATTGTTGTTTAATTTCTATTGTTGTTTTCTAATATGTAATTTAATCTTAAGCTTGGCATGCAATTTTGTAGAATTTGATGTTTCCCTATTCAAACTGAATGCTTGAGCATACTGCCTGAGAGGTGTTTCAAAGATAATAGCATAGAATAACAGCACTTTGGAAATCGTTTTAAAAGCATACAAATTGTACTGCAGGGCTAATATTTTTACTTCAATGGTATACAGCTATAGAATAACATTAAGAGAGCACTTGAAAATTCTCAGTTTCACTGGACATACTACATTTATTAGAAATGGGTTATATTTAAAAGGTTTAGAAAATTGGTCAAAACTAAAAACAAAAAATAATATTATTGCACTAAATATTCAATTAATCAAAGAAAGTGTGTAATGTTGGACAACTCATGCACTCAACTGTCAAAGCTTTAATTATGTAGTTAATTATTCAATAAAAGAGACAGTGCTTTAAGATCTCAGATAAATGCAGTTTATAATGCGTCATTTGGGAGACAACTTTGGTCTCCATGATGTATCATGCTTATTATTGCTTAAACCACCACAAACCATGCATGACCAGCCGGGGCCTTTAACTGTACAGTGTTATACACCAGCATTCTCCAGCTTCCAGCGCCTAGACTGCAGCTCTGCACAAGATGTTTGGCCATACGAGAAAAGGTCATGCCCAACTGAGCCTGGTTTCTCTCGAGGTTTTTTAAATTCTTCACTTTCGCCAATTGGTGAAGTTTTTTCCTCGTCGCTGTCGCCACTGGCTTGCATGGTTTGGGATCTGTAGAGCTGTGCATCGATGGAATTGCTCTTCAGTGTTTGGACTCTCAGTAGTGAAAATTAACCCACACTGAATTGAGCTAAACTGAACTGAACTGATCTGAAACTCTGAAAATCGAACAGACACTGTTTCAATTTACTATAATCTTGAATGTGAAGCTGCTTTGACACAATATACATTGTATAAGCGCTATACAAATAAATGTGAATTGAATTGAATATACTGTTAATATATTATTATTTAATTTATTCCTATATTATTATTATTATATTAGTATAGTATCCTGATCTAAAACTCTGCATTTTGGCCCTTGCAGACCTTTAAAACCTAAACTGATTTTGACATGCATATTATTGATATTTTATAGTGATGTTTAACAGAGCAAAAATAGATATATTTAAGTCTTGTTTCTTGTAGTTTGCCTGGAATAAAAAGTCACTTTTTTTACCTATACAGTGACATACAGTGTTGGGTAAAAAGTAATATATTACAGTTTTTAAATCCTACTCTTAAAAAAAATAAAAAGCAAAAATAACATAACCCATACTTTTATTTAAAAAAAAATAAAAAGTGACTTAAAATTGTTATCATTAGTGACGTAAAATTGTGGTACCTTAAGAACCACCACAAACCATGCATGACTAGCTGAGGCCTTTACCTTTCACCTCCAGTTTGGCTTCACACTGTTTAGTTCCATATTCATTGATGATCTTGCAGGTGTAAACACCAGTGTCTGACTTCTGTGCTGATTTAATTATCATATCAAAGTTGCCCTCCTCCGTCTCTTGGACGATATGCCGTGCTCCGGTTTTAATGGTCACTCTGTCTCTCAGCCTGTTATGGAAATGATCATACAGTCAATGCTGTTTAAACATATATGAAGTATTATTTGGTCTAAACAAGCAATTGTAAAGATATGAAGTGTTAAACATACCAGTATAGCATGGGTTTAGGTTGTCCAGTCACTAGAACAGACATAGTCACCTCTTGACCCTCTATTACGCTTTGGTCACCAATAACAGCCTGTTAATTTAGTAAATGTATACAGGGTTATTTTAATAGTATACAAACAAAATGCAGGTCAATGAGACTTATTTTTCATGCACAAAAATATAGAGAATATTAATCAACAACAGTTTTCCAACAGTAAAACACACTAGAATAAGCCTTCATTGTTCACCAGTTTATTTGAATAATTTCCCAGCAGACACACAAAGTCATAAGATGCTAATATTAGGTTAGATTTAGGTCACCAGTGTCTAAGGACAATGTTATTTTGACATTCTATAACAACTTGAAATGATATTGATATTTAGTTGATTTTAGGTTGTGTTGGAAAGTGACCAAAATATACTGTCAAGCCAACATCTCATATTGATGTCAAATACTGCTATTTATCCGTCAGGTATGACAACTAAAATCCAATGTCTGATAGATGTCATAGTGGTAACGTCCACACAACGTCAAGTTTTAACATCATTAGACATTGATATTTTGTTGTTTTTAGGTTGCAAAAAAGTAACCAAACAGCAACATCTGTCCGATGTTGGACATTGACGTCGGCTTGACGTTGGGTTCTGACGTCAACCTGATTTTCATTTGCAAACAAAATGCAATGTCCCACAATGTTGGGGTATAACATCAATCTGATGTCCTGTGCCTGCTGGGTTGTGTTCCTGACACCAATTAAAGCAATTTTTTTTATTTTAATGATAGCCTATGGATAAAAGGGCATTACAATGCCAGTTAACAGAATAATTTTCATTTTAGGTTGGTTCACACATGCAGTTTGGTTTGGTTCACATAATTTTTTAAAGACTAACATGAAGATACAAAAAACTGATGGGCTTGTATGATGTATATTTAGAGACAGAAATTACAAAACATCCAAAACAGTGCTGTGTGCTGGGCTAAACATGTTTGTTGTATCTGCATAAATGTATGAAAAAATGCATAACTGTAAGAGCGTATAAAATTTGTAATGGTGCCATAATAATCCCAGGAATTCCTCCATCACACACACACAAATGAAGAGCTGCTGAAAAGGGTACGTTTCTGATGATTATATTAAACTTTCATTGGAAACAGTGAAGGAATCCTTTTGTAGCTGTGGGACCCTGTTTTTGGGTTGGTCTAGGGCTGAGCGGAATGACAGTGAATATCATTACAGTGGAATAAGTTGTCAACTGTTACAGATTTTTTTAATTCTGTGTATACTGCAACATGTAAATAAGTGGCCATGGCTAAGAAAGACACATGAGACACAAACTGAGGGAACAGCTGACTAAAGCGTTCATTGTAAACTTGAAACTGCAAATGTGAGTACAGAATTACTTTTTTTATTATGACCCTTTTAGTTATAAACATGTTCTTGAATAACTACCAATTTAAAGGGGACTTATTATGCAAAAATCACTTTAATAAGGGGTTTAAACAGCTGTGTGTGGTAACAGTGTGTGAATATAGCCAGTCTGTAATGATAAAAATGAATTCATTCTATTTTTTATAATCACACTTTATTATCATTTTGATTGACATTCTCCCTTTGTACATGGCATCGGAGGGGGAAAGCCCCGCCCATTAGTGACAATCTCTCCCTCATTAGCATAAATAGCCCTGAGTGAGATGCAGCCGTCTGCCATTAGAGTTTTAAATCTGCTCCTATGCTGACACAAAGGAGTTTGTAGCCCCACCCTCTTCTGAAAAGAGCACAATCTCATTTGAATTTAAAGCAACAGTCACCAAAACGACACAATTTGGATGAAAGCCTAAAAGAGGCAGATTTAAAGTTATAAAAAATATTTGTGGGGTATTTTGAGCTGAAACTTCACATACACACTCTAGGGACATCAAAAACTTATTTTACATCCCTACTTTGCTGTTTTTTTTATATTTTAGTTAAACCACATCAGTTTGTTTGGGTGTGCTCAACTTCAGACAAATTTAACTGAACTGCAATAACAAAGCAATCACAGAGGAGTTTGTTTTAATCAAGCCAAACCTTGCAAGTGTGAACACAACATTAGTTATTCAAAATATGTAGATTATTAATTATGTAGATTTCATACCCTATAGAGCGTCAATTCTGAAATCAAGGCTCAACTACAACATGAAGTCTCTTTACTGGGAATATAATGTGTATCTAAAACGGGCATATTCTGATATAATATTTTAACATCTGTTAACATTTGCTTTATTCTTTAATACCAAAAAGGCTGGAGGCTCCTTGAATCGAGTGTCCACGATTTTCCTCGGCTCAGGTCCCCTGTAGGAGGAGTAGTCCATGCTCTCTTCCAGTGGACTGAGATACTCCTCATCAGATGTAATGGGACTGCTGACGTCCATGGGTACACCAAGGTTACCACGCTGGTCCTGACTGGGCTCTGTGACAAAAAACAGAGAGATTGGAGTGGATTATACAAGCAGTTCTTACAGTTCAGACTATTCAACAAATACAGTCAATATTCGTCCCAATAACCGTATCTGCAGAACAATATGATTTTTTTTGTTTGTTTGATTGAAAAAAACAGGGGCACAGATGTGAAATTCACAGAGAATTACTTTTAGCTTTTGGCTTTGACAGAGAGAAATGGATTAG